>CM057822.1:100957304-101324804 GCA_030067965.1 Latrodectus elegans
ATAGGAGTTGTAGAAAACAGGATTATAGAACAATAGTGTAGTGCATTTGTCAACATGCTTCTTATTAATTGACCATCCAGAGATAGGGTTAAAAATGCATCCAGAGATAGGGTTGATGATTAAAATCATGAAAGGAGATAAATAGAATATGATTCATCACATATTTAACAACATATGGGTTTAGATTATTTAGAAGCTAATGTTCATGTGTCCAATACGAAAGTGATGTAAACAAACATCTCAAATTTCCATAACTGTAAATAAATGGTTCAAAATCAATATTGGAGTGGAGTATGGAAAAATAGTGTGCAACTTGTCAACCTGAAATACTCATGGTTCATGCTAAAGAGAATTAAGATTTTTACACTTTTCCTCTCACATCAACTAATGAGATTGAAGGCTATAGTGAAGTTGATGCAAACCTAGCTGCTGCCTCAGTTTTCTCATTGTCATTAAGACCTATATAATTTGAGAATCAGTAAAATAAAATCCACCCCTTGCCAGCAAAGGAATTTGATCCTCCAAAAATTCTTGACACAACAGGATTTTTTTTACAAAACTTTAAAAATGCTAACAAGCTGTCAGTGTACACACAGAATTTACATTATTTTCATGCATTCACTCACTGAAGAGCTCGAAAAATAGCTGTAACTTCAGAAATGAAGGCGGATCAAGATGCATATAGGTTGTAACTAAAAGCTATCATCAATAATTACCCTACAACCAATATGTAGTGCAACCTCCAAAAATCAGTAGTATTGGGTTGTATGGAAAGTAATTCGTTTTTTTCCGACAGAGGAATAAATTGTATTTTTTTCGCACCCAACTTCACACTTAAGCCCTATGATTATTATATGCTTTGAAAGCTCAGATAGCAAGGCTTGTGTGTGAAAAATTCCAACTCTACGCAGTAGTTTTTGGTTGGTGCCCTTTTAAATATAGAGAGCGATTAGCAGCATTTTCGACATATCTGTTTTACTACAGAAAGGGTAAAAATGCTGTTCAAGCCAGAAATAAATTGATAGATGTGTATGGAGATGTGTTGACAATACACCAGTGCCAAAACTGGTTCGTTAAATTTCGATCCAGTAATTTGATGTCGAAGTTGCACCACGTACGGGAAGGTCGGTTGAAGCTGATAAGGACGCGATAGTCATTAGTTGATTCGAATTGAAGAATAACAATTTATGACCACTTGAAATGCCTGGGATTATCTTCGAAGCTCGATGAATGAGTTTCCCCATGTCCTCACGGAGAGAAATCTGTGTCGCCGCATTGACGTCTGCGATTCGCTTCTCAAATGTCACGAAAATGATCCGTTTTTAAAGCGCAATCATCACTGGGGACGAAAAATGGGTTGTATACAACAACGTCAAATGCAAGAGGTAATGAAGCAAAAAAGATGAACCGGCTGAAACCATTTCCAAAGCCGATATTCACCAAAAAAAGAGATGCTGTCTGTTTGGTGGGATTTTAAAAAATCTTTTTTTTTTTTCTCGAGCTTTTACCAGATAACACAACGATTAATTAGGAAGTCTACTGTCATCAGCTGGGCAAACTGAATGATGCACTTCAACAGAAAAGGCCAGAACTAATCAACAGATAAGTGTGGTGTTTCACAAAGAGAAAGGGAGACTTCACACAAGTTTGGTCACTCGCCAAAAGCTTTTACAGCTTGAATGGGATACAATTCCACACATACCATATTCTCCAGACCTGGCGCAATCGGATTATTTGTTCCAGTCATTCCAAAATTTTTTAAACGGCGAAACCTTTACCGCAAATACGGAAGTTAAAAACCACTTCGATCAGTTTTTATCAGCAAAGGCCAAAAATTTTATGAGCGTGGAATTATGCTACTACCAGAAAGATGACAAAAGGTGTTGGATCAGAACGGCCAATATATAATTTAATAAAATATTTGTTTATTATAATGTCCACAAAAATAATTAATTATTTTTGTATATTATATTGTCCACAAAAATAAAATAAAAAAAACGAAATTACTTTCCGAACAACCCAATATCATGGTGTACAAAATGTACTAATAGCGACCGGACAAATAAAGCTATTTTCAGTGTGTCACAGGTCTAAAAGCAATTGTTTATGTAGAAATCCATTCCCATGTTGAGGTACAGATGCACTGTTATGACAGGAAACGCACTTCCGACTTTGGGGAGTGAAGGCCTAGCTTCAGAAACGAGATATACTAGTAAAGCAGTATATCTCATTTTAACCTCTTGATGCGTGACCAGCCTTATGATATGCAGGTAATTGTAATCAATATACTTTTCTAAAAACGAAATCCTAATTTTGCACATTACTCTTTATATTCTGACTACAAATTCCTATACGTACTTTGATATGCAGAATCCACCACAACATCCTCAAAGTAGAGTGATCAATTTTGTCCAGTTTACGTAAAACAAGATTTAGCAGATTCAAGCACAACACATTCGTAAGCAACAGCTATTGCTGCTGTGATTAGTTCACTGAAAATATCGATATGCTATGGGAACATGCAAACAGGTACTGCTGAAGCAATTGATCTGCAACTTCCTTGAGTACGACTTCCAGTCGGAAATGAGATTTCAACCAGGTTAGTAACACGCACGTCGTTGTAATCCTGCCTCTGTATGCTAAGAAGAGTTGCAGAACACACTTCTCAAAGACAATGATAGGAGGTCGAAAACTTTCTGTTAGTCAAAAAGTTCTCATCTGAACTAATGACAATATGGTCATATCTGTCTGGAAAGTAACATCTTAGTGTCGTCTGTGCGCATGCTCTTAAATTATTCAAACACATACTAAATGCTAGGATCAAATGTAGTGTTACTTGTGCCATACGCTCTGAAAGTGAAGTAGGGCTTGATCAAAAATGTTATCTCATCTAAAGCACAACATAAAATCCCTGATGAATAGTCTCTCTTTTTTTTTTTTTTTACCAGTGTCAATATTGAATCTTTTAAGAAGGTAATTTATGCAGTGGAGAGCTGTTAAGTGGTGTCAATGTTAATTTTAAATATTCATTTTACTTAGAATCAAACTTTTCAATATTGCATTAAAATTAATTTATTAATGTAAACTGTATGAATACAGGAAATTATTTTTTCATAGATAAATTATCAGATACACTGAAAGTAGTAATATCTATTTTTATATTTTATGCTAAATTTTGTGGGCACTTATTCCTAATTATTCTTTATCCATTATTCTAATATATAACATTCAAGAAATAGAGAGTTCTCATTTAGGCTAATTATATGTAGAGGTTTAGTTTATAATTTGTTTTAATAAATACATTTTTTTTTACTAATAAATGCATGAACCCTCTTTTAAATCTACTCCAATAAACAATTAAATTAGTAATCTTTGAAATATGACTATTAATTCTTAGATGGGAGGTTTCAATTTCAAATAATTTCTAATAATATTTAGAAAATTTTCTTAAAAAAAGCTAGTGAAATTTATATAATTTCCTTTTGAATATTAAAATTCAACTATTAATTTATATAAAATTTTGTTCAAATTTTTAAGTTTCTCTTTGTTTAGCCATTTTTTTAACTAAAAATATTTGGAATTCTTAATGCTGCAAAAAATGGATAAAAGAATTGATTTCTTATCAATAATATATTTTGCTGATAAAATTAATTCCTTTAGATTATTTTCTAAATAATTTAAAAAATTCATATAATTGAATAGCTTTGAGAATAACTCTAGATATAGGACTATAATTATGGAAATGGGTAGAGAAAACTTTTGGATTGCTAACTTAACAGCATTAATATTTAATTATGAAATCCTTTTTAATATAAAAAAAGGTTCATAAAAGTAAGTTTAAAAAAAACAAAAGTAACACTTTCAGATCATATACAGTCAATCAAAGTGAAACTCGTACACTGCGATATTTCTTGTTTAATTTAAGATATAGAAAGTAATATATATATATATAACAAAAGATTACAGAGTAAAACACCTCTATTATTAAACACCTCTCTCCTTATTAACACAGTAAAACACCTCTTCTTTGCTTTACAAAAATAAATTTTAGATTTACATTTTACCTAAACAACACATCACTTTTAGGATGATTATTCAAACAAAAAAGGTCAAAATGAAACTTATATACTGTACAAAATCTTTATATTAAAAAAATATAGATACAAGATATCTTCGTTTCAATACTTTGTTGGATATTCTTTTTTTCTAATTACATGTTCCAAACATTTTGGCATAGATTGAACAAGAGTTTCATAGTAATCATTACTGATTTTGTTCTATCCTTCCAATAACGCCTTTCTTTATGTCATTTTTATTAGAAATTTGATGATTGCTTACAACTTCTAACTGATGCCATACATTTTCTATCACCTTTAAGTCTGGTGATTGAGGAGGAGATTTAAAGCCTTTAAGACAATTATACAATAGCCACAAGCGAGTATTGAGAGCAGTATGCTTTGGGTCATTATCTTAATAGAACAGAAAAGTGTTTGCTATTCCAAGCTGTTCTGCACGGTATTTTAAATTATACTTTAACATATTGATGTAGGTATACTGATTCATAGTAGATTCTATAAACACTAATTAGCCACAACACCTTTTGCAGACATACATCACAATACTATCACGCTTCTTCCTCCATGCTTAACTTTTTTTTTTTTTTCGTATTTGCAGAATTTAGTTCTTTATTGGAATTTTGCTATATTTTTTACCTTTCCTTTCGGGAAAAAAAAAATCGAATTTGGATTCATCAGTGAAAATTGCTTTATTCTAATATGTAAATGTCTCTCTTTTGTACTTTTTGGCAAAATATAATTTTTTAATCGATATTGTTTGATTATATAGGATTTGTTTCTGGCAATCCTACTGAGAAAATTGTTTTTTCTTAAAATGATCTGTATTGTCTTCGGGTGAACACTCTTATTTAAAAATGTTTTAGCTTTAAGAGCTAATTTAGGAGCACTAATTGTGTGATTTTTTTTTTTTTTTTTACTTGTCAAATATTTCAATGTTTATGAGAATAAAAAATTTTTGTTTATTCACCTTGGATTTGTTTTGAAATCTTTAGCTAATTTGGTATTGATAATTAATACTTTGTTTTGTCAAATTAATACTTTGAATTGTTAAATAACTTCTATGTTGACTATTTTGGCAATTTCACGGAGTGATTTAATGAATTTGAAATGGTGAACAATCAGCTCTCATTCACTTAATGATGTTTGTTCATGTTGATGTCCCATGGTGAAAATCCTAACAAAATAGATTAACCAAGCCTTGCTTCAACACGATATGGAATTTTAAATGCTGATTTCATTTATCTTTTCATCATTCACTGTGGGACTACACTGAGTACAAGTTTTAATTTGACTATCTTTTTCAAATAGTTACCTAAATAAGTAAAGTGGTGTTTAAAAAAGTATTGAATCAAAAAGTTACTTTTGTAAAATATATATAAAGTTTTACTTGTTACCTTAATAAAACATACTGAAAATTTTTGATGATTACATTTCGTATCTCAAATTGAGCGAAAAATGACATAGTGTATTAGTTTAACTTTGACTCACTGTATTAGAATGTGAATAATTTAAATTAGGAAAAACATTCTTTCTCATGAAGAACTGGTAAAAGTTAAGGCATACATTCATTTATTCAGAAACTACAATAATCTAAACTGAATCATGAAAATAAACAACTTATTCCTTCAGGTCATGATCTTAATGAACTGTTTTGAAATTCAAAATAGAGAAAATATTCTAAAGTCCATTCAATGAATTTACACTGTTCATGAATTTATAATATTGTCAAGTCAACAGCGTCAGAAATCTGGAAAAAAGAAACTAATTTTATTTAGAAGCATTAACCAAATATTTCAATTTTCATTTAGACATGGCTATTTTTATCTTTGAAATATCACGTGTTCAAGTTCTTTTCTGATGAATTCTTTTCTTTAGACAATGTAGGTGTTTGTTTTGGTGGTAATATGATGAATTTTAACAGATGTTCTTTTTCTCTTATATCCATGAATCGACATTCATCTTTCATTTCATTCAGGATTTTATTCATTAAGCTTTTCTGAAATATTTAAATTATGTTTAATTAAATGTAATATTAATTTTATAATATAATACAAAGAATATAAACTGTATATAAAAAATTAAGTTGTATAATTTTTTTTTCTAAAGATTTAGGTATGTAAATTTTTAGTCAATGATATGAATATGAAACTTTTTTTCCTTTTTAGAGGGAAAATAATTTCTTTCAGAAATTTTCAATAAAACGAATTGATTCTATGAATAGTTTAATAACTCACTGTATCAGGTTTTATGTGAATAAAATGAAGATTCATTATAAAATGGTAATTTCCATATCTAAGCCTAGAAATAATGAGAGGATTATGGTCAGCATATTAAATAAAAATAATATGGAATAAATTTTGAAAATAAAGACAGATGTCAACAATTCAATTTGTGTATGTGTATTTATATTTTAATTTTTAATGTAACTATAGTTAATAAATTAATTTTCATCAAAGAATACTACTAAATCCATAAAATCTTTATTTTTATGAGAATTAAAATTGAAATGAGAGGGTGCCACCTTAAAAAATTGTAAGATAAAAAATTTCAAAGTTAAATATTGATCATTTTATGTAGTTTTACAATATAATTAATTTTTGTTTAAATAAATTAACCTCCTTAATTTTTTTCATTGCAATGACAGTTCTGGGTGAGTCCTGACTTTCTCAAGAATTTTACACCAGACATTCTCTATTTTTGGCCACGATCTTCAGTCTGATCAATCTTAAAATGACAAAATTCCCTTTTAAGTAGTCAACCTATTTAAGGTTCTCTTGACTCTTAGATCTTGTTCCAGAGGGACAGATCAAAAACATTTTCTGTGTTCAGCATTCTTTCTAATAAAAGGAAACAAACCTATTTTTTTTTATCCTTTGGAATTTTATATATTTAATGACCTCAAAATTGGAAGGCACAAAAAAGTTCTAAATTTGGAGCACCTGTGCCATAAGCTGTCAACTTGTATACCTCAAAAAATTGCTCTTAGTAATCGCTGCTCAAGCTTCAACAGCATTTTCATCTCTTTGTGTCATTGTCCAAGTTACTGATGAGCATATAAGAATAAATTAAAATAAGAATCAAATTTTTATAATTTTTTCTGATATTTTACTGTACCCAGACAAACTTATCAAATTTTTGCTTTTAATAAGTTTTAAAACAAAGTTAGAAATTTTAAAAATAAAATAGATTGCTTTTGTTATTAATTAAAAGAAAGAAATTGAATTATTTAAAATTATGCATCAGATGCTTTTTTTCTTTTGTTCCATACATGCTTTGTTTTTCACTTTACTTAAAAATGTTTGTGATTATTATTTTTTATTTTTATTTTTTCTATAGCTTCTAGTTTAAAATCTGCTACTTAATTTAAACCTTTTTGCTACCACATGACAATAACCAATTGCAATATCTTTCCGAAGAACCAAATTCATCCTTGAACATAATTGGACAAAGCTGATTATAGTTGAAATAAATTAGCAGAGTTGTGATGCCATCAGTTATTTGTTATATGAAACAATAATGGCATTTTTTAAAAACTTTACTGTAAATTTTTCTGATGAAGAAGGTTTTATTACCAGATTTATCTGCAATGGCGTATAATATGCACAACAAAATTCAAAATTTTCACATATAATCCGATGATTATAAATCATAAAATGCAGTAGTTTTCTTTTCCTAAGAAGTTTGATAATTTTTTAATAAACTAATATATAAGTGTTTTTCTAATTTCTATATCACAAATGGCATAGGATTATTCTAAATAATTTTTAAACATTTAACTATTCTGTTGTTGATAATAATAGCATACATAACACTCAAATATGAGCCCTTCAACCAATGGTTTTGAAAATGCAATCATGATAACTTTCATTGCAAGAATTAACAATTTATATCCTAGAAATACACTTGGAAATATTTTGAAGACATGAAACCACCATTTAATTTAATGCTGTCTGTTTCATTCCTGTTATATAATTTAATGTAATTCATATATTTTATGCTGTAAAATTTAAATAAATATTTATCTATTTCATTTATTTTTTATGTATTGTTTAAATTTTGATTTTTCAAATATACTGATTTTTTGACAGAGATCATGGAAGACAAATCTTGAGGCAATTTCATAAAAGTGTCAATCAATAGTGAAAAGACTACCATTTGATAAAAAAAGTAATTAATTTTAAAAGAGATATAATGAACATCCCAAATAATCTATTTGGAAATCATATAATATGCAAAGAAAGGTTTTGTAGGAAAAAGAGCATAAAAAATGACTTTCAGTGTCTTAAAAAAGATAGCATTTTATATAAAATAAGAGAAATTTTAGTCTTTCAGCTTTGCATTCTAAAAACTTATTATTTAATGCTAATAGCAATATTATAGAACAATTTAATTTAACTGTTGCCAAATTAATGGGTGGGAACAAAATTAATTTTTGCCAAAAAGATTATTACCATACAAAATGCTATGCTTCAGTTCTGCCCAACATTGAAACGCAACACGAAGGAGTTAGGAGTTGTCAGAAATTGATGAAACTTGGTAAACAGAGAGAGAGAGAGAGAGCCAGCAACGAAGAACAATTAGTGACCTGTATTTTGAAATGATGACACATAATACAGGGTGAGAACACGGTCCAGTCAAAGGGTTATAGAGCCACTTTGGATGGAAATACATGAAGCAACACATCTAGACACAGAGTCAATAAAAGTATAGATGGTGTTTTGAGGAATGAGTCTCCATTTCCTGTCAAACATTTGCTAAAGTTTGTATTCTAAAGGAAGCACAGTGGCAGGGTCTGCAAATGGCATACAATGATATCCAAAATGTGTTTGATTGATGTAAGTTCTGGAGATCATGGTGTCTAGAGAAGCAGCTGTATATGTTGGCTAATGAGAGAAATGTGTGGTTGATGATGCGAGGTTTATTTTGCTAATAAATGGCATTGGACACCCTGACCAGTGACACCCTCTGCTAGGGGGTGTCACTGGATGCAGCATATTGTAAGGTTGAGCTGTCATAGAGCCATGAATATGAACTAGAGATGATCTGGAATCCTACGCAATGGCACTCATGATTCTGCAATTTCGCGCTATGAAGACTTTCACAATTGCAGCAGGATAGGAAGTTTCAATGTCAATGCCATACTTGTGTGGGATGACTTTTACAGAAGAAACAGAAGTGTGACTCATCTGAGACGATCATGTGCCACTTCATCCACAAAGTTGCAATTTAGTGAACACACTGTTTGAGCTCCTTCCTAAACTTACAATTTATATTTTTAATGCAAGTAAATTTTAAATTTATGGAAACATTTTCTATAACTATGCCAATGTAAAAATTAGTATATGAATTAAAAATAAATCAGTTTGATCTATTTGCTTCTATGTAAATTTGATTGTTTTGTTTTCTTTTCCTCACATTTTGGAAAACATGATTAAATTCAGTAACATTTAGTTAATATTATTCTACGTTACTTAAATTAACCTCTGCATTCTGTGGATTAATGATAAAGATTTTTGACATAAAACCACAGAACATTTGGTAACATACTTTTTTTAAATTAAAATGTAATATTATACTAACATATTTTTTATTTAATAAATTAAGTATAAATAAAATTATATTTGAGAATATCCATACAATACTACATTGTAAACAAACATGTATTTATGGTTGTTTATAAAAATAGAGTATTATACAGTAGAACTAAAATCACAGTAAATGGAAGACTTGACATATTTTATTCTTAATAATTTAAAAAACTAAACTGAAAGTAAAAAAGCTTATTTTAAATTGAACATTTTCAGGGCATGAGTTGCAAATAAAAATACAACATTTAAGAAAATGCTTTTTGGCTCTCTATTTCCTATAAGATTTAAAAATATATTTCCCTCTTTATTTTAAAGAATTAGAGGAAATTTTGGACATGAAATGAAAATATTGAATACAAGACAATAATGTTTACAATATAACAAAGTAACAAGAATAAAATGATTTTTAAATCAATATCTATAATTGTTTCTAGAAAAAATAACCTTTTTATCATGTCTTGAAATTCCCCAATGTTATAAATTAAAAATATCTAAGTTAGTACTTTACCATGTTGGCAGTAGACCCTGAGTCTCCAGTTACTGCAACATGAACTTCATATTTCTTAGCCAACCACTTTCGTATTATTGTTAGCTTAGTATTTAAATCATGGTCAGATATGCGGGAATTAAGAGGGAGCTTCTTAATGGTTTTTGATGCTGAAGATTTGGGCTCATCCTTCAGGAGATCTGCACTTGACATTAATTTGAATGCAGGATAAATTTTCCCAAATTTTGGGTCATATACTCTTTCAAGACTAAAATGAGAAAAAAAGATAATAATTGAATTTAAAATTATTTCATCTCAAAATTGATTTTGAACTGAAATTTTCCTTTTTTTTAAGGATAAGAGCTGGATAAGAAAATATATGTTTTATATAGTTACATTTAGAAAGTACTATTTTTCATTTGAAAGAAAAAAAAAAAAGAGAAAATATCGCTAAAAAGTAGAGAAGCATACAGAGGTAAAATGCACCAAGAATGTGATAAAATGCGCCAGACTGGTTTACCGGTTCAGATTACATAGGTATGATGTAGTTTTCGTTTTACATGTGCATTTTGTATGTAACCCTTGAAACTATTACAAAATAATCTTCAAGCATTGAATTTCAATATTCAATTTTTGGAGTTTTTGTGTTGCTTGCAAAAATTAATAAGTATGGATAAGGATATATTGACTTTACGTTTTCGCGAAGTACATATGGAGAAAGAAGCATCAGGAAAACATACAAGAAGAATTTTTAGCAGCAATAAAAACTGTATATTTGCCAAAAAGTTACAATTCAGAGATTGATGAAGATTAGGTGAGGTTATTTTGTTTTTCATTACAATTTTATTTATATTAAGAAATTAAAGTTTTTATAAAAATGAATGTTTCCATAAGTAAATGAATGTTTAAATTGTGTGTAATTCGTTTTTCATGTTAGTGTTACAATGTGCCACGTACTTAAATTTCTTTAATGTGGGCGTAACTACTCGTTATATTAAAATTCGAGTTTAAACAAAAAATGAAATTTGCTAACATTCAAAATTTAGCTTTATTGCCCGGTTGGCACTGTAGTAGGTAGCGCTACACTGAAGTTTTTCTTAAGGTGGGCGCCATTGATCAATGTATTAAAAATTTTGTTTCTATTTATTAGAATTTTAAAACTTCTACAGTATTTAGTTATAATGAAATATTAAAATTTTTAATATTTGGTATTCAGAAGAATGCGCAATTTCAAAGCTGAAGTTCGAACGCGATCATTATTGGTTGACGGCAATCGCGCATAGTGACATAATTTAGTTTGGCGACAGAGCTGTAGAGTGCTTGGCGTGAAAATTTGAAAGCACGCCAATCCCGTATGGATCTATCGTCATTTACCGAAAATATTATAAGATGTAAAAACAGATTTTGTTGGTATATTATGTCAGGTAAGCTTTCATTTTGTCAGAAGTTATATGTTAAAGTATTTTAAACTTAAATTAATTTTGATAGGGCTATTAAACTTTTCCTTAATAATAAATAAAATTAACACCTTAATTTAATATAAATATATTAACAGCTTAATTTAATATACAGTAATATACAATTGACAAATTATTTTATATTTATAATTGAAAACTTAAAACTGGACCATTAAGTTTTGGCTTCAAAAATGTTTACACAAGAAATGAGTAACATAGAAATTTTTCTACTCAGGATATATTTCTATGTGTAGAGTAAAAGTAATATATAAGGATACATATATATCAGAATAAAAAAGAGTATTTGATAAATCAGTACACCATTTTTAATAAATTAAAAACTTGTCCCACTTTTTGGACGTGCATAAACTTTTGTTTTAATTTTAACTAATACAAATAATCACAGCTGCAAATATATAAAAAATGGATTATTTTATTATTATTAGATAAAGAATTAAAATTGATGCAGAGATAAAGATTGTACATTTCATAAAATTCTCCAGTAGAATAATCAATGAAACACCATAGTAACTACATAAATTACAAAAAAAAAAAAAAAAAAAAAAATGCAAGGACAGTAAAAAGCAAGGTAGCTATGCAGACTTGATGCAATTTCGAATTTTTACACCAAATATGCTGCACAATTACCACACCAACCCAAATTACATCAATATCCTGTAACCTATGAGCAATATCCTGTAACCAAATACAAGTTGCGTTCTAACTTCAACTTTGAAATAGCGTGCTATTTTAAATTTCAAAATTTGGAATATTTTTTTTCCATTATTTACTACTGAAGTATTAAAATGCTAATAAATAGAAAATAATTTCTTAAGGATAAAAAAACACAATCATAAGCTAAGTATCACAGAGTTTAAAATGGTAAAAAAACTAAATCTGCAATGGGGGCAAAATGTGTGAAGTAAATAAAATGCATTTTTGTGTTACAATTTTTATGTTATGTTTTCAATTGAATAAACAATGGCATTAATCTTAATAATAATAATAATTTAAAAAAAAACAATGTAGCACAAAACACTGAACTAGGCAATAAAGCTAACTCTGTAATGTAAATAAAAGGCAATTTTATGAAAACTGATTTTAATTAACAGAGCAGTGGTGCACACCTTACAAAAAAAAAAAAAAATAAAATAAAATAAAATAAATAAATAAATAAATAAATAAAATAAAAATAAATAAATAAATAAAATAAAAATAAATAAAAAAGGGAAATAGCTTTATATCCCCCCATTGACGATTTTTTCATCAATAAGTTAAGCACATGTATTTTAAAGCTGGAATTTTCCCAAAATTAAAAAAAATATGCATTTTATAAAATTTTAAATCACATAATAGTATAAAAAATGAATGAAAACTTTTTTTTAATGGATTTGCGTTCTCTTAAAAAAAACCAGTAAAAAAGTAAATAATAATAATGGTTTCACTAATATGACGTCAAGCTCACAAGCCAAATATGCTTGGTGATATCTTTGAAAAATATAATAATAAATTAATAAAAATATATAAGAAAAAGATAATAATAAATAAACAAAAAGAAATTGGAAAAAAAAAAAAAACAGTTTATGATATTTGGACGATGGCGACAGAACAGCACTGAAAAGAACCATATATATGACATAAAAATTATGTAAAATATGAGAAAAATCAAATCTGGCAGTAAAAAAATCTGAAGAGTAGCAACAACTCAATTTGGCAACACTATAATCAAAACAAAACCTAAATTGTCAACACTATAATCAAAACAAGGGCACTATATTTGGCGAGAAATTACTTGGAGGCGGTTATCATACTTACACCAAAAATTAGTATAATGTAATCTAAGGCTGCATTAAACTGGCCAATAAAGCAAAAAATATGGACACACTGGTGTAGTAAGAAATACACTTCGAATCCCTTTTCCTCTTGGGGGGAGGAGTTGAAGGCATGTGAGGGTGAAGAAAAAAATAAGTGTAATGTTATCTAAGGCTGCATTGAACCAGCTAATAAAGCTAAATTAGTAACTTAAATGTTGACAACTGAACATATTCCCACACTCTAAGGTACAGATGCACTGGTCTAGCAAGAAATGCACTTCCAACCCATTTTCCTTTTGGGGGAGGAAGGTGCGCAAAGAAAAATGTTATATTCCAACTGACCACTTGACCAGAGAAGCTCCTAGGACTCAGCCACTTGGTACATGACTGGCTATGAGATGTAGTAGATTGTGTAATAAATATATTCCCGCTAAACTGAAGTCTTAATTCTGGACTTCAATCAGAACACATACCACTAATCTCTAAAAACTCAAATTTTAATTAACTGGGCACCTTAAAAAATCACAGTTGTAAAATCTAGCACTAATTTCAAATGGGGAATAAAAATAAATCTAAAATATAAACATTCTTATAAAAACTAGATTTCAAATTATCATTACCATACCAAACAAATCTAAACATGAAATATTTATGAATAATACTTAATCAAAAACATTAAATATAACATCCAATAGCAATATTAATAGAAAACATAAAATAAAATAATTGACTTAATCATTTCTTTCAGAATAATCGGCAGCGGTATGCCACAATGTTCTCAGAATGATTACATGGCGATACATACTCTGCAAGGAAAATAATAACTCAAAAACATTATAAAAGTAAATTAATTTTATAATCTTTCAAAATATAAATGCTAAACTCTCCACTTCAAATACTTGAACTGTAATCAAATATAAATAAATTACTAATTATATGCTTCAAAGGTTATTATAGCACACAGAATACATTCTGTACACATACACTAACAAGTTAACATCATAGAAACATATTCCAATTCAGTAAACTAGTTTGATGCAATTTACTGCCTGCACTGTTTTCTAGTCTTAAGCCATATAATCAAATAGTCAATAATAACAAATAGCACTAGCATATAATTCATACAGCTGCATATTACACCAATGATTTTATAATGTATGAAAGAGAACAAAATTCAATAACCTCTAAATTAAAAGACAATTTTCCTTAATAATGAAAAATAGCTGCATTTTTAGTTTTGATATAAATTGGGATTCAAAATATCAATAATCTTGGTACAATTTCCTTTCCACATTCTGCAATGAACCGTCAAACTAATAATTGCTATTAATAATAATAGAACATGTGCTAAGTCAAGTAGAAAAACTAATTGCTAAGTCAAGTAGAAAACAATCAAAACTTGCAAAACAGGAGTAATCATAAACATTTTTAATTTACATTTGTAAATTAGATGAATGGAATGATATTGTAATATTTATTTTTTAAGTTAAATGCCACAAAGAAAAACTGAGAATTCTTTTATTAAGGCAAGACTGAGGAAGAGGCCCTTTTATTTTTCCAGGAGAAAGGTATTGGCACAGATATGTTTTTAGATAGAATACTACAAACAATCTTAGAGCTGTGGAAGATACAAAATAAATGCAAGTATTATTAATTTGGCAATAATACTGTTATCAAAATACTCTTGGCATCATTTCAATTATATGGACTATGGAAATAAAGCAGTAACATAATATTTTTCATACAGTTTACTGAGTATAACTAATGTGTATTCCGACTGATATTTCAGAATCCATTATAATTTTCATTTCAAATATAAAAATATTTATTTCAGAATTGAACAGATAGCCTTGAAAAAGACTTGGCATTAAAAATAAAATATGTATAATTATAGCAATTAGAAGATTGATCTGGAAAAAGTTTCTTTGGAAGGCCAGGTCTTACTTTGGGCTGTATATAAATAGCTTTTGATGTATAAATAGCAATACAATATATAAATAGCTTTTGATGTATTATTGAAATAAATCTTAATCATGAGAGTGGAGCTGCAGAAGCTTATTAGTACTTTTCACATTAGTAAATTATAAATTTAGTTCATAAAATTAACTAAATTTTATTTGAATAAGAAAAGTTTTTTTCCTACTTTCAATTAAAATTTTTAATACATTTTGCTTGAATTTTATAAAGTAGTTTGTTATTATTTTAAACTTTAAAATACCACATTATATTTTAAAAGTCAATAAACATCAATAAAAATAATCAAAATATAATAAAAACATAACTCCAAGTGTTAAAATAGTAGGTAACACAATTTTATACTTGATTGTACAATAGCAAATAACAGACGATAAAATTATGGGGAAATCCTAAACTGAGGCTGCAATTTTAATTACAGTATTGGTAGCATATGAGACACACTTTTTTCTTTGAAAATAGATACAAACGATATACCTCAGATGTTAGTACTCAGTTTTTGATTACATTCATTTCTGAAAATTTTCTCTATTTGAATTTATGAGTAATGAACATTGTATACTTACGATAAATTTAATTTTTTAGCTAATTTTACAGAGTCAGATTTTGGTTTGAGTCCAAGTATTTTATCATTCTGATCAACTAAAGTGATTAATTCAACAGTTTCTCTGATTTTTCGTTTAGGTTTTCCTTCGCTTTGTTCCTCATTATTCCGCAAGACGTAATTTAGAGAGAAACTTCGACTTAAAAGTTTTAATTTCTGGCAATTACCTATAATTTTTAGCATTTTAAATATCGTTATCAAATATAACACATATATTAAAATATCTGTTTATTATAGTGGCCGTATCTCAGCATTCTACATAAAATTTATTAATGTGTTAAAAGAATTTTTAAGAAAATAAAAACTAATAAGGATAAAATAACTGAGAGCGATGTTTCTAAACAATTTATATTTTTTTGTTTACATTTGAACATGATTATGATAATATGATTTCGATTCCATTGTAATTTTTATCTTTATATAAAAATTTAATTAACCTGAAAAATTTCTTTTTTATAGTATTCTCAAAGAAATCATATGGATATTTTTATCAGCCGGAAAAAATTTAAGAAAAATTTTACAATTTTTTTTATTTATTTGTTTTTAATAGTTTATTGGTTATAAATTTATTTGGCAACAGCTTTCTTGGTGGGGTGATATTTGTTTTCGTTTCGGTGTTTATTTTTTTCAATCCTCATACTTTCATAAACAGCTATGAGAGAGTGCAGAAGTTATCTTTATATTTGTATATCAAGCAGCTTATAGTACGTTTTAATATACATGTAATTGTGTGTGAAATAATTTGTTATATTTAAGTTGTTTTTGATTGATTTTCATAAATATTGTCTAATTTAGATTTAAGTATTCAGTACTATTAATCGTAAATTTATGAAGTTTTATCTGTTCTAAATTTAGCTGTTGTAATTTGCATTACATGTACCTATTTGATTGACGTTTATGAATGATGAATTTGATTTTTCTTTTTCAGAAGACCTAAACGAACTTTTCAATGGTTGTTAACCCTGAATTGTAAAAACTTAAAATGCCATCATTCAGTAAATTAGACTCTATATATCGTAGTATAGTTTTATCCAAATTTTTTACCAAAGGATGGGGAAAACCAGAGAACTTAAAGAGGTTTGTATTCATCAGGACTAGTCCTTAATGTAATTTATACTTCTGTAGAATGGTTGTGAAATAGCTGCTCTCTATTGCATATTTGATGATGATGATAAACATTTATTGCAGCATAGAAAATACATAACCTATAAATATTAAAAAAGCAGAAAGTATTACAAAGAAAAAATTTTTTAATTCCCATGTATTGTAATATAGTTTATAATGTTGTATAGTTAAGAAAATTTTAAAAATACATATTAAATTGTTATGTAAAGAATTAAATTTTTTATTGTGATCTATTTTATTTGACTTTATTGATTTCTATAAAGTAAACTTATAGCCAATAGAAAGTTAGTACTTTTACATTTTTATCAATTTTTGAGAATTTTGAATCAGCTAATGAATGCTAATATTTGTAATTTCTCTACTGATAAGTTAGTTATTAAATAACTTAGAAAAATGTTATTTATTCTGATTCTTAGTTGTAATATATTAAATAATACAGTACAAATGCTATTATTTTTTTGTATTGATTAATAATATTGACCTCTTATGTTTTTGTAAATATTTCATATTTCAATTTTAGTTTATTTTAAAAATATATAATTAAGAAATTCACTTTATAAAATATTATAAGCTTTCAAGCATAGATTCCAAATATAGATTATAATGTGTGATTTCAGGTTTTTAATAATGTAACCCGCATTACATTTTTAAATTATGAGTATTTCAGTGTATTAAATTATGAATATTTCAGTGCTTGAGTATTTCAGTGAGTAGATTTTGTAGATCTTTGTGTTGCCACTTTATAATTCTGATTGTTGTAATATATATATATATATATATATATATATATATATATATATATATATATATATATATATATATATATATGTGTGTGTGTTTTGAGTGCTTAACTTACATTTTAAGTTTTATTATTATAAACATGGTTTTGTGAATATTGTTGCATTTTGAAAGTTTTGATTTATGTATAATTTTTTGTTTCATATTTTTTCAATAATTTGAAAACTTAAAGTGTCCTTTGCATTTGTCTTCATATCAATATCTAGTATAATGAATATTAAGAAAAATACTTTTTGAATTTCATTGAAATGACAATATGCATTGAAAGTTATATAGAAATAAATTTTTGCTTCTTAAAAATTTAATAAAAAGGAAATTGAAATTTAATAATTAGAATGACAATAAAACTATAAATTTACTAGAAATGATGATTTAAATTTAAAACCTAATAAATTTGATTTTTAATTTATATAATTATTAAGTTGCTGAAGTACTTATATGTTTTTATTTCTTATCATAAATATTAATCTTTTTATATGTGTTATTTAAAAGATTTATTGAAGATATAGAGAAATTTATACTTTTCTTTAAGGAAAAGTATTTAGCCTCATATTTGAATTGTGCAAATAAATGCAAAGTGAAGTTACATCATGAAGAATGTGTGGGTCAATAACATGAAGAATCATAAGGTTGAAACAAACATTTGGGCTCAAATGTCATATAATCGAGGATGCCAAATTCGGTATTAGGTGATTTTTTGGTAGATTTTCTTATGTATCTGGCTACCTGGATTTTACTACATCATAGATATGGAAACTTATAAGAATTAAGCAAAAGATTCCATGTGGAAACTCTAGTATTTATGTCATTGCACATGTCACAATATGCATTCTTTGCAACATTTCTTCATTGTCAAAAAATGCCTTTGACATCCTAAATTATACAGTATCTGTGCCAACATTTGATTTGTAATAGATTTTTTAGATTGAGAATCTGCTTATAACAGCACTACTGTTTATTTATTGATGTGCTAAGGAACTCACTTTAGTTAAGGGGTACAAAAAGCAATTGAATATTATCAATAGAACAACTGACTGCAATAGTTTTATATAAGAAGCATGTGTTTTTGGATATTTTCTGACATCCAAAAAGACAAATAAGTTGTAGAAAAACAAAATTCATTTGAGATTTTAAAACAACCACCAAAATATAATCACCTTCATCTTAGTGTTTTTTTTTTTTTTGCATTGGCTATGAATTTAGCCCAGGGAGACACAAAGTTACATGAGTATCACACTTTTTTAGTAACAAAAAGGATCCCCCCCCCAAGTTTTTTCACTATCTATATTTTAATTCATTTTTTTCACTATTTTAATATTTATCTTTATGAAATAAAACAATTCATAATATTGTTCGAATTTCAGGTTATTTGCCTTTAGGAAAATTATATCCAATCGAGAAACCTGTAGACATTTGGTAGATCCTGATTATCCAGTTGTCATTGACAAGGTAATGTATTATTTATCAGTAAAGATATCAGTTCAATTATTTCTAAAATATATTTAATTTTATTTTTTATTTGTTTAAAGAATTATTTTTTTTTCCATTAAGTTAATTTACATATTAATTTTGTGAAACAGTTTGCAGTTCAACTATGCAAAAATTTTAGGAGTTTCTTATTTCAACCATTTTTTAAAAAGTAAATAATTTAAAATTGTCTTTAAAGATGTTGTTGGTTTTTATGGTTTAGAGATGTGCAGATTATAATAATTAATCACTCATATGATGGACGAATGTCATTTTAAATTATTTATTAGACAAAGAAAAAAAAAAACAAAGGATAAGGGGATTAATTCCTTCTTGTGAAACATAACCGTTTTCCTCAATTTCCAAACTCCATCTACTTTGTTCCAAATAATATCACGTGACTTGCGCGCATGCGCGAACAGATGATTATTTAATCTTTGCAGATGATTATTAAATTTTGATTTAAATCTTTGCTTATAAAAAATGTGAAATTTAATTTTGGTGAAAGTAGAGTATGAATTAAAGTTATTATCAACTCATTAACATGTGTACATTTCAAAAGGATTCTATTGTAAGAGCTTGTTATATTCTCAAATTACATTTGTGCAAAATATGAAAACATTTTGAAAAATGTTTTCTATTGATTTAGGATTTTCTTTTTTTTTAATTTCCTACTTAATAGCATTCAGAAAATATTATTTTCGATAGCCTTTCAATTTGTTGCATTTTCTAGGTATTTTCATAATGAATATATTAAAAAAATACTTCCCTGTTATGAGAATTTCAACTGAATGAAGAAACGATAAAAAATATTTATTGAGTGTTTTAAACCTATTTAGTATAATTGTACTCCTGTAATAAATTGTGGAAAATGAACTAACCAGAATTAATGCTGTTTTTCAAATTTTGAATATAAGAAAGTATTGCACTGTATAGCTAAAAAATGCTTGATTTAAATGTGTTAACAATACTGATTGTTATAAAATAGTAATATTCATTAAAACTCTATAGTTATCTGTTTAGATTTATCATTGCTTAGAATTTGTAGATTTTGTTTCAAAGTCATATAACATGAATCTTTAATTATATTCACTCATTAGGAATAATTTATGATAGTTAAATTTATTTATCAGTTATGTGTAAAATGTCCCCCATCAAGTATGAATAATTTATATCAGACTCACTTTGTAAAATTTAATAAAACATAATATTTATTATTATGGTTTTATATTTTTTCTGCACTAGGATAGTCATCCTAACTTGAAAGTATTGCCGTTATCTACAGATTTTGAGATTGACTTCTGCTGAATAAAGTTGACCCAATGACTTCTACGCTGTCAACCAAATATAGATCTGATCCAAAATGTTTAGCTTATAAATATTTTAAAGTTGCCATGAAAATAATTCCTACAACTGCATTAGATAAATCATTCATAGCTGCTATTGTTCAACAAAAATAGTAAATTTGCTTATTTACAATTTTATTGATATTTTGAAAACAAATGAATAAACTAGTGTACAATCATTTTATCAAATGCCCAGTTGTTAATTTCATAAATAAACATGATTTTAAATTCTCCTAATAAATGCATTTGTAATTAAAGAAATATAAGTTTATTCTATTTAGTTTGTGTATTTGTGTATTGATTAATATGAGTATTACTAGAAAAACAAAGTAATATTAATAATTACTTTAATTACATTTGGTAACCACCAGAAAATGATAATTAAATAAAATAAAAGAAAGCAAATGACTAGTTTAAATGTAATTATGATTATTTTTATATATAATATTGATTTAATAGAATCAGCATATTTCTTAACTTTTCTAAACATATTACATGCTAATAAATTTAAAATAAAAATTAATCATAGTACAATATGTCCTATATTATATTTAAATTATTTTGATTTTACACAACTTAATTAAAATCACTATGTAGATATTTAAATGCAGCAAGTTTAAATTTTAAAATTCTAGCTTAGCCAAAAGAAAAGTTATAATTGATACATTAGTCCTTAGTGTTTCCTCCACCCATTTCTTTTTGTAAATCCTGTATTTTTATAGTACAAATGCTTAGGTGAGTTTCATTTTGAAGTATTTGTGCAGTATACATTATTAGTATTGACATGAAAGGTCATTAGAATTTTGATTAGTTTTATATTTTGTACTTTAGTAATTAAAATAACATTAAACTATGTCTGTGTTATTTTGTTTGTGGATTGAGGTACAAATAGATTTTATATTGTAAAATAGGAAGCACAATTTGCTTGCACAATGATTTCATTGTATGTTTTTTAAATTGACTGCATAATCTTGAAAATTATTTTTAAATCTTACTTTTCCACTCAAATGTAATAATTCAGGCGTTTTATATTTTTTAAAAATATTAACTTAAAATTTTGACTTTTTCAAATGAATAATTTAAAATTTTATTTCTGTTTTTTTTAATTATTTTGTATTTTAATATATGAAACTAATGTCTATATTTTTGTGTGTATTTATTTAGAGGCTTTAATTGGCATATACCGTATTTTCCTGTATATAATCCACAAGACCTTTTTTCCAAATGAAAGAAAAAAAGCATTGCATAATTTGCAGTAATTCACATATTAACATTTTTGACAACAACATAATACACAGATAAAGAAGCATTCACTAGTCATTTGAAGAAAATTTTTTTAAAACAATAAATATTTTTTTCATGGTTTAAAATGATCATAAAAGATAAAAAGTTAAAAACAATAATGTTTACCATTATTGTTTTTAACTTTGAAAGAAGGTATTTTTCCATGTTTTGTTACACATGGTGATATTATCATCTGTGTTGGCAAAATGGTAAAGTACCCTACTTTGTAAGCTGGTAATTTAAGCACTTCTTTTCCAATATTGTGGATTGAGAAATTTGAAAGTGATATGTTCAAGCCTTATCATTTTTGTATTTATTTTTAAAATTTTTGAGGTGATGAAAAATGATGATCTAATTAATTTTAAAAAAATCTCAGATTATGTTTGGATATTATTACTGATAAAAAAATTTTCATTTTTGATAATACATCAATATGTAAAATATATTCATTGATAAACAAAAAACCATCTATAACAAGAGTATACTATCAAAAATTAAATAAAATATTTAACAAATGTTAAAAACGGCTTTTTAGTTTGCTGTAGTATTAATTTGTAGCAACTTTGATATAAATAAATTCTCTTAGTTTGGAGTTCATTAATACTCTGTTGATAAGTGTGACATAATTTAAATAAATATTTGTGTAATATATATAAGTACAACAAAATTTAAATAAAAGTGCAGTATAAGTAATTTAAGTATTTGTTAAAAAATGTACATTTTTTATGGACATCATTTTATGCTTAAAATTTAATTTTACATCCTAATCTTTCTGACCATATGTCAGAATTTAACTTTGAAAAAATTTACTCTAAACTCTTTCATTATTTTATTCCATCATGTGTGTTTAAAAAAAATGCCATTACTTGTTTATTAATCATTATGATGCCCAAAAGGAACACAATAATTTATTAAATAACTGTAAATATATTTATATTTTCTGCATGCTTCTTTTCTGATGCATTTTTAGCTGATACGAGTTAGGTAAGTTTTAATATACATTTATGTAAATCTGTAGATTGATGGAAAGTTTGTATATTTATATATTATATTATGCTTTTTTATTATATTTTAAAATTAATAGATATATTTCTCAAAATGTATCTTCTGTACAATTCAGTGAATGTTTGATTTGAAGAATATTTCCTAATTTGACATTGCTTTCTAGAAATTTGCAATCAAAATATTTTAAAATTTGCTTTTTTTAGATTTTCACAATATGTTTTAAATTTCCTCTTAATATACAAATTTTATGAAAAAAATTGCACACCATTTTATTATGGATGCATATATGGGGGAAAAAAAAAACTTCATGCTATTTAGATAATTGTGTTCCTTTTTTATTTTTTTGCTAAACTAAAATTTAAAAGATAAATAATAGTATCCAGTTATTAATGATCCTGAACTTTTATCAACTTTTTACAACATTAAAAAAAAAAAAAACATTTTTGTTGAAGTTTGGAATTTTTTTGGAATATTTATTCATTTGAATGTTTACAAAGGTTAAAATTATTATTTTCTTGATTACTTATTCTGAACTAATATGAATTTCTTCGGTTCAATTTCAATTATCATGAGCATTTTTAATATGAGATGCAGCTGCTATGAAATTCATTTTATAAGCAAAATTATTGAAATTAGTTTACTATCATGAATGTGTAATATTTCATGTTTTATTACATTATAAGGAAACTTTTAATCAAAGTAGTAATTATATTTTAACCTATTAATGTTCTGTGAATTATTTATTGGGCTTATTTAAATGCATTTTTATTTGTATCATTTTTGGGAGGTGTAGATAGAAAAACATCCTAATTATAAAATCCTTGATGGTCATCTTTTAAGTCCATTTGTTAATCATCTACCTGAAGTTGTACCTGAAGAATCAAGAATAGCCAGGTTAGTTGATTCAATAATTTTGTGGTGTCTAAAAAACTTATAATAACCTTAAAGATTTAGATTGCCTATATATTTTAAGCACTTTAAAAGTATCAGTTTTGCTACTATTTTGAAACCTAATTTTTTTATTGAATTCTTTAATTTAAATCGATCTGTGTGCATAAACTAATTCTGTTTATTATTACAGCTTAATAATATTGATCTACTATAATATTGAAAAATATTATGGTAGATCAGTTAGTTTCACCAGTTGAATAATATTATATTTTTAAAAAATATACTCTTTTTTTATAATTTTATTCTCCAATCATTTTATATCAAAATAATTTCATTGTAATATAAAAGGATAATGCACTGAACTTTTTATTCGTGATTTTGAAATACCACCAATGCACTTTTTTTCATGAGATTTTTGTTTTAGTATGAATTACAGATTTTTTAAAAATTCTAATTTTGAGTGTGATCAGAAGACAGCCTGTTTATTTCCATTCATGTGTGTGTGATTTGATCCACTTCATGGCTTATTTAGTTTGTATTCTGATATTGCATTAAATATCCTTACTTTATTACTTTTTTCTTTAGTTTGTAGTCTTTCAACTTGAACACAATATTTCTTTAACCGTACAATTGTATTTTTTATTAATGTTCAATTTGTAAAAATTCAATAAATAACTTTAAAGAAATTCAAAAAGTTCTTCAAATTCAATTTTATTATTTGATGATGAAATTTCCCGCATAATTTTATAATTGTTATAGTTAAAAAAGATAATATTGTACTAATTGTTTTGTGGAATATTGTACTAATTATTTATTTCAGAGTATTACTTAAAAAATGCTTTATGTTATCTAAAAATTATGTTCTAATAATTTCTCATAAGCTTTTAAATTTACTTTTGCTCTTTTAATTCTTGGTTAATCTATGTCAAATTTTTTTCTTTTTCTTATCTTTCTTTAATTTTTTTTTCACTGACTGTAATCAATCCTGCTCATTTAGTCATTGCAAAAAAAAAAAAAAAAAAAAAAAGAATCAGTCAGCCATGTGTTTTGAAATTATAACTATCAATGCAGTTGGGTATTGAAGGTTTTAACAACAAACAAATGACAGACTCTCAAAGAATATAGGCTTGAAAACCTTTTGAAGATGAGGATGGTTTTGATCAAATTTATGACAATTTAAAATATCAAGGAAGTTGATAATGCCAAAGTGAAATTCATCGTTTACAGCTGATTTAGTTTGCAAGGGTTTGAAATTTGTGAAATTTTCTTACTCATAATCTTGACATGGAATGTACATTGAAATTTCAATGTAATTTTAAGTTTTGTATTACAGGGTATCAATAATTATACAAGTAGTTTGAGAAAAGAATCTCTAACAAGAAAAGCCAGTAAAGGTTGTTAATAATAAAAATTCATTTAAATCATAGCCGACAGTTGTGCTATGTACATATATTGAGGATAGCATTTTTGATTGAGCTTATAATAAATGTGCAGTTTTATTATTTAGTTGCAATAGTTAGTTGATAGTTAATAGTTTTATTCCTGATTTCAATTTGAATTTAAATGTTTTATGTATTTTAGATTGGATTTTCATTGTACTCCAGCTTTAATATTTTTGTAATAAAAAAACAATTGTTTTTGTTCCATAAATATATAATGTAAATTTCATTATTAATTTTTTTTGCACTATTGTTTAAAAAATATTTAGAGCTACCTGCAAAATTTTTTTGAAGTTGTATAACAAATCTTCAAATTTATGGTGTGTCGTGTTTTTTCTTACATGATTTTTTCAGTTTCCTAAGAAACATATATATTGTGTTAAAAACAAGTTAGGTAATAATTCACACATTTATTAAACTATTATAATCTTATTTTCTTATAGAATATGACACTCAATTGATTTTTTTAAAATTTGTAATATTAAAAAATAAATTTTTAAATGTATAATCTAATTATATTTTACTACAGATTTCAAATACTTCTTCCTAATACATGGTTGACGGAACCATTACATCCGATCTGCTTGCATTTGGCTGGCACTGGAGATCATGTAATTCTTCTGTTTTTTGTATCTTTTATTAGTATACCAATAAATTCTTAGCATATTTATTAGATTCCTTGCCTGTTTTATTAAATTAACTGTATATCCTACCATTTCATAAATAGTATATCTCAAATTACTTAAAAAATTCTAAACATGTTTTTGTTAACTTTATTTTTACAAAATGTTCTTTAAAATTAGTTCATAAATAAAATATTAAAATTTAAGGTGTTTACTTTAATGTAAGCCATTAATTTTTTCAAACAAATATGGAAAATAAAAGTTTGTCTTATCAGGCATCCCTTCATCAATTTTATTTCTGAATTTTTTTATATAAAAGTATTATTTTACTTGCTAAATTTATATTAAAATATTCAGCATCTCCATTTGAAATAAGAATTATGTTTTTAATTAAAATTAAGTAGTACTTATTTTATTAGAAGTAATATTTTAATTAGATTACATTTTAGAATTAAAAATTCAGAAGTTCTGCATTTTATTTATTTTTGTGGGAATTGGTGCAAAAAATTTAAATTATTAATAATATTGTGAACTCATTTGATTTTTTCCAGTTTTACTGGCGGCGAAGAATGTTGATGGCTCGTCCATTATTGAAAGATTATGGTATCGCATCAATCCTGCTGGAGAACCCTTTTTATATCCTTTTATTATTTTGTTCTGTCATTATATTACTTAAAAATATGTATTCCATTTTTTTGTTTAGAATATCAATTTCTGTATTAATATTTCAAAAGCCAACTATACAAATTCTTTAGAAATTCTTTTTCACTTGTGATTCAGATGTCACCTAATTGGTTTATGAATAGTGTATCATCCATTGGTTGTTGTTACTTTATAGAAGTATTATGAAGTCATGTTTACATTTTACTGAGGAATAATCTCAGAACTTCATATTATGGGGATGAATTTTTACTAAATTCATCTATAATCTAATATTTTAAATCTTTGGAGAATTTGGTCCCTATAGTTTGACTTGAACTGCTATAATAAATAATGAAAGTTCTTTAATTCTTAAAATCTTTACATATGTGCATATTTTGATTTGATGTTCACAATTTGTGCTGTAAAAGTAGGACATTTCTGATTTTTGTAATGACACAATTTAATATATTACAAGTAGACTTGTCATTAAAAGTTGACATTTTTCATTTTTATTAGATTAACAGATTGGCTTTAATAATGTGTGTTCAAAGTTTTCTGAATTTGGTTTACGTTAAAAATTTATTATATATGATGTGAAAGAAAACGAACTGCCTGTTTTTGCAAGCAAAAGAGCATAAATTTATTAGTAAATTTGAATTTGTTTATTATTATTTTTTTATTTGTTTTCTTGTAGAAAACAATTATATATATTTGCAGACTAGTGTCATTTTTATTTGTATTATTTGTAACATAGCTAGCATTGAATTTCTTGGTATTCAGACTGAAAGAAATTAACTATATTAATGGTACTCCTTTTAAATGGATGTAGGATTAACTAGAATATATTGTATACCTACTATTATTGATATTAATTATGAAACAAAATTGATTCAGTACTTTTCTCTTAGTTTTACAAAATATTGTTATTATTATAGCTAAATATTTCATTGTCAAAAATAATCCCTTAAAGCTTGTAATTGAAGTAATAAGCATGAATAAGTTTTTTTTTTTCCATTTAAAAATAAATATTTAATTTTAAGTTTTTGATTTAAACATTTTCTAAATTTTTATTAATTTATAATATTTAAAATTTAATATTTTGTGCATGTGTGTGGCAACATTTAGTTTTTGATTTTTTCATACTTAAAACTAATTATGGATATTTAAATAAATTTTTTTTAACTATTAATGTTATGTTAAAAAAATGTTTAGCAACTATCCTGTCATTAATATTGTATATATTAACTTATTGGAATATTAAAAAATACCACATAAAGTCATTTTTTTTTAATATTTTCTTGTTAGTTTTCCTTTCTGCTTATTAATTAAACATTTGTCTCACATTTACTATCTTTTTTAAGAATATATCATTACAAAACATAGATAAATTAAATCAATTCTTTTTTAATAAATATTTTATTGTTTCACTCATGTCAATTGCTTATGTTTTGTGTTGCATAGGATTATATATGGTTTTAGTATTTCCTTAAAATGTATTATTTAACTTTTTTTTTTAAAAAAAAAAAAAAAACATTTCTTTATGATTTCCTTAATAATTTGCAAATGGTTCAAGAAAACCCAAAACTCAAAAGTGAGTAATGTTTATTTTTAAAAAATGTGAATTAAAGTTATTTAAAATTACATTTGAATATAAATTTAAATTTTCAAAGCTTCCTATTCTTTTCCAATATTTAATATAGAATCTAGATATTTTTGAATTTAATTTATATATTTCTATAATTAAAGTTGGTGAATAATTAGAGAACTTATTTTATTTAGACGATCAAGTTTACATAATGTATCTGACATATTTGTTATGGGTGGATGCTTAATACTAGAAACTCTAGCATTATTTTATTGGTGTGAAAAAGAAGGATATGGGCCCCTTGGAATTTCTGGAATATCTATGGGTGGCCATGTGAGTAATAAATATTTTCAGTTTTGCTTTATGTAATTTAATATTTGAATAAAATATGTTTGTATTTTCGAAAATTTTATCTGAGTTTAAATAATTTATATTTTGCTTTTGTTAAATTGCTTTTATACTAGCAAACTGCTTGTTTCTGATTTTAATTACTTTAGAAAAAGAGGACAAATACCAAATTTTTTAATTTGGAATTTGTATTTATTTTTTAGAGCAATTTAATTCATAATTTGAGATAATTGCATGTACCCGATTTACAACAAAATTAATCATGTTAAATATACACTGTTTTTAACATTGCTACAGTATATTAATTAAAAATACAACATAATAAGTTTGAAAGCTATTAGGTTTTATTTGCTATTATAAGCTTTGAAAGCTATTATGTTGTATTTTTAAGTTTATTCAATTAAATTAAAACCATTCATTTCATTTTGAATGAAATTGTAATACAGCTAATTGTGTAAAAAGAGGTGCCACTTTTTTGTCATGAGATGGATTTCTATGTTTTAAAAATTTTTGAAATTGAGATTTCAATTTAAAAATTATGTTTTAAGAGAAACTTTTAATGAAGTCTAAAAAAATATTTAATCAATGTGTGTAAATCAATCAGTTAAAGGGATGGTTTGAGAGGAATTTTACCAAAATTTAAACTATTCTTTATAGCAAAATTGATTCTACTTATCAAAATTTAGGTACTATTGTGATGAGATTTATAGTTATTTCACCCTTGGAAATCTATAACTTTTTGTATGCAAAACAGTTATCTCTGAATTTTTAGTGAAAACATTTTTACTTTAGTTTTAAAAATTATTGAGCTCATACCTAATAATAAATCATCATAATCCAGACTCATTCTGCATAAGTTTCTTCCACTTTGGAAGAAACTTATGCAGAATGTATGACTCATTGTATATCTAAAAGCTTGAGTAAATGAATAACCTTTTTTTCCATTAAATATTAATTAAACTATTAAGAAAATAAAAAGACATAATAAATAATATGGATAGTTTATTTTTTTATTTATTTTTTTTTTTTAAGGAATATGCTATTTGTTATTTGCCTAACCATGTGTAGACTAGAAAATAGTGTTGAAAATCTTTTCTGTGAAGAAAATATCTTCTTTTGATAGTAGATGGGTATTTTAAAATAGATAACAATAAAAATCAAAAATTGTATAGTTTTTCAAACTTTGGTTTTGAGTTTTTAATGAAATAATCCTTTAAGTGATTCTATAAACAGCATTTCATTCATCAATTTATAAAACAGTGATTCATTCTCATATTCATGCAACAGTGATATAAACATATAAATGAATTGTACTAGTGTTATTTTGATTGCTCAGATATGTTCTTATACTATTAAGCCAATCTTGCAACAGAATGGTTATTGCTCTTGCCTTCAGTTCAACAGTTCGTGGGTTTGAATCCCACCTTGGACATGGATGTTTGTAGTGGTTCGGAATCTACTTTAAACTAAGTCAGGGTCTAATTAGTCTTTGTGTGCAAAAAATGACCATTGAGCAACAAACAAACCAAACCTCTTATACTATCAGTTTATCAGAAATAAATTTACATTCTTGTTATAAATCGAAATTTCTATGTATCAAATCAAATGTATTCATAATTGAATTAGTAACATGTACATAATGTAATAATTGTAGTAAAAAATTTAAATAATTTCTTGTTTTAATTTTTTAATCTAAAAATATTTATATTAATACAAATTTTTTATCATTAATGATAAAAATTTTGTATTAGTATAATGATTATTTTTTCATTTTAATTTCATCATACTTTTATTAAGCATTATGTAATTGATAAAAAATAATTTCTTATATTCTAACTTTTAATCAATTACATTATGCTTAGTAAAAATATAAAAGCTAAAATTAAAAGAAAATTATCATTATATTCACTACAAGTTTAATAAGAAACTAATGTGCGTAAGTTGTAAATATGCAACTTAAATTTTATTATTGAGCAAACTTTCATTTACAAATAAATTGTACTGTTATTATATTTCTCCCATTCATATAAGCACTTTGTAATAGACTGGAATTTATTTCATTTCAGATTTAAAAGAAAATTTTTTTTTATAGGATTATGTGTATAGAATTGGAAATTCTTGGTACTCTTGAGGAATTAAAAAATATACTGCACAAAGAACTCTTAAAATTTTGCTTCACCAGTGGAAATTTTATTTTAAACGCATATAAAGTTAAAAAAAAAAAAAAACTTTTAAAGATAATAGAATACATCTATATTTGATTAATACAAGTAACTTTATAAGAAATTGGGACTTGTTTCTTAAATTACATTGGTGATTTAATATCTGATCGGTCAATCATTTCAATGAATAATCAATTTACTTATTACACAGTTTCCATATCTTTTGGTTCTTGACAATTTGTACTAGTTTTAAAACTGCATCCTCAAGTAGTTTGAACAGATATTTTTATCAAATTTATTCAGTTTTTAAAGTTTTTTATAACTGCTAATAAAACTCTGATACAGTAACAGCTCAAAATTTAAATTAATGTGCATTATATCTTAGAAAATCTTTTCAAAAACCATTATCTTGTTATTTCCCTTGAGATAGTTATGATGTTAGATTATGAATTTTTAAGAGCAAGTTAATCAGCTGATAAAAATTGTAATTTGCCTTGATTTTCAATTATAAACTTTATTTTCGTCAGAACAACTATATATATGTAGTTTATTGTACTGATATAAAATAATTTCACTATTCATTACTTACTGTTAATCAATTTAAATGGTATGCTTTAAAAGTATATTTATTCATTATATTAATAACATATTAATAGTATTAACCTAACATTGATGATCTCGTATCATTAGTAATGGCTAACTGTATAAATTGTGCTATACTTAATAATCATTAAAGATTTGCAGGGAGTTCTACTAAATTTTGATTGGTAAGAAAAATGTAATTTTAATACTTAAAAGAATTATATGTCAAGTTTTCCACAATTTGCTGATTATTTGTATTTAATTTTCCTGAATACAAAGCATTATTTATTAGAATAAATTGATCATTCAATTCAGGATTGTGCAATGTATGTAAAAAGTAATTTTGTCTATACTTGACATAAGAAAATTGGAAATTCATTGGCTTTAAATATTTTTGTAAATAACTATTTATGATTGGTCCAAAATGCATACAAAATTATAAAAACGGTTTAACATTATCTAATTTAGCAGTAAAGTACATGCTAGTTTGATTTTCTAATTTTTTACTCAAGACTTACTTTATTCTGTAAAGAACAGAAATTAAAATTTTAAAATTATTTATTTGTTAATTATCAATTTATAATTTTTCTGTTTTTGCAATGTCCTCTAAAATCGCTTTAATTTTTTTACTAATTCCTTAGATGCGTGTTTACTATGTTTTGATTAATGTATTATGTAATTATCCTTATTCTATTCTTTTCTGTTATATGTACAGTATTTTAGAAAAGAGAAAATATTGTCACATATTTTTTATTTTCTATATTACTAATATAATTCAAAGACATTTAAAATATTCTCACTGAGTAAATTAACCATAATGATTCATTTCATATTATTCTTCCAAATAATAGCTATAATTATGATAAAGCATTTGAATTCAGTTAAATAATTATTTAGAGTGAAATAAAAGTTTTGAAATTTCTATAATTTAAAATTTTTAAATAATTCAAATTTATAATATAAGTTTTGTAAATGATAAATGTGATGTGAATTCTTATGAATAAGTTATTGAACATATAGAAATTTCAGTTTGAGTCTTCTATACCATTTATCTTGCAATTATAAAAGTCTTAATTATTTCAATATAACTAGACTACATAATATATTTTTTCTCAGTGCCATCACTATTCAATTCATTCATTTATTCATTCATATTTACAAACACACTGCTAGCTATTAAATTTCTTTATTATTATGCATGAAAATTTATTTCAGTAAATATTGTATCATGATTTGTTATTCAAATTTTTGTTTACTTTTTAATCTATTATTTATGTGATACATAGTTTCACCTCTATTAGTGACAATCTAAATTTATGTAAATATTGTGATAGGAAAATTGCATTTATGGCTTATTAAATATAGCTGTATCTCTATGTAATTGAAGTACTGTTAAGAATACTATATTATGAAAAATAGTGTTTTAAATAATATAAATATTTATACAATATTTAATAGTTTCATTGTGATAATATTTTATAGGTTTAAATAATAAGAGTTGCAAAAATCTATAAACCTGTTTAGATTGTTCTTTTTATTTAGTTTTTCTTTATCGGTTTAATTCAAAGCTTTTTGCTTTCACTGATTTTCAATTTTAGTTTAATTACAATTTATTTATTCAATTTATTATATATTTATTCATTACTGAGTCTTATTTTCTGATAAAAGTTATATTTTATTGGAAAAAGTGTTATATTTTTTATTTTTGATAGATGGCTTCTCTTGCTGGGAGCAGTTGGCATAAGCCAATTCCCATTATTCCATGTCTCTCTTGGACTACTGCTTCATGTGTTTTTACTGAAGTAAGATTTGATTGATGAAACTTTTAAAACTATCAATTATTTTTAAAACTTATTGATACTTTACCAGTCAACTGTTAACATGTTTTTAAATAGATGATAAAATGTTTGAACAACTCTTACTTTTTTATTTATTACTTAATTTCCAACTTTAGTACAGTTTTACTGAAAAAATTACTTACATGAATTCAAATTTCTGTTGATTTAAATATGATAGCAAGAAATGATTATTGTTTCAAGTTTAAATCCTGCATAGATGAGAAAAATAATATTTGTATTATAAGATTAAGTTCTAACATAATTACTGTGGAACAAGAGCTGAAATATTTATTTATGTTAATAATGCATATTTTAGTTTTTAATTAAGATTAAATAATTTGCTCTTTTATTGTCAAGTAATAATTTTGCAGAAATGTATTAGATTTAAAAATCAATAGTTCTTATGAATTCTCAAACTGTTACATTGAATTCTTATTTCCGTATGATTTTAACTGCATCAGTTCTTTACTTTTAAAATTTATTTGTGGATGTAAATATTATAGTAAATTTTCATCTTACAACTAAGCAAAAAATGTCAGTAGGATGATAAAATTTGATATGTATGTTATTTAGATTAGCCATGTCTTAGAATACTTTTTCCAATTTTCCATTGCTGCAAAAAAATTATTATTAAGTGACAAACAAATCAATTAAATGTAATCATTTTTAAAGATGATTGATATCAGTATAATATGAGTTCTTTGTGTTTTTTAATCTAATTTTATATTATCAGATCCAGTTCTTTTCTTGTCGCAGATTTTTAAAAAAGAAACAGTATATTTCAAAATTTTATCAATTTTACATTATCATTTTCAGTAATTTAAAAGTGACATTTTGTTAGTAATTTTTATTAACATTTTTTATAATATTATTTTCTAAAACTTTTTTTGGGTGTATTCCCATTATAACCTTTGAAAAATACGATTCAATATTGTTATTTTATAAAATTATTTTTTTAGTGCTTTTTAAACAATTAGTTACTAGATTACAGCAATAAATTTAAATTTTATGAGTTTTATGAGCATAATAGAAATTCAAAATAAATTGATTTTAGCAATTTAAAGAAAGAATAGGTTTTTGTATAATCAAATAATGGACTAAATAGATTTTGCATTGAATAAAAGAATAAGTTCTTGTATAATCATATAATGGACTAAATAGATGTTGCATTTGAAAACTTATCTATTGTATATGTTACTGAAATTTGTAAAAATTATGCAATCATCATGCAAATAATGATGGACTTGCAAAATGGATAATATATTACTTAATTGAATTTAAAACTGTAATTAACTTGTCAGGTAAGAAATGCAATTAAATTACCATCATTCCATTTAAATATTCATTGCAAAGCAGTTAAAGATTGGAAATTAAGTTTTGGTTATTATTCCCAGTGAGATATTAGACCATTTCAATTAGTTGCTTTACATTTCCTAATGATTATCATGGTAATAAAATTAGGATACTATGCATTATGGTTAACAATTTAATCTTTTGTATTAAAATGGACTATTTATATTTACAAATTCAAAGTAAGAAAATTTAATTATACTTTTTTAAATTAGAATTGTCTTTAGTAAAATAAATAACAGATTTTAAGAATATGATTTTAAATATGAAAAATAAAACGTAATTATTTTAGTAGAATCATTGAAAATGTATAAAATAACTACCCATTAATTTGAAAAAATTTAAAATTTTTCTTTTATCGTCAAACATAAGTGAGTAGGTTAAGCACATTGCTTTCATTTTTATGTTTTTTGTCTTATTATATATTACAAAAGCTTATGATCAATCATAATATTAAGTATATGCATTTTTTTAATTAGTAAGTTGACAGCTATATTTCAGGAGTAAAAAATATTACAAGAAAAATAATTAAAATTACTTTTTAGAGCAAATTGTTTTATAAAGTTAAAAATTTTGATAATATAATAATAATAAAAGCTTTTATGAGATTATTTTGAGGAAATAAAATTCAGAAAACTATGTTACTATGAAAAAATTGTTAGACACAAAAAGTTTTTTAGAGAATGACCTCTGACCCCATTATCAACCATTGTGATTTCAAATCTTTTGAGATTTAAATAATTGTGATTTCAATGACTTCCCAGCTGCTCTGTTGTCTATCATTTTAGATGAGGATTTTATAAAGCAGGATGTGATTGATGGTTGTCATTATCTGAATAACTTGGCATTATTCGGGAAAACGATAGTTCTCCAGTGGGTTCACGCCCACTGATTTTTTCCAGATAATGAAAAAGCTGACTTCCTAGTTAAAAAGGCGGCTTTAATCAAATTAAGCAGAATATTTCTCTCCTATACCCTTCCATACTATAAAAACTTTATTAAAAAATTTATTATAATCTGAGCTACAGAATAACTCTGTCATCACATGTCTCATAAGTCCTGGAAGAATGCTGTCCCCAATTTGTGTAACAGCCCAAGGGATTGATTGGATGCTTAATTCTGCCTTGCCACTGGAGATGACTGCATTGGAAATCATCTCTATGGATCCAAAATTGTTCCTTTTCCTATATGCACTCTGCAGCTCTGGAGAGGTGATGGACTCCGGGCATCTTCTCCACTGGCCTACTTTGCTTAAGAGTTTTCTTGCAGAGCATTACTGAAAGGCAAGAGACAAGTTAGATTAATAATGAACTCAGTTGCAGCTGTGTTTTTTTATGTCGAGTTTTTCAATTTTTATTCTTATTTTTTACCTGTTCATAATCTGCCATTAGAAGTAAAAAAAAAAAAAGTTGAATATGAATATTTACTCACTTGTAATACAACTTTATCTGCGTTATGAAAATTTAAAATAAATATAAAAAAGTACTTAAAAATTTGTGGAATTATTATTCATTATACTGCACAGCTAAAAAAAATTGTTGTTTAAAGTCATAAAGTCATGATGTAAATAAGCTCAAATAATGTAATTGTATTTGTTAATGTATTTTATAATTCTATTTACCTATAATATTTTTAAATATGCCAATTTAAAACATAAATTTATCATTTAACACAGTAAAATTTGAAAGACCTTCCCAAAATTTGTAGATATATTTAAAAATTAAAATTGAATTTCTGTATTAATGGAGAAAAGTATTCATATTAAATACTTTACTCTGCAGATGTGTTTATTATGTTAGATATGTGATGTAATATATAAAAATTTTATTTGTTAATTGTAAATGGCCATTGTGTTTACAAAATTGTATTATTTTTGAGTAAATCTGCATGTAATAAAAATATTTGTTATATTTTAGGAATTTATCATTACATTGAATATGTTTTATTAATATTTAGGGTGTGATGAGTGCTGGCATTCCATGGCCTTTATTACAAAACCAGTATTCCTCTGATAATGTTTACCAAGATGAAATATGGAAAATGCTGCATTCTCCCGAAGAAGTTAGTTACTCTTTTTATTAATGCTTTTCCCATTATTCATTATTTTATGTATGCATCATGTGATAGTATTATATATAAATTTATATTTAAGTAATTTCTTTTTACTAGTTTCAATAGTGTTCATTTGTATAATATCAAAAATTACCCAAAAAGTTCTTCAATACATTAGTAAAGTTCATTCTTTTGTAAAATAAATTTTAAAAAAATTGAAGTTTTTTATTTAATTTACTATGATAATTTCATTTTTAATTTGTATAGTAAATTAATTGAGTGGAATAAATGAATAAGTAGATTCACTGGTTTGCTGTAAGGAAATTATAATTTTAGTTAATGAGTAGAGAAAGTTTTTTTAATGAATGTAACAGTTTTTTTTCTTCTTAAAAATATGTTAATATTTAGAGTTTGTTTGCTAAACAGTTTCCATTTTAAAGGAAATAACAAATTAATGATTTAAATTAATATTAGACTGTCTATTGTCAAATATATTTACAAGCAAATAAGAATTAATTTAATTTTTTAGCTTGATAAATTGCCTAAACATATTAATAAAAATGTGAATATATTTTAGATGAGGAAAATTCAATTCAAGGTTGCTGTTTCAGTTGTAAAAGTTCTAATTTCTGAAAAGCTTTTGTAGTGTTTTTTTATATTCTATTGAAATATAATTACAATCTTTGCTGAGAAAACAAATTACTTAACATATTTTCCTACATATAATCTGGAGCAATTTTTTTCAGCAGATAGTCAATATATACTGCTGATAAAATGGTGTCACATAAAATAAAGAATACACACTATGATTAAAAATATAGTAAACTGTACAGAAAAAAATATCTGATTAGATCTTATTTGGACCCACCTCATTGCAAAGTGCGATTAACCAATATGAAGGCACCAGATTGTGATCAAGAGCGGTTTCCAAAAAGATTCTATTATAACTTATCGATTTTTAGTTTTTGATAACATTTAAAATGAAGTCAAACTTATTTTAAAAGTAAAATACTTTTGTTTTGTATATAATCAAATGAAAGAAGTAGATTATTTTCAAACTGCATGTTGGATATATTTTTCTTTTCTTTTATACATGTTTTGTTTTTCACTTTACATTAAAGTGTGTTGTCATTTTTATTTGCCTTCGTTATTACTTTTAATTTAATTTTGTCTATGTGATTTACATACTTTTCTTCTGCATGATGATATATAAACTTGAATATTTTCTGAACAAATGAAATTGAACTGACAATAGCCAGTAGTAACTATAATGCCTTTCTGAGGCACCAAATTTGTTCTTCAACATAATTAGACAAAACTGATTGTAGCTGAAATAAGTCAACTAAGTAGTGATGCCATCCTCTATTTTATAAAACTTAAATGGTATTTCTTCCAAAATTTCCTTATAAGCCTTTTTTTTTTTATATAAAATATACAATGAAATTCAAAACTTTTTTAACATAATCGGCAGATTATATACAGGAAAATATTGTAAACATTATAGTGTTATTAATATTTGATGACACTTAATAAACATTTTAATAATATTGATATTTTAAAGTTTTTAACTATATTGCTTGTTTTTAAAAGGCAAAATAATGATACAAGTGTTATAATTTTCTATTTAGATATTAAATATATATATATACACACACACATATACACACAGAGAGAGAGATTATTTAAATAATAAAATATTTCTAATGTGTGAAATAGATAGTAAAGTTGAGCATCATTATATGGAAGAGCTATTCTTTTTATTCTCCTGAACTTTTCCCTAATAGATACATTCTTTTATTTGTTAAGCATAATTTGGTTGTTAATCATTATTTAAATTCTGTTGTGTAATATTTTATTGTTTAATATGAAAGTTTTTTATTGTAATTTTGAATTGAATTATTTTATTCTGTTAATATTGTTGGTGCAACTTGACCTTTTTGAACATTGATTGATTGCCTTCTGTGGTACAATCAACCTATTGATGTTGTCTAATTTCACATATATCTGTAAGTTGTTGTACACATCTTATAATTAAAACTGTAATTCTAATCTTTGTATATCGACATTTATGGAATCATTTAAGTGAATATCAAAATTTTAAATGTTATGGATTTGCTAAATTTAAATTTTAATTTTGAAAACTATTATAAAAATGTAACATCTTAAATGAGAAAAAATAGAATTGAGGGTGTGTTTCCCATTTTTTAAATTTCTTTTAATAGTTTCGAATGATTGTAACAATTCTGTCAGTTGATTTTTAAATGTATCACAATCTGTCTGAATCAGGGCATTATTATTATTAGATTTTTTGGTCTCTGTTTTATACTTTGCCTTTTTAAAAAAATTTTTTTTTACTAAGATCATATTTGCATCCTCATAAATTTTGCTATTCATACAGTTTTTGTATGCTAGCATACAAACACTCAAATTCACTCATCATCAGATGTTTGTAATTAAAAAATTAGATATTTAATGTCTATTGACTGGAAACTTATTGAAACTAATGTCAGTAAATTTTGTTGCTCTACATTTCAGTTTATAGAAATTTGTTTTAGTTTCAAAAAAATTTGTTGCTCCCATTTAAAAAAGTTTATGGGAGAAGGATCTGATCAACATTTCATATCAATTGGCATGTATTTGATTTCCAAAATTATTAAAATCTGTTACATGATGTTATTCGATTCCATTGTGTAAAATGGTTTAGTATTACTTTAGTGTTGCACTCCCTAATTGATATGATGGATGTCTACAGTGGTTCACTTTAATTATGGGTGCTGGTCCAATTGTCACTTATTTGCTAAAAAATGACCTTTGAGTGACAAACGAATCAAAACAAACCAATGGAATACTTGTTTACCTCATATTTTACAGTCACCAAGAGTTTTGGCAAATAGGGCAGCATTTCATGGGAAACCAAGTAAATAGTAAGATTCAGCAAGAAATTAATCTCTTCTTCGCAAATTTCGTATAACTTGACATTTATCATGTTCTGAAAAAATTGTTTTCCATATTCTTAAGCCTTTCATCTGTAATCTAAAAATTGTTGAAATTAATTTTATATTTGTTAATGAAGATAGGTTTTCTGATTTAAAATTGTTTTAAGATAAAAATTTGTTTCATTTTTAAAGAAATTTTCTCGTTGTTAATACATTTATTAATTGCTAATTTAAATTATCAGTAGTTTGCAATTCTTTAATTCACACATAAGTTATTTTAAGTTTTAATTAGCATTATTAGTTGTTTTAAATTTTTTATTCTTTTTTTTAATTTACATGAATTTTTTTAAAAAAAATTTGGAAATAAGCTAATCTTCTGGAAAATAGAAACATTGAGTATGTGCTATTTACTTACATAATTTTTGATTTAAAATTGATTTATTTTGTAAGTTTGTAAAAATTGATTGACAAAAATTTAATAATTTGATAAAAATTTATTCATTTATTTGCAGTCAGATGCATTCAAAGCTGGTATATATTTTTCTCAAAACTATCCATCAAGCCTACAACATGTGGAACTTTTAAACAAGGAAAATATTTTGAAAAATCAAGAAAATTCTATTGCAAATCACGCAGTCTCTTCTCAGTCTAATGAAATACAACATGCTAAGTCTATTCTGAATTCATTTAAATCTCATTCAAAATCAGAAGCAGGAGATTATATTAATGCAGCAGAGCTTTCAAAATTAAAGGCATTGAATTTTATGCGGGGTATCATGGATGAGTGTACTCATCTTGGAAACTTCACCCCACCTGTCGATCCCAGTCTTTCTATTGTTGTTACGGCCCAACATGATGCCTATGTTCCAAGAGATGGAGTGAAATCCATCAGGGACTTATGGAAAGGGTGTGAGGTTCGATATATTGATTCTGGTCACATAACTGCATTCCTGTTTAATCATGGAGAATTCAGGTGTGTCATAATTTTATCATACTTCATAAAACATTTTAGTTACCTTGCTCGATTCTCTTATGTTTGTATCAATTCACTATCTGTTGTGAAAATAATTTAATATTTCTTTCTGATAAATTAAATTTTTGATTATTTATATAATACAATGATATATTTTTATTATTGTATATAGCAGTTTCATTTTCAAAACGTATTTGTTTTTAGAAATATGAAAACATTTAAGTATTTTTGTTTAAAAAATATTTAAATATTAACTATTTATGTTATTAAAAATGAAAAAAATATCATTATATTTATAATTAGTCACAAAAATCAATAAAAAATTGTAAAAAGTAGGTATAAATCATGTTTTATATAATTGAATATATCCACTAAATGTTATCATAAACTATTGGAAGAAAAAAAAATTATCTTCTGAGTTTGCAAAAAAAGAGTGAACAGATCAAATATATTAAAGGGAAAAAATGGTAAAAGTTTATCTACTTTTAACCAAATTTTATAAAATATTAAAATCTATAAAAATATTGTAGTTCATATCTGTAAATCATTTTGATAAATCGTAAAAGTAAATTGTGATAAATTTCTATGAAATGAAAGCACCATTTCTGTGAAAGGATTTTTGATATAATTAAAAAGAAAATTATTGTGCTATGTTATAATAATTTTTTCCAATCTAATTATGAAAGTTTTATAATTGTAAAATGATACTATTTTTCTAAGATATTATGAATTGCATCAGTCTTTGAGTTTTGTTGAAGAATAATTGTATTAGATTTGGTAGAGTTGCACTAGTAAATTAATGAGTGCAAACTGTAGGGTCTTAGATTTCCTGACAATTGGGACTCATTAGATATTTCTCATATGATTAGCAAGTTATATTGTATCTCTTTCTTTTTTCCCAAAAGTTGTTCATTTGTCAACTTCAAATAATATTTGTTTCATGATTTCATTCATTCTAGCTTGTTCATTTTGACTTAATCCTAGTCTACATAACATGGTGGACTTTGTGAGATTGGCAATATTTGGAAAGGCGATAAAATTTGTGATATGAATTTCATCTTATGAGCCAACTGTGCCAAATCTGTAGATTACTATATCAGAATATATTTGCTCTGCAATTCTATGGCTTATTACAACATGCATAATTAATTTGTACTTTTAGTAATCCTTGAGCTTATGTTGTGTATTATTTTAGCTATTTATTTGTTGTTGTGATTAGGTGTAGTAAGTTTATTTTTAAATGTTGTGCGTAAGACTTTTAAAGATTCATATTTATTTTGTAATGTGTAAATTTAGAAAATATGTGTTGTTAAGTTTGTGGTCCTTAATTTTGTAGTTCTTTACTAAGTAAATATAATAAAAGACTTGATGTTTGAAATCAAAAATAGTGTGAGATTGCGGGTTTCAAAGTTGGAGTTGGAGCATGATCAGGATTTTATAAACTATGATTTTACTGCCACATGATATTATTAATTTGCCGCAATTCAGTGGGTAATTACTTTTTAGATATTTTGCATTTCGAAATCTTATAATTTTGCTATTGGTGACCTTTTTTAAAAATCATATCAGATGTGTTACATATGCTTAGACTTACCATTAATTTATTTCAAAAATATCTTTCACTTTTTATTGAATTTAAATTTTAAGAAATTGTATTTATCACTCATAATCTTCATTTATTGTACAATTATATGTACAATAAATGAAGATTATGAGTGATATATTGATTATGAAGATTATGAGTGTTATAATATCATAGCCTTCACTTATTCATTTAATAAATAATTAACTGTGTGAATTTATTGTAAAGATTTCCTGTTTTCAATATTTTAATTTAATAGTCCATTTAAATTAGCATTTTTTCTAATTTATTAAATATGGATATATGTTTTTTCTTACTTATCTCAGGTTGTCTGGCTAGGCTAGACAACCCCCCTTCCTAAAACCAAAAATACCTAAAATGTCTAAAAAATGTGATGGGTCCCAAAGCACATCGTCTTTTTTTAAATTAAGGCATGTTAAGATATGTCCAGGGGAGGCCATATTGACAGAACACCAAGGAGAGTCTGGATATGTCCTTTGCCCTGCTGAAAGGTGATTCCTCTCCTGTGCCCATTCAGTTAACAGGAAAAGCAGTTTGATAAGATCTTGGTCTAAGATTGAAGGTCTCACCTGATCTTTTGGTGAAATACCATGGATGGTTGGGTGGATTTTTCATAAGATTTTTGAATTCCTTTTTTGCCATGGATGAAATCTCACTAGATGTGAGCTCTCCTCCTGGGTTTATTCCTTCCTCTGACACCGATCTGGCCAAGAAATCCGCTCTTTCATTCCCATCTACTCCCACATGTGAAGGGATCCGTTGGAAATGCACTGTGTATTCGGGGGACAGTCTCTCAAGAAGATTTAGTATGCCCAGACTAGTTTGATCTCCAACAGTGCTTCTATTTAAAAGATGCTGGATTTCAAATTGAAATATTTCATTTTCATTCATTTTTGACTTATAAATAATTTAATAATATTGAAATTCTGTTCAATTAATAAGTAATCTATGCAAGTTTACAAAAAGTTCTTGTTGGTTTAATGTAATATTTAATATTTTTATTTTTCAGGAAAGCAATTGTTGATGCTTTTGAAAAGACAGCACAAAAATACTGCGGTCATAGTATCCTTACTGAAGAAACGAAATTGCAAAATGCTAAATCCTGACAAAATTTTTCATATTCATCCAGTTCAAAATGAATAGCTTTGGCAAATTACTGCAAGTTTGATATTTTAATGACAAAAAATAGTAATGTATATAACTGTAAAAAATGTTACATTTGATTTCAAATCATGACAAATGTGATCTTGCTTGTTGTGTGGACGAATTTTTTTCAATAGATATTTTATAGATATTTTATAAAGAAAGATATTCTCAGCAATAATGATGACTGCTGGGTGATTTGATATGTTGTTATTTTAAAATATTGTTTATAATAAAGTTTTATACCAAGGCACATTTTTATTATTAATGAAGTAATTCCTAGTGATAAATTTATAAATGAAAATCTATATAATTTTGTTTGTGATACAATTACTTCTCTAATAGTTTAAAATTATGCCTTGTTTGAGGAATATTATTAATGGCAAAAGTCAATTTTTAATGTTAATACTAGAGAAATTTTATGGTAATTTAGTGAACATTTAGAATTGTTTATTAATTGCATGACATTATTAAAGATTATTCTGCTAAATAAAATGTTAAATTGGCAGCTAAATGGTTAGCTTTCTACCATTTAGAGCTGTAACTTGTGGGTTTCTTTTCCACATCAGATGTGAAATGCTGGCAGTCCAAGGGTTAGCACTTAGACCTTCAATTTGACAGTTTTTGTGTATTTGGATTCCTCATCAGACTTGAATGTTTGTAGTGGTTTGGAGTCTATATGAAAAAAAAAATCATTGTTGAGTGACAAATACAACATAAGAAGTGTGTTTTCTAGTTAATAAATGAGTTTAAATTAAAGAATCAAGCAAATTGAATTAATTTCCTTCTTGAAAACTAATTTATCGGTTTTGGTCTGATTAACCTTTATATGTAAAAAATGACTTCTGAGAACTAACCTCGTCAAATCTCTGAAAACCATGATCTGATGGTCAATTATGTACAATTTTGTTAATAAAATTTAGTGCTATGCTATAAAGCATTTTCTTCTGTAATTATTATTGCCTATGATGGTCTTTATGATGATGGCAACATATTTTTGAAATAATGAAAAGAATTATGTGTCAAACTTCATGTTTTTGTTCTGAAATATTTTTTTGTGTATCTATTTTTCTTAAAAGTTGTTTATGTGAGGCAAAATGTTTTTCTCTGAGAAGGGTGTTTTATTTGATTTTTTATTATAATTTTTAATTAAGTTCTGAAAATTGAAAGAAAGTCGCTTCGTTATTAAACCAGAATTGTGTTTTTAATAATTGATCACAATTTACATTGAATTTAAATTAAATTATTTATAATTTGTATGGTTAAAATTATAGTAAAATGAAAATTAAATAGAATATTTAAAATAAAAAACCAGCGGTCTTTTTTAACTTATTTTTTCTTATAGTGGAAAATGTGTGACTGTGCTTTTATTACTGTACTGGATATAAAATTTAAATTTTAAGTGGTTAAAATATTACACATATTTAAAAATAAAAATGAATTGCTTATCTAAAGATGTACATATTGGTTAGCCTAACTTTTTCTGATTAATTTTTTAAATTTTAACACTAAGTGCACTGCTTTCAAGCGATTGGCATGCCAATAACGGCAATTCCTTTCCTGGTTGATTTTCCTTATGGGCGCTATAAAGATTTCTGCCCTACTAAAGTTTCTGCGTTTGATCTCAGCTATTGCTGAAATACATCATATGGGAAAGACGTTGCTGCTTCCTTTGTGTTTGCCCGAATCGATGTTAAGGAGTTTTATGATTTTCTATTTTTTCCTGCATAAATAGGCTCAATGTATATTTTCTTTAATGTATACAAAAATCTTTAGCCAAGAAGATGAAGCAGTATGTTAAGATAACACATACAAAAGCTTTTAGCTGAAACTTTTGTTCATACTTAAGCTGATGAATTAAAAACCTTTGCGATTGTCACTTAAATGCTTGTAAGAAATGAACTATGCATTCTACATTGTCCTGTTATGCTCTTCGAATCATGAAGTGCATTTTTGGACAGCCTAGTTCTAAATTTCTGAGTCACTACATTTCTGCAGAATGTATTCGGTTTGCCAAACGTAAAGTCGAAGAAACTCCTGACTTTCAGCCGCCTGTAATTATTAAAGTTTTACGACGATACTTAGTTGTGATAAATTTCCATCTATCTTCAAGCTGCGCACACACATGTGGTTTTAAACAGTATTTGCAAGCTGCAAAGAAAAGTGACAAGAATCCATGCTATCGCTGGAAGAAAGAAAGCTTTTGCAGAACAAAGAGAAACTTGCTCCCTCGTCTACTTTAGCTCATTTTGTGCCATCATCTCATTTGTCTCGAGTGGTAGATGCATCAGATTTTGCGATGGAGGTTGTCTTGTAACAACGTATGAGCAAAGGCCACTGTGGCCGATAATGGTTAAAGTGTCATTTTCATTATCAGAAGTTAGTGAATTTGAAGGCTGGCTTAACCGAAAATCCGTCGCGTTAGCTAAAGGCGGCTGGGGCATATAAAAATGGAAATAGTCGCCATATCCTCCAAATGAAATGATACCTCTGGGGTGCTAGATCAAGCATTAGATGTCTTCTACTTCAAAATCACGAAGACTCCACATTGCTGCTTCTGTTTAACTGGTAGAGCCCAACTCAGGGCTAGGTACAGTAAAGCATGCTGTTGCAACAACAACGGTTGAACAGTGACTGGCAACCATTGGCCTCTTATTCGAGGTCTCTTACGCCATCTCAGTGAAAATATAGTGAGTATGATCGAACTTTCATTATCTCCACTGAATAGTAACCCTTGCATGTATTTCGTAGGAAAAAAAAAAAAAACTGATGAATGTTCTCCCAGACAAAAACAATAGTGGGGTACATGGGTGAGTTTACTGCGGAAACTCGACATGTCAACGGAATAAATAGTGCAGTAGATTACACATATTCTAGATATCTCCATTCCTTCTACCATTGATTTTTCTGCTTTGTCAGAGACACAACAGAGTTACAAATGTGTCGTTAACAAATCCCTGCTGAAAGCTTCAACCATTGAAGTTTAACGTAAACGCATCAGTTTATTGGGACACCTCGAAAGGAATAGTTTGTCCTTATTTGCCTGTACCTAATAGAGGCTTATTCACGTACCACATATGGAATTTCAAAACTTTTGGAGAAGAAATACAATAAAATTGTGTTATTCTCATTCAACAGCTAAAAATACAAAAAATGATATTTTTAGTCGATCGTTTTTTATAATTTTCCTCTAAAAATATATATTGCTATTATTATATTAAAATTGTATTAATTAATGAAATTTTTATAATTTAAATCGTCCTTGCAAATTAAATTAGTTATAAAGTGGATATTTTGTCATGTCTTTTTCATTTTGCTTTAACTGCTGTTTTATTGTCCATGCGTTAAAGGCTTTAATCAATAGAGAACAAATGGAAATTTAAAAAAAAAAAAAAAAAAAAAAAAAAACAGCTCTTTAAATCGATGTGTTGCTCCTTATATAAGAAATCGTTTTATTAACAAAATGAACTTGGACCCTATTCTCAGACATTTGATGGTGAATTTCGCTTTGTTCGCTGCCGCTCGAAGAATGTCCAAGAATGCCGTTCGAAGGAAGGCAGGCACCAAATTCGCCGATGAGTCAGATTTACAACGCCATCTCAAAACGATGTGACGTGGATGAAACGTTATCTGACGTGATGGATATTTTAAACCAATACGAATTGTAATAAAGTGGCGTAATCAAGATCTCTACAGCAACGAAAGAAACACAATATATATATATATATATATACGTACACACACCAAGAATTAAAACCTTTCACTCCACGGTCGTCTTAAGGTATGGACTCATGGTGGCGAATAATAGGAAATCTTTCACCGAAAAGGAAGGCTCCAGTAGCTATTCAACGAGGTCGTGGTACCTCAATAGGGAGATCGTCGTACTCGTTACCCAACGGGAGTAAGTTTGGCCCTGGGAAAGGCAAAAGAGTACCGTGTTCACTAATGGCCCCTGGGGCACATTAAATATGCCGAGGTCGCAAAGTCTCCCAAATGCCCATCCCACCTTTGGGGTTAGTATATCAAGCTCTATAGGGATTTCAACTTGGTCTTTGCTTTGAAAATAGAAGATCCATCACTGGTTTGTAGTGCTACCATCTAGTGTCATTTGAGTAAGATGTAAATGAAGTCTTCAAACTTGACAAGGAGCTATGCTCTCACAGTCAAGTGCAACAAATGTCAGGATTGAAGTTAACTGGATTTGGGGTTGATAGAAAATGCTAACTAAATAGCAGCAGAGATTCCTTACTCCTTAAATACCTTACGCATGACAACTATTCAACGACAGGAATTATATTGTGTGCACGTCTGTCGAAGTGCTTGGGAGTTTTAAAGGTTTCCTCCTTGGCGATGCATGAATTTCGTAAGTATATAAAGGAAAATTATTTTTACCTATTGTCCACTACTTATGAAAAATTTTGGAATAGAACTTAAAATATTGTTTATTAAAATAATATTAATTGAACGTATATTTCTTATACTCTTTAAATTAAACTCAGATTTTTTTATTATTATAATTTATTAAAATGAAGTTTCAAATAAAATTTAATTCTATTGTTTAGGCAAAATCTTCCATATTTGTTAAATAAATGTACTTATGATTAAAAATATTCTTTATAAACATAAAACAAGCTTTTCATGCATATGGCAAGTGAGAAATATTTTTAAATCGATTTTCATAGTAACTGATTTACTTGATTTTTTTCAACGTATTTTGCTTCCTGAAAGAAAATGTTTTCGGCAATGAATAAAATTCATGTTGTACCAATGAGAACGGCCGCAAAACTTTACTGTATTTCCTGTCTATTACGGGAACTACTTCCGGAAGTTTGTACCCATCTGTTGCCATGGAAGCAAAATAAGTTCTATTTTCGACTGGAGAAGATGAGCAAAAGAATCAACTTTTGCTTACTGAAAGCATTGAAAATAACATGAGATACCAGTCTAAATATTGTGAATTCCTAACAACCCTAAATAAACTGCTGTTGTTGCTATATCAACTGCCATAAACGAGAATACTTGGTGATAGCTGTTCTTGTAATAAACAGGCAGTATCTAAGTCGATAAACGCATTTGTATTAAGAAACCAACACAACCTGTTATTTTTCGGCCACCTACTAAGGGTGGAACAATGATTAGTATATAATATTGGCTTAATGGTAGGACAGCGTTTTATAGAGTAAAAGTTCCCAGGTTTGATTTCAACCGTTGTTGAGCAATCGGAGAGGAAAAATGCACTTCTGTATTCGTGTTCCTATAGTAAGGTGTTGGTGAGTTTTCTGGGTTACCTCTTTTGCAGCACGTGAATATTAACCTCTATCCATAAAAATATCTCCCTGAAGACAATTTGATGGATGCAAATAAACCATATTACGGTCTTCACCTGTTAGGTTGTCCATTAGAATGTATCAAAAAATTCATATATGTTGTGGCTCACCATAGCTCAGAGGCAAGACATAAGGTCCCAGGTTCGATTCCAGCTACATAGACATACGCAATAGAATACGTGGTCTGTACCTTAGGTTATATCAGGTATAGCTCCATCAGGTAATAGATTCCAGCTACAGTAGAATAACGGAAAATGAATATTGCTCTTCTGCCTTTTGATTGCACGTGCCTCACATTGGTTGCTTGAGAATTTTCTGGACTACCTGCCTTGCGGCGCAGCATCTACGCTCCTGGAAGGCAATGACGTAGTGGAATACCAGATGATGCCGTTATGTAGTCCATAACACCGTATCAAACAATGACTAGGATTGAAACTGGAGCCCCTCACTTCGAAGAACATTTTGCTACTGAGCCAAGATAATTTATCTCTGAAACAACGTTCAGCAGGAAATTGTGCAGGATTCTATTATATGGAATCGTGTGAAAGATTTTCATAGTAAAACCTTTTTTACAAATTCATTCTCTGTGGAATTCGCTTCTATATTTAAGTCGATGGTATGTGTCTTAATTTCGTGTTTTTGATAAATGATGTAAAACTCATTGTTCGAATTATCTGTAAAATTTTAATAGCATATTTGCTGATTTTGTAGCAAAATTTAAGAGTAAAGTTGTTTCACGTCCAAAGATTTTCTTGCGCCATATCTCCACAGTAGGGGGGGGGGAGTCTCCGGTGTTTTATTACGCCAAATCTCTAAATAATCCATTTAAACTGCTTTCTGGATTGTTGAAGTGCTATTATGTTTGAGCTACCACCAATTCTCTCAGTTCTCATTTTATGGATTTGGTTTTTCATTATATCCAGATTCTTAACCGCATTTTCATAAATAATTAAAAATATTTTCTATTAATCATTGAAGGGATTATTTCGTTCATATATATATATATATATATATATATATATATATATATATATATATATATATATATATATATATATATATATATATATATATATATATATATCACTTGATTCTGTTTCTAAGTTTTCAATACTACGGAAATTTTCGATGGCTGTTAAAGTTTCAAATTATAAAAACTCTGCTATATTGTTTGCAATTTCTTTTAATATTAAATCTTGTACTTTTTGTACCGATGTCAGACTTACACGAGTTTCTCTTGTGCAGAGCCTGTCTAAGACGGGGCAATTGTCCCAGATTCCCACATCAGACGTGGGGTGGGTGTGTTCCGAATCTAATAGATTATTTATTGTTCCGAATCTGATACATTTTTGTTAAATCTTTTGTTTTTAAAGCAAAAATATCATGACAGTGTAAAATCCGTCAGTTTTATATTAGTTTCATTTATCTATCGCATAAAGACTATATTTCGTAAATACATGGCTTTCTAGACTCAGAAGTAGCTTGTTAGGTGTTGCCAAATTGGATTTGTAGTATTACGACAAACAAGAAGCTAATGTCCTTAGGTTATGAAGACTATGCCGAGGAAAAGCTTTTTAGCCTGTCCTCTAAGTGCACAGGAATTGTATGGTATTTTCTTTAATAAACTCAAATTGTTAAAAAAAAAAAAATACTCTTTACATTTTCTAATTATGAATTTAAATAGCATTTTTCCAAAATCTTCGCTCTTCATATGTGCTATACCATTTTAATGATAAGCGTAGAATTGTCAGAAAAATCAACAAAATGGACAAAACAATGACCATTGGAGGTGAATTTAAAGATATTTTAGGTTTCTTGTTATATATCTAAAACGAGGTGAAAGATTTAAGAACTTCCATCAAGTTCCGTTCTTCATGACTGAAGTAGTGAAGCCAAAGGTCCCCTAAGGAAATTTTGGTCCCTGCCCTAGTGTCATTTCATACTATCTTAAAATCTGTCAGAGTTACTCGAGTCGTCTTCAGAATCATTCATCCCATTTCTTCGCAAGATATTTGTGAAGAATATTTTCTAGCAATGAATTTAGTGTTTCGTTATCGTCGAGACACGCAGCCGTGGGACCTTTCTAAGCGCTAACAAGAAGCTGTCCTCCTGGTTTGTGAAAACGTTTCTTCAGATTTATGAGCTGCTTAAGAAAAGTCGTTTAACCACGTCAATTGGCTTTAGGCGCACAACATCCGTTTCAAGTGATAACAAGTCCCGTTTAATTTGAAATCCAATGGCGAGATACATTTCATTCGAAAAACATTAATTGATTCATAAAGGCAAAAAACACTGCTTGAAAATTCATTTCATGCTGATTTGGCCCTTTGCACGTTGACACTGGCCGTTTAATCATGGTCCACTGGCTTCGGACCAATGTCATTCAATTTGGGTGAGGGATGGACAGCTTCAGCTCATTTGATTCGAAATTTTTCAGATGAATGTAATTAGAAAGTAACGATGGATATACGAGCGCAATTACCATAGTTTCCAAGTGATATCGAATGAGTTCGAGCCGAGTGCACATTGTCACAAACCTTTATAGAAAATTTCAAACACATCACGTCTGCTTATCCACGTCCCGATATTGTAACAGCTAATTACATATAATTTTATTTCGTGGATTCCGTTCAGGTATTTTTGATACTAAATATACATTTCAATATTAATAGGCCCGTTGTCGATAAAATCAGAAAAATGATCGGTAATTATTCGGAATGATAAAAGTCATAGAATCGCCCAGGAATGGACAGATAGACATAAAACAGTTTTAAACCATTTATCACATGCGAATTCCAAACATCTGAAGTTTACGTAAAAATAATGGATTTCTTTTTCTCAGTCCTAATATTTATGGTATAATAGTAATACTGCTGAAGTTCAAGATACTAGGAAATTGTTGTTGCTGTTACCACACAATCCCTGATGGTCCATTTAAAATACCAGATTAACTCCACAACTCCATAAACAGTCAAGAAATCCAAAAATATAAGGAGCTTTGAAGTCAAAATTCAAGCAGCTCAAATATGCTCAGGCGATACCTGTTTAGCTTTATATTTTGTGCACAGACTAAAAGTTTTTTTATTCTGTATATATTTGAGGTCCTTCAGGTAACTACAGGCCTGTTCTGTTCAATAGATACTAGGGAATTACTTGCAAATACTTATTAATAAAATAAGTATTAACTATACGTATATAAAGCAATAAATATGGTATATAAAATACAGCACATTAAAAAAACTCAAAGAAGACAATACCAAATAATATATATTACAAGAAATCTAACTAGCGCAAAAGCAACTAAAGAGAGATAAGCCAGTATGAATTAGAGACAACAAGAATAATTATAAAACTAGTAGGAAAAAATTTGAAAAGCACTGACAAGAATAAAACAATATACAATACAAAGAATAGCAGAAGAGCATAGAAACTATGTCTTCATCAGGTGGGAGATGGTCAGCTATGCAAATTAAACACTCTTTTCTGACATGTACGAAGGACAAATGTCTAAAGATCTTCAAGCAATTTCCCCGAAGAGAGTGTTTGTATTAAAAGAAGGAAATATTAAAATATTTATATCGAAAATTAAAGTAAAAATGTATATCAAAGCAAAGTAAACTTATAGTAAAAGGAACTACAGATATGCATTCAAAATATGAATATCAGAAAATCGGAAGCTAATAAAATATTTTAATGAAGACAAAGTTGTCAAAAGTAAATATAAAATTGGAATAAAGATGCATTTGCTAAGAGTAATTTGTTAAAAATTAATAGTTAAATTCAAAAAGTTAAAGTAGTTAAGAAACATTCAGTAAATTTAAGATTAAATTATGTTTAAAGAAATTTTGAGGTCAAATTATCGAAAAAAAATTAAGGTTAAAGTGATTTGAAGTGAAAATAGATGTTCTCGGGCTTTCGTAAGAACTTCAATGCTTGGGTGGCCTTTCTGTTGTTGTAAAAGCTGCGTGTAAAAGTTATGTCTTATGTACAAACTTCAATCTTACAAGAGATTCCCTATTTCCAACATATTTAAAAAAAAATTTGATTAAAGTATCTTCTAATTTGCATGGCTGACTATCTCTCTCCTGATGAAGGCGTGGTCACTATATGCTTTCCTCCTATTCTTTGTATTGTATATTCTTGTCATTTATTTTCAAATTTTGTCTTACTAGTTTTATTGTTTTCCATGTTGAATCTAATGTGTGTGTATATATATATATATATATATATGTATATATATATATAATTTTTTTTTATTAATATTATTACTACTTAATATAATTATTTAAAATTCGTGGTCTACTAAATAAAAATTATGTGTGTAACGTCCCTTGAAGTTCAAAAGTTGGGCGATCCAGAGGGTGGACCTGGAAGAATTTTGACCCAGAGAAATTTCTTTCTGACTTGTGCACACGCATCTAGAGCAATTCAGTAGGAATGAGAGATGATTGATTACGTGGAAGAATATGGCTACTTTGTGCAACTATTAAAAACTCGTCAGTAATTAGCTGGCGGTGGCCTGGAACAGGAGGAGGGGGGGCTTCAACAACTCCTGCACATGAAAAAAGGGGGCAAGCAAGTGAAAAAAAAACAAAAAACAAAAAAACATGGTAGACAGAAAAATTCTCAGACAAAGTAGAAAAGGAAGAAGAACAAAAAATCCACCTTAGAGCGCGCACATCAATAATATTAAGCAGGCGCTGCGAACACGATAATGCTGCTCGCATTGAGATTGATCGCTGTTTACGAAATAAAACGCGGATTCTGTTCGGGATGCGGAATTACAGCCTTCGGTGGGCAGCCTCCGCCTGACAGTGACAGATGAGCGGAGGTCGAAGTGGAGTCAGACACTCACTCTGGAAATATAAAATCTCTGACTGAAACATCCCCACACTTTACAGCTGGAGATGCTTAAAACTGTTAAGCTCGGGGGGATGAGATTAAAAACGGTTCACTCACTTTAAGGAACCAGTTCTTTTTGAAGACTCACTTGTTCACTCCTCACATTCTGTTGCTACACGCATTAGAGTGACTGTTTGTTTATCAAATGTCATGCAATAAGAAGAAGGAAATTTATATTAATAGAAAGAAAAAGGTACAGTAATCCTCCCCCCTCTATAACACGGTGTATTAGTTTCGCGTTATAGGGAAACGCGTTGTACGAACACTCTTGTGTACAAATGATGAACGTTTAACTGTTCTCGTTGAAGGGGGTTTAAATCGAATATTATGGTAAAACTATATTATGAATGAAATGTATGCATTTTATTAAAACTAAATAGATAATTTTAGAACATTTAAAAAAATAAAGTTATACAAATGTAGCTAAAAAACTGTTAATTTTAAAAAATCAAATAATTCCAAAAGCAGTTTTATTTCATGTTTATTCGCTGTCTAAAACAACGTTTTACTAACATTTTTTTTTAGCTGAATGTTCAAAGGTCAATAATATAATTTAAACTTAATTTTATTAGAACAATATTGTCACAATGTGAAAACGAACGCGAAATGGAGTGTGAACTGTACAAATCAGTATAAATTTCGCAGTACAGAATTACAATGTGGGATATCCCGACATTATATGCGGAAGAACACGTGTTATACTAGGGACATGAAATCGCGTCATATGAAACGTGTTTAAGAGAACCCTGTTATAGGGCTGATAGTTGTGTATTTAAATTTCATTATTTAATAAGACATAATTATTATCTAACGCTGTAGATTCAGACACTTCAAATTTCTAATAAACTTTTTCTGTGCTTGAAATTCAAAAATAAATTATCAATATTTACATATTTGAGAAGATCACCCCGAGTTATTAACAATTTTTGAAATAAGCCAAAACAAAATGGGTCTAAAAATGGTTCAGGATATAAACCGAAACTGTCAGAAAGAGATAAAAGACGTATTTTTCGTGAAGCCTCCAATTCTTCTAAATCTTGCGAACAGATTCGTCGCACTTTGAAGCTTGGTGTCCATCGAGAAATTGTTAGAAAAACTGTTGCTTTAAAGCGAAACATAAACATTTTGAGAAAGAAATTGAAGCCAGCAACCGCAATTAATGCTGCTGATAGAGTGAGAAGATTAGAATTTGGACGGCATAACATGAACACAGACTGGACAGTAGTTAGTAAAAATTCATTAATTTTTCACATTATTACGTTATTGACACAATAAGTTCATTTATTTACTTTTAGATCAGTTGGAGTGATGAAAAGAAACGGAATCTTGACGGGCCCGATGGGTACAGATCTTCTGCCACGATTTACACAAAGAAACAAAGTACCTTTCAAAACGAAAGTTGGAGGGGGAAGTATAATGTCTTGAGGAGCTTTTAGTGCCCACGGAAAGCTTCATCTAGCCTTTGTTCCGAGTCGAATGAATAGTGAACTTTCTCAAGAAATCTTAGATGGCTCATTCATCCCCTTTTTAGAAGAAAATGATATTTCTTTTATATTTATGCATGATAATGCGTCAAGACATCGGAATGGTAGTACCAGAAATTGGTTAAATTCGCGTAAAATCCCTGTTTTACAACACTTTCTCCGTTCTCCAGATCTCAATCCCATTGAGAATATATGGGGAATATTAGTTCGTTGAATATACGACGAAAATCGACAGACAGCTCTATTCAAGAGCTGAAAAGTGCCATTAAAGATGCATGGAATTCTCTAGAAGACCTGATAAATGTTGTAAATAATATGCCATATCGTATTTTTAATTTAATTCGAAATAAAGGAGGCCACTGTTGAAGTTTTTGATGTAAATCTTGTGAAATTATTTTGACAATAAAATAAATATTTTCTTTGAGGTTATAATTATTTGGCAATAGTTACTATATAAATTTTATGATTTGGTGATTATATTTTACAAAAATATATCTCAACGAATTACAAACTAAAATTATTGTTTTGTATTAATGTAATTCTTCATTGTAAACTGAAAAAAGTTTTGAAACATTCAAATTTATTAAAAAATTTATAGACATTTTAGTGAGGTTATAATTTTTTGGAGGACTTTATATATAAAACTTTATTTTCAACTAAGAACAAAGTCATAAATTGATCAATGCAAATAAAGTGCATGAGATAAGAGCAAGTCTTTATTAGGTAAGCAAAATATATAAAAGTATAACTAAATATATGCATATAATATTATAGTAAATGCAAAACATCTATGAATAATTATGACACAGTTAAATTTGTGATTAAAAATTGTTGAGATACAAGAAACATGACGAGTAGAGTTGTTAACTAGTGATGGTGGCCGGAATGAGAGAACGAATAAAAATGAATGAAGATTCCTGAGGATGTCAAAGTGGTGATTGAGCAAAAATTGTCAAAATGAATTAAATAAGAATGTAGTTGAAAATTGAACTGAACGTGAAGAATGGAGTTGAGCTCCTGATTCTCTGCTGACCGGTGAGCGGTTCCACTCTAAGAGCTGGAACTACAACTCTTTTTTTCTGAGTCGTCGTTCATTCATTCAGTAGAAGGAACTGGCTCTCTGGGACCGTTTTCCCAAAGGATATCCCATTTCTAATCATAACAGCTCACTTTGCCAAGTTGCAATTCGAAATTACGTTTAAATCAAAATTAAAAAAAATTAGCTATACCAATAAAATATTTGTATTATTTTGCTGTGCAATGAGTATTAATGCACTAAACCACTTAATGTATTCTTCATTGATATCACGTGAATTTCCTAGTGTACTCTAGACAAAAAAATTTGAAAAAAAAAAAATATTGCTTCTTGGTGTTACTTGGAGAAGCCAAAAGATCGCTCTGCTGTTGGATATGAGAATTTTTGTCAGAAGGGGGCAAGTAGTTATACAACCACGAAGGTGGTTGTATGACTATATATATATGTGTGTGTGTAAGTGTATTCAAGGAGTTCTCAAAAGTACGAAACGTCATAACACATAATAGTTAACATATTTGTCTATGCCACTATGGAAGAAAGTAGCGCGGCATCGGTCGTTGTGTTGTTGTTACTTATGATACTTGGACAAACCAAGCTTGCTGTGCCGAAGACTATGCGAATTTAAGTCAGTAGGGTAGGTATTTCGTTTAACCAGAGCACCACGAAGGTAAAATTAGGACTTTGCTCTAAGATTCCTCCGATAAATGTCACCACTTAAGGATCCATTCCCTCAATTTTGACACTGATTTAGAGGGGGAGGAATTTTTCTCCAGACTATTACACCCATGATAACTGCTCAGTGACCAACCACAGCACTATCTTTTCCTTAGATTTATTAGAGCACGCATGTCGCATGTAGTCGGTGGGTCTTTGGCGTCATTGGAAATCGAACCGCAGTCTTCGAGACGGAAGGCCGATACCCTAACCACTAGGCCACCAGGGCCCTTATTGCTTTTCCATGTAGAAGACAATTCAGTAACAAGCCATTTAACTTTTACCCAATTTCGAGAAATTTGAAAAAAATCGAAACACGTCTTTTTTTAGTTGAAAGAACTAGTATAAAATGTTACTTTTCAATCTTTCTTTTTATTTTATTAAACCAACATATCATATATCGCAGAAATTCCACAGACTTTTCAAATTAAATTTAATTATTTCAAATGTATTGCCATTGGTTTTATCCATGTTTTACAGTATCGATCGAGACATTGATAAAATGTTTTTTCGAAAAGTTTTTCAAAACGAAATAATATTAATATGCATTTATATTTTATAACAATTTAATATAAGCTTAAGCTTTTAACTGCAATTCACCTATAAAATGTTATATACATCAATATTTTTGCAAGATCCTTTTAAACTGTATTTTATTCTATTCGTAGTTTCAAACGAACAGCCATTTTACTTTGCCTTATCAACTTTATATAGCAAGTTAAATATAAGTTTTTTTTTTCCCAATTTTCTTTTTTTTTAACAACGTCTAATTCTGAGAAGCCGCAGTGGCCTGGTTGGTGAGAGCGCGGCTCTCACTGTCGGAAGGTAGTGAGTTCGAATCCTACCTTAACGGATGATCCGCCGTGTTTGCTAATGGAAATTGGGACACCTTAAAACTGGGAGTAGTTTCCATTTGTAATATCTGTCATTTCTTTAAATAATGTGCAATCAGCCCGTCTGTACACCTAAGTAAGTAAGTAGTTGGCACACACTACTGCTTATAGTGTGAAGATGACAAGAAGATAGTGACCACTGTTGTGGAGATTATTTTCCATTTTAAATTCCAACAATAGCAGAATCAATAGAGAATACATGGTCAAATCAGTGTATGGAACGTTCTTGTGAGTTCGTGGAAATAGGTTTTCTCGTCGGTATCAAGCAGACAGTTGTCAGATATGAATTGTTCTACAGAACGACCGCGAGAATTTCTATCATCACACTTCCCCACAAGAAACTTTGGACGTTAAAGTTTCCGAATAATAAAAATGGAACAGACAGCTGATCAACTAAAGCGCAAAATTCCTCTTGGCAGATGACATCATGTGGTAGCAAATACAAACTGTAGATTGTAATCAAACATGTTGTGTGAATTCTCACAGTTACAAACTGTAGAACAGTATTTAATGGAAGGACATTGCTGCTAAAATAATTAGATGTTTTTATGGAAATATCCTCAGACACTGCACAGTTATCACCTCAGTCTTTTCGAAATAATTTAAAATCATGCATTGGAAAACTTTTACTAGACTTCAGGAATGTGTTCAGAAGAGCGACACACATGCGGAGTTATAAACTGACACTATAGGCTTGATGTCATCATGATGTGAACGCAAACCATGGCAGTTTCAAGAAATAAAGGAAGTTATTACTTAAACTGAAGACCTCCTTTCCCACAACTGGAAAGCATATCATCTGTCCATTATTCAAACGTCGTCAGAGGGATGTAGAGCTATGGCATTAGCTTCCAGTGAAAAGGATCTACGTGTAGATATGAAAGGTCTATAAGAACTTTCCTCATAATGTTTTAATTTCAAAGCCTTCATGGCTTTTGGTTAAGTATTAAGAGTTGTTTTTGTAATTGATGGTTGTGATTTTGGATTTGCTTCCAATTTTGATGTAATTTTAGTAGAGGAATGAAAAGAATTCAATTTGTGTGATACAAGAGACAAATGTTTTAGCAGCTACTGCATAACTTCGAGATAAAACTTATAATCTCGCCTGAGGACATGAACTCTTTCTACCTTTATGGTTGTGATCTCTTTTTCCGATAACCGATTTGGACAAGTTCGGGAATGGTCACCTTTGCAGTTGACACACCTCTTTTTTGCAGTGAAGTTGATACTTCTATGACCAATCTCTGATCAGTGAGCGCAGGTAAGTTTGCCTCTGCATATTGTGTTCGAATGACCGAAAGTTTCGCAATGAAAAACATCGAACAGGATTAGGAATATCTGGCCGGACGAGTAAGTTCATATAGGCAGCTTTAATTGATTGTGGCAGGTCTGGTGATACAAACGACAGAATGACGTAATTTGTATTTGCAAGCTTGATGGATATACGTTAAGCTTGATGGAGACAAATGGCAAAGATCTTTTGATTCATTAGATTTTCGAGAATCTCCTCCGTCAGCGTTTTCAGTAGATTCCTTGCAGAGATCACTTCACAAGAAAAGCTCAAAATTCCGTGAGGGAAGACAGCTACCTAAAGGTGTGCAAGCATGCGCATGTTACTAACAGCAATTGCTTGGACGTTGACGCAACCTCTACCAATAAGTCTACAGAGAGCAATTTCTGTGTAATCCTTACTTCCCCTATAACTTCAGATATTCCTTTATGTATGCGAAAAAGAGACATTTTTTTCAAAAATACCCTCTTTCCCCGTTTCAATTATGAAAAATTTTGCAGTAATTTCTGACACCTGTTGTTCAATCGGGAGAAAAGAATATTGATATTCTCCATTAAAATAAATATAAAATTTCGGGACCTGACACCACCACCCGCCACCAAATCCAACAAGGTGATGCAAACCCGCTACACTATAGCTAACCAGGTCCTATACCCTTACCAATCGCTTGATCCCTGAAGGTAATTGAGGTGTATTGTTATCCTCAACACACTTCCCATTTACATGAAGCAGAGGTCAAAGTAATGTATTGGTCTCAGGTGATAACGATCACAGATGATAATGTGAAACGTCGTGTATAGAAACAAAACAACCGCAAATCGATTTACAAGTATAAGGCAGTTGTATGATCAGGCGAATCATCTTTCACACTTTTTCGTCAGTAATATGTGAAGCCTTTAATTTTCCCCATTAATTTTTAACTTGTAAAGCCTGTAATATGATGTAATTTTCCGAGATAATAATGCCTCTGTTGTTGCAACTGGATTTGTCCGATCATGGTATGATGAGTATGAAGATATAGTAAAGAAAGAACTTTCTCTACACAATTCTCCGATATAATGAGAAAGAGTTATGATCTGCTTTAGAGCTATCAATCCTGAGCAAAAAAATCCACCTCAGAAATATCCTTTGGAACTTTCCTAATGTCTCCATGAGAGTGGAGACCTGCATGTTATCCCGTATCTAGTCCAGAAATGGGATCTACCTGTTAGATTCATGAAGCTGTGTGAGAGTCTTCGTCATTTAGGTTCAGTGTCCAAGCAGAAGACACCAATACTTGACCTGCCATCTCTGGGGTATCATTTCCCTCAGAGAACATTGTGCCACGACCTATTTAACGTGCTCCAGCCACCTTTAGTGAACACGATATATCATCGGTTACGTCAAGATTCGAATTCACCTCTTGATAATGAGAATGAGCCAGTACATCACTTCCTCCATTAAAGAGGGGTATTATATTCCCTCTTCAATGGAGGAAGTAATGTACTGGTTCGTTCTATTTATATATTTTAAATATTATTCAGAACTTTGTATGTTTTATTTTTAAAGACAAATCTAAACTATATGGGATGCCGAAAGGGATTCAGAACCATGCTAATAAAAGACTTCGTACAAATCTAGAGTATTTCTTTACAGCCTTATATTTGGTACATGTGTGTTCCTTATAACTTCGAATGATTATTTCACTTACAAAGTGTGAAGTAATCTTTACTTCACACAATCCTTTATTTGACTTAAAAAGTAAAATAATCTTTCAAATAATTCAAATCCAATACAATTTAGGAGCTGGGTGACGGATTAACTGGAAATTTTTGGCAGGTGATCTTTATTACCTAAAATGGTTAACTGCATTTAAGAAATGTGCACCCTGTTCACAAAGAATGGTAAAATCGTAGAATGTAATGCAACCAACTATGGCTTCTAACGAAACATAACGTTAAATGAAATTCGATATGTATATTTTTTATTCATGGAAAATTAAGTAAGTTTATAAACTCTTAGTCATATCGTTGTGTTCTTAATTATTAATCAGTTTATTCCAATCAACATATTTATTAACGATTAAATCAAACACAAATATAATAGGGCGACGATATGGCATAAATATTTGTTTTGGAGATTGTCCAATTATTGTTTCGCATTTATTTTTTGTATCGTTTTAAATTCCATACTTATTGTCATCTCACTTTTACAAAATAAGTTACATAATCAGTTAATGTTACCAGTTCAGTACCTCATGTTATCAGCTGTTTCATGATTCGACATTTAATTTCAGATTCATTATCGAACGTGCTTCGAATCTTTAAGAGGATATGAACTGAAATTATTTTGGCATCACTCTGGAAGGAAGATATCTGGTTCTGAAACCTGGTAAGGATCCTTCTGATCCTCTAAATTACCAATCAATAGCTCTGACGAGTTACTGGTAGAAAACATTTAAATGTATGGTCAATGCTTGCCTCGTTCATGTTTTCGAAAATATGCATGTCTTAGTGGCTTTCGTAAAGAAAGAGCCTCTCTTGATGATATTACATATTTAAAAACTCAAAGTTCCATGTTCCATGTTACTTTATGCGGAGAAATCCTTTGGTTACCGTTTTCTTTGACAGAGAGAATGTATATGATCGTGTAGATCGATTCCTGTAAATTCATACAAATGAGCGTCGATTGTATTTTTAAGGTAAAATTAACAGTGAAATTAACTTTCCATGTGTTGTTTTGGAAATGAAAAATCCTGATGTCAGGGGAATCTTTCAGTAATTTTAACAAAGCATTTGGTGACAAGTCTGGTTCCCCAATAGCAAGATTATACCATTAAAGTTGAAATTGAGTAAAAAATACACTACTGGCCATTAAAATTGCTACACCAGGAAGAAATGCAGATAACAAAATGATATTTATTGGACAAATATATTATACTAGAAATAACAAGTGATTAAATTTTCAAAACATTTGGCTGGATATATATAGATCCTGAGAAATCAGTACCCAGAACAACCACCTCTGGCAGTAATAACAGCAGTTATACGCCTGGGCATTGATTCAAACAGAGATTGGATTGCATGTTCAGGTACAGATACCCATACAGCTTCAAACCGATGCCACAGTTCATCAACCGTCATGACTGGCGTTTGGTGACGAGCCAGTCGCTCGGCAACCATTGACCAGACGTTTTCTATTGGTGAAAGATCTGGAGAACGTGCTGGCCAGGGCAACAGCCGAACATGTTCCGTATCAAGGAAGTTACGTACAATGCCGGCAACATGCGGTCGACCATTATTCTGCTGAAACGTAGGGTTTCGCAGGGCTCGAATAAAGGGTAGAGCCACGGGTCGTAACACACCAGAAATGTAAAGTTCACTGTTCAAAACACCGTCAATGCGAACAAGAGATGACCGAGACGTGTATCCAATGGCACCCCATAGCATCACGCCAGGTGATGGGCCAGTATGACGGTGACGAATGCACGCTGCCAGTGTGCATTCACCACGATGCTTCAAAACACGGATGCGATCATCATGATGCTGTACACAGAACCTGGAATTATCTGAAAAGATGACGTCTCGCCATTCGTGCGCCCACGTTCGTCGTTGATCACACCATTGAAAGCGCTCTTGTCTATGACGCAGCGTCAAGGGAAGCCGCAGCCATGGTCTCAGAGCTGAGTGTCCATGCTGCTGCAAACGTCGTCGAACTTTTCATGCAGATACTTGTTGTCTTCCAAACGACCCCGTTTCTTGACTCACGGCTCGTGACGTGGTTGCACGATCCATTACGGCCATGCGGATAATATGCCTGTCTTCTCGGCTGCTAGTGATAGGTGGCCGTTGAGATCCCGCATGGCGTTCCGTATTACCGTCCTGAACCCATCAATTCCATATTCTGTTTACAGTCATTGGATCTTGACCGACGCGAGCAGCAATACTGCGATAAGATAAACTGCAATCTCGGTGCTCTACAATTCGACTTTTATCAAAGTCAGAAACGTGCTGGTATGCATTTCTCCTTCTTACACGAGGCATCACAACAACTTTTCACCAGGCAACAATGTTCAAATGCAATTTGTGTATGAGGAACCGGGTGAACAATATTCTCATTTAAACACAATGTAGGTGTCGCTACTGGCGCCTGCTTTGTCTGAATGCGCTGAAAAGCTAATCATTTGCATATCACAGCACCTTATTCTTTTCGTATAAATTTCACGTCTGTAGCATGTTGCCTTCTTGGTGTAGCAATTTTAATGGCCAGTAGTTTATTTGACATTTACGTATAAGGTTATCAACCTTGGACTGGATTGTCCGTTGTGCAGTTGTACAACATAGCTCTTTGAAGCATAAGGTCTCGGGCTCGATCTCCGGATTTGTTTAACAAAGGGAAATGTATGTTAATGTTTCTGCCAACTGACTGAATATCTGTGGGGGTCGGTGCTTAAGAGGTGGTGCTAAAATCGCTTAAAACGCCTTTGGTTGTTAGGTTTAGTGACACGGTGTAAAAAATCCCATGATCCATTTTGGCGAAAATATATATTGCTTTAAATCACGCAGTTTAGCTCTAAATTAATTAAAAATAAATTTATTTATTAAATGAATGCATAAGTTAATTGCTCTTTCAAATATTATTGTTTAAAGAAATTGTATCTGGCCTTACGTAGTTAAATTTTACTTTTAGAATTGTTACGTTTTGCTTCTAACAACAGGATAATTGTACGAATATGGAAAATAACGTTGTAATTTCCAATTTTAGAAAGATCATGAACTCTTGAGTTTTATTATTTTAGTTATGTTCTAGCGTGATTAATTTAGTAGAGTTTTCTCATTTGTATTTTGAGTAATTTTAAAGTCTTTTTCATTTTTAAAGACATCCTATTTTTAATACATTTCTATTTATTAACTTCATATATTTTGAAAAAAGACTTAAATTTGCAGCATTTAGCGAAATAATTTTTTGGTGAAAATGGTCGACAGATACGTGATTAACGAATTTCAGTAGTTATGGTGTAGCTTTCTATGATACAATCTGAATTACATTAAAAAAGTTTATACAATAATGTAAATAAAATCTGAAATCCACAGAGTTCATTCAAAACACTGCTCGGGAAAGTAAACGAGAGATCACAAATTATAAACAAAAACAATTTTGACAAACACAAAAGGTGCACTCATCGAACAATTTACACATAAATTCAAAGCAATCAATTATATTCCAGAAAGCTAAAGGAACTTATAGTTTCCTTTAAAGGTTGGAAAAACTTCCTACGCAATCGAAACGAAATATTAAGTGTGGTGAAATCATATTCAATAATAGGCAACAGCGCCGTCTATACAAACTTTTCTGTCAAAGTGTTCCAATCCGCAATCTTGCTATACTTATATTAGGGATGTGGATAACACAAAAGAAACGGGTACGTTTACAAATTGATCATTCTGATTTGAGTAAAACTTTTATGGGAAAATAATAAGCCACGGATTTATTCAAATAAAGTCCTTTATCTGACTTATCATTCTCTCTGAAAGAAAGATGCGTCATACGCGCTGTCAGACGGGGAGAAACTTCCTTGATTGAAGATTAGCATGTATGCAGATATCGATGCAAGAATCTTTATTTAGATCATGCCATTTTCAAATAAATCATTTCTTTGACAGGAAGATCTGATGTGATTTTATTTTAGTATATTTGAAGTAAACATTTGAAAAGAGATTAACGCAGAATATTGCACGTGTCAGCGAAGTGTCCCTCGTTGGGCATTATTCAGAACGACAAATGTCGAGAGTAAAGAACTTTACGAAATATACATATATTTCAAATACAATACACCAAATTACTTACAAAATATGGAGAAATTTTGTCAACCAATTCCTATTTAAGAACTGTTCTAAAATATGGGTTCTTCTGTAACAACTTAAGTTACTAGAAAATGTTGCTCATATTCATATTCCGTTTTGAATTTTAATATATATTACTTTGACACATCGTTATGATCTGCTTAATGGCAAATATTACTGTACGGTAATGTAAAGTTCATCACGTGATTTTGTATTGGGAAGGCATTTCATAGATAGTGGACCGTAATGAATGCCGCAATAGAGAAAATCTGGAAAATTCCCAGGCAACCAATCTGAGAGACGTGCAAGGAATGCAAAGGTAAAAAGTTCATATCCCATTGTTCTACAGCTGCAAGGATAGAATCTGAGATATAATGTGCTGAAAAGCGCTGTCGTCCTTCTGAATCATGGTGAACCCGAACATGTATAGCTTTCGTAACACCTTTCTTCTCTGGGCAAGCTCCTAAAAGGTTATCCTTTTAGGAACTTGGGCCAGAAAAAACCCAACCAACCTTCTTAACACCTTATAGTGGATAGTTTAACAACCGAAGGCCGTTGAAAGACATTTTTAATGTCTATCGCATACTGCTTTGAGGAAAGACCTTTCATTGAGCTATATTCAACTGTCACACGAGGAGAAACCCTGAAAGTTTCCAAGCACTCACACCGAGAATCTTGTATGTAAAAAGCAGAAGTGAAACTTCCATCCCCAGTTATTTAACAGCTGCTGGGATTGAACCTGAGACTTAAGAGTGCTGTCGACATTACTAGACCAAAGTGAAAGCTAATATGTTATGTTATACAAGTTTATTACTTTACAAGCTAGAGTTGATCAATGCGATAAATATTAGGCAGCCTATTTCTGCAACTGAAACTGTATACCATCAAATGTCCTGCAAACTGAGGTCAAGTTAAAAAGATCAGTGAAAAGGTGAAGCGGTGAGGTCAAATGTTTCATTCTTCTCACCACAGAGGAGCTATTGGACCCCGCTGGAAACATTCAGCGAATATTGCTCCCCTTATCACTACAGTCTTTCTATATATCAGCTGTCAAACCTTCCATGCATGAGAGCGATGCATTTTTCTTACCCAACTTCATCCGCTTAGCATTTTATACAAATGCAAAAATAACAAACATTCTGCTTTTGAATATTCATGCATTTATTTCAGTGTCGGAATCATATTCGTATCAAGAGAAGTAAGAGGATGCTATGATTTCCCTCTTATCCTAATAAGGTTTTCCATGTTATTCTGTTGTTGCTTTTGCACCTCCCAAAAACTAGCTAAAAGTTGAGCCTGTTATATAGGTGGAAGGGCATATTTGTCTTTTAGAAGCAACGATCAAGTAGAAGACATCCAACACTTGACTCATGATCCCCAAAGGTATTATTTCATTTGGAAGACATTGCAACCATGATCTATATATTTACCATGTCCAGACATCTTAAATGAACCCCAGGTATCAGTAGCTAGTATTTGTGTGGTCTACCGTTTTGTTTGCAAAAATTATAAAACTAAATCTTGGACCAACAAAATAATCTACGACAAATCTTTCAATACCAGTGACTTCTACTTGCAATATCATGGTATCATATCAGCAGTTAATCTTGATTTTGCTTTGTGTGGTCTATCTTTCTGTTTGTAGTCATTATAAAACTAAATCTTGAACTAACAAAATAATCTACGACAAATCTTTCAACACCAGTGACTCCTACTTACAATATCATGGTTTCATATCAGCAGGTAATCTTAATTTTACCTTGTGTGGTCTACCTTTCTGTTTGTAGTCATTATAAAACTAAATCTAAGACTAACAAAATCATCCATGACAAATTTTCGAACATCAGTAACTCAATCATTATCACGGTTCCACATAACCAACTAGTCTTGGTTTTACTTTGTGTGAACTACCTTTTTTTGTGCAGCCATTATAAAATTAAATCTAGAACTATCAAAATGTATAAAAAATCTTGGAATATCAATGACTCATACTGGCTTTATTATGTTTTCATATCAGGAGTTAATCTTGATATTATCTTGTGTGTATAACTTTTTATTTGCAGTCATTATAAAACTAAACTAGGATTAGCAAAATATATGACAAATATTGGAATGTCAATGACTCATACTGGCTTTAGCTGTTTTCCTTTTTAAAGGCAATAGGTCTCTCTTACATTTTATTTAACTTATATTTTAAATTCTTGTAACTGTATATGTTCATTTATTTATGTGTATAGAGTTTTTAATTACATCATATACAAACACTTTTGTGTTTTAAAATTTTAATGTTGCTTGGATTTTGATAAAATTAATGTTACCTCACGAAATCATAGTTTTATCACATCTGGTCTTTTCTTGGACCTTGAGCCACAAAACACCATCAACCAACTACACTGGCTTTTTGGTGGATTTATATCAACAACTATTTTTAATGTTATCTTGTATCGTCTACCTTTTTGCTTGCAGCCGCTGTATGAAAAATCAAGCATTAATAAAATAATCTAGAACACACAAATCTTGGCACACCAGTGAATTATATTGGTATGACCTTGGTTCTATATCAGTAGAGAGCTTTGGTCTTATGTTGTGTGATCTCCCTTCTTTGTTTTCAGATAGTATGAGACATCTTGATAGTACATATCAGAAAAAGTACTATTGCTGGCACTGAACCAGAAAGCTTGGCTACTCTTTATAACCGGTTCACATTTTGTTATGTGTGTCATGGAGTGATTGTAAAAAATGCTGAACAAAATTTCCTAATTAAAAGCAATTTATTTGGATGCCTGGAGCATACCCAGTGGTAGGCTAGTCCCCTTCGGAGCACAAGATTCAGGTTTCGGTACGCGCCACTGTAGAACAATAAGTGGTGAAGGTTGTGCTTCTGCCTTTCACATGGACATCTCTCGAGGTGGGTGCTTCGGAGATTTATAGATTTCTTTTCTTAAAAGACGTAAATATGCCTCCCCCCCATTTGTGAGAAGTTCCTCCAGAAGGAAATTTACGTAGTGGATGCTAAAATGCCTTACAACGGTCTTCGATCGTTGGACAGACCACTGTGCGATGCCGAAATATTTTAATATATAGACTAATGGTATCCTTGTCATGGAGAAATTCTCTTCAGACTATAAAATTTCAGGTTTGATCCTAGCTCTTGTAGAACAAAGGGAGTTGATTGTTGCTTGTGAGTTTTACGGACTTCTTCCCTAGCGACATATAAATACACTTCCCAATCCTTAGAAACTCCTTTCGGAAGGAAATTACCTGGTGAACGTTAGTATGATTTGAAATAATATTAAGACGTTAGACATACTACAAGGTGGAATCAAATTAATTTATATATTAATATCTATTTATAAATAATGTGAATAACCTTTTTTACAGCCATATTATTTTTTTCATACGTAGAATTATCACCAATTTTATAAAACATTGCTTTTCAGATTGAGAAAGTTAGGCAAATGATACATAGTTTCACATTACGATGACAAACTGCAATAAATGATACGTTACATTACCATTACCATTACAAACTGCAATAAATGTTAGATTGTTCTGTAGAAAGTTGAGTGTACCTTTTTAATTGTGTCTAAGTCACAATAAGTGGTGTATTTAAATTAATATTAATTAAAAAAACTTCTTTTTCGATCCACAGAAAATTTAAGAAAAGCTTGTATTTAAGAATCCAGAAAAATGTCTTTTCTTATATTTTTATAATTATTATATTAGTGAAGCTTTTATAAAAATAATAAAATGTTCGATTAAGTGATGTAATTGAAGATTTGGCTGTGTGAGGCTGTAAGCATAGTTTCTAGAGTAAGCACAGTTACTGTTTAGAAGAGTTTACTAATCGCAATTGTAAGTCAAATACTTTACTAGGTTCAACTTAAAAATTTTGCTTCGAAAATGCTTTCATCATTTATGCGAATAAAATCATCATCCTGTGGGTCTTTACCTTATTTTTGTGGGGGTTGAATTTAGAATGACTGGAGAAAATGAAACAGAACTTATGTTAGTCTCTCGCTAACTTAAGACATAAACTATACTTCACTTCAAAATTTTGATGAAAATATTTTTAATTAACTTAATAAATTGTTTTAAATTAATTATAAAGTTTTTAAAATCGTGATGTATATTGTTCAGAAACTGTGCTTCCTAAACGGAATCTCACGTGATTCTTTTCTTCTTAAAATCTTTCATTAAAGGGAAGCATCTGGATATAAGAAAAAAAATGTGCAGAATAACCCCATTTTATCTTAAGCTTCACATATTTTTTTAATAAGCCTAATCTAATATTTTTTTGAGTTTTGAAAAATTGTTGTTTTTACTTACTGAAAAGAACGTGTTTTTGGTTTTTCCAGTACGACGAAATTTGGCAATCCATTGGAACTCGGAAGAAGTGTAACTCAACTTGAGAGCTAAATTTATTTTATTTAAAGGGAACTTTTTAAAGCGTTTAACACCTCATTGAATTCATTTTCTACTGTTCTAAACGTGAATTTTAAGATTGTATCATATTTTCAGGTTTCAGTTGAGTTCTCTGGATGAAACTTCTTTTTAATAAATGTGCTTCTAATTGTGTTCTAAATGTAATTCCTAGTAATAGACATTCAACATTGATAAACATCAATACAGTTAAAATTTATTGCATTATTTGTATTTATTTTAAAATATCTTAAATTCTGCCATTCTCAGACAGATTGGATATACTCAGATTTTAGGCAAAAACTGTGCAATTTAGGTATATTCTACAGTAAAAGCGGTATTTCTAATAATTTGGTGAGCTTTTGACGAGATTCTTGGCAACATAGTGACTTTTGGTGAAATTCTCGGTGACTTAGCGTGAAATAGATATTATTGGAAAAATTTATCACCTAAGATATAGGACCAATATTAAGTGAGATAGCCTAGAATCCTCCAGAAATTTGGCGAAGCTCATTGATGTTCACACCAAGTCGGGTATAAATACTGCCACTCCTAGTGAAAACGATCAGATAAGATTCTAGGTATAGAGAAATGATGCTCTAGATCATAGGTTCCCCGTGTGATCTTTTATGGACCCCTCAGGGGTTCATAAACGGCCATACGGGGTCCACATAGATGTGAAAAGAAAATAGGGGTTCACAAGTAGTAAGTAAGTGGGGGTCCACGAAAAATTTTCTGGTTGTTTTCACAATGAACAACAAACATTTTGGCTTGGATTTATCTATAAAGGTAGGCAGGTAGCATCATTCACTAGGTAGGTACTCAAAAATATTCGAGATTCAGCTCAAACACAAAATTGAATAGAACAATAGATAATAGTACAAGTGTGTACCACATGTCGAGACTTGCAAAGTGCCGCCCGTGCGCCGTCTCATTAAAAGTATGACTAATTTTTTATTGTTGATTTAAATTTCATAGTTTGTTGTTGAATTTTTGTCAATCGTTGATTGTTCGTAATAATAAATGCTTATAATGTCTTATAACCACAAGTATTATTTTAATAATTAGGACACAAGAAAATGTGCTACTTTTTTTCCCTTCTTAACACCCCCAATTCAGAGTGGTATTTTTTAGGAGTTTATAGGGAATACAGAAGAAATGCAGCAGCAGATGGTCTACCGAAAATAGTAAAACTTTAAAAGTGGTTCACGAGAAAAAAAGAGTTTGAGAACCCATGCTCTAGATGGAAAATCTCAATTAATGCTTCAAATTCCAAATGAAATATTATCAGAAGAAATACCAAACCATCATAATAATTATGCTCAAACTCCTCTACATATCTATTATTAGGGCTGTAGTCACATATACGTCTATTCCTATTCCAAAGTAGATGCCAAACTTTTAAATACTATACAAAATAAAATGGTTCGTTTCATGGTTAATGCTCCGTATTACATTTGTGGTAAAAATATTAGAAAGGATCTGAAAATTGGTTTCTTAAAAGAGCACATTGCCAAGGCAAGCATATGTGCAGGAAACTTCCATAAACTCTTAGAAGACGATATGTCCCCGCGAATGGCCAATTGCAGCCTTTTTCACCCCTGATGCAATTATGTGAAAGGCTTTTGTCTCACCCCTTCTAACTCCTAATCTTTCCTTAGCTTAAGCTTTGAATTTCAAGTTCTAATTCATTCATATGAATGTGTAGATGCTTCATGGTAGGAACATAATTCAGCTATATTAAAGAAGACAATCAGTCTTGAATGTTAGTTTACTGCACTGCCAGCTGTTATCTGTCCTAAGTATTAGAGACTTCTTTGTTTGGAAGCTGTTTCCTATTCTACTAGTTGAACTGGAGCTTTATTATTTGTCACATCTACTTCTGGAATTTTCAACATTTTGAAGAAATTGCTACAATAAAAGTCTTGTGATTTTTGAGGGATTATATTATCGACTTTCAATGAAAACGAACTCCGAAGCGTGGTACAATACTAACTATACTAACTCCGTATTTAAAGGAAAATTTTAAAGTTTGAAATCTCAATTTGTTTTTAGCTGCGTAGATTTCATAGAGTAATTTCTGCTGAGCTCTTAGGATGACTCTTGCAGCTTTAATGAGTAAATTTCTGCTAAATGAAATCCGTAGTAGCAATAATTTGACGTGTCGCTCACTCTGTATTGTTCCTGACTCCGGATAGGATGGCCCTGGGTTCGAATCCCGGTTTGGATTTGGAAATTCTTTCTCTCTCACTCTCCTGGCTTTATTTTTTCCTTGTATGAATGGGTTGTGAATGGTTTCCTATCCTATAAACGGGTTCCTATGTCATGTCTGTACTGAGGAAGTCAGACTCCACACCAAATTTTTGGAAAAGTGAAGCAGCCATATTGCCAACCAAGCTGGTACAAAACAGCAACAATCATTTAACGTAGTTACCTCACTCTAGGAAAGCAGAAGTTGCAGTAAAATTAAAATAAAAGTTTCAAACAAAATTTCGCTTATTGTCAAGTGTTAGCCTAACCTTATAAATAATAACATGAAATCAGGCATTTTATTGAAGGATGAGCAAAATTACCTAACGCCGAAAAATAGAAATTTCACCACAATTCCTGACACGCAGTTCTAATTTCGTTAATACCATTTTGTTCCCAAACGACTAAAAATTGTTGTTCTGCTTCTTTTTAATCGTTCAATCGTATTTATCTTATGGAAAGAATTTCAACAGTTCGTGTTACGCAAAGGAGGAAACTCGGAAAATTCCAAGCTTTTCCATCGAGACACATGTGCACCAACCAATCAGCAGAGCAATTTTCCTCACCCGTTGTTCAACAGCTGCTATGTTTCTGTCCAAAACTTTCTATTTCAAAATTTGCCCATTATCAGACTACTAATTTATCAGAAGTCTTTAAATAAAAAATTGACTGTAGTTGATGTTTACACAAAAACTATAAAGGCATTAACGTATTACTGATCAGTAATGGTAGAAATCATAATTACAATACAAATTAAAATTTTATATTTTAAATTAGTTATAACTCTTGAAAATCATTTTAACCTCTTTAACTCCGTATATATATATATATATATATATATATATATATATATATATATATATATATATATATATATATAACCACTAACCACTAGTAAAAAATTTTTTCTATCATACAAATATAATCAAAAATATGAAGCTTTCGTATTTTAATTCTTTCTTATTATTAATCATAAATCTTTCCTATTGGGTTAAAGAAAAACTTGCAAAGAGTAATGATTATTTTTATGAATCTATTTTTTTTCGCACTATTAAAACTTTTTTATTCATAAACTTAATCAGTGTCTTTTGATATGAAATTTTCATATCCATAGTAACAATGACAAAAATATCTAATTTTTTTACCGATATAACTTTAGCTTAATAGACAATCACTCCTATATATTTCAGTTCAACAACGTATAACTTAAGATCGACCGATGTGAAGCTTCTTTGACGTTAGAGGTTTTCTGCTATTTTGCTTATTGAATGGACTTTATATATAGGAGGGTACAGAGATGCTCAATACATCGAAAATGTCTTAGGAATTCTCTGATACTGAAGGCTTTAGTTCAGCAATTGGCTTCAGTAAATAACTAAAGGAAAGGTTATTCATAAATTTAGTTTTGTATTAAATAGGATTGTTGCAGTTGAAGCAGCATGCTTCCCTGTTCCGAGCCCTGAGTTGGTCTCTACCAGTTAGACAGAGGCAGCAGGGTAGAGTCTTCGAGATTTTGAGGCAAGGACCCAGGAGAAGACCCTCAATACTTGGCCTGCTACCCCTATAAACATCATTTCACTTCGAGGACATTGCGACCTCAGCCATTTTTAACGTTACATTGCCACCTTTAGCGAATATGACGGATTTTCAGTGAAGCCGAGATTCGAACTCATTGCCTTCCGCTGATGAGAACGATGCCCTAATCAACCAGATCTCTATGGCCTATTAAAGAAATTCAATATGGTGCTTATTTGATTATTTTAATTTAGTTTAAATATGTATTCTCTCGTAAGGACTTGCATTCATCATGGTGCAGGAGAGCTTCGGACTGTAGCCTAAGGTAATGTAGGGTTTGGAATACTTGCCTACCACAAAGCGCCACGTAATTTTGAACCACAGTCAGGTAACGAGGTCACAGCGGAGCGGGTATTCTCCTCTCCACAACATGTGGAGCTCAAACAAATGAAGAAAATGATGCGGTGACTGCAGTTTTCTTAAAATCAAATGTGATACAAATGAACAGGAATTCTCTCATGAAACTTACAGAAAAGTTGACTGATGTGGTGTTGGTAACCTAGTAATTAGGGCATCGGCCTTCCATCCAGAAAGACTGCGTTCGATTCCCATTGCCAAAAAGAATCCACCGAATACATTCGATATATTGTTCGTTAAATCTGCTGAATTGAAAGCCCTGTGGTTGTTCGTTGAGCTGTCACCATGGGTGTAATGGTCACGAGAATATTTCCTCCCCCTCCAGATCAAAGTCAAAATTGAGGGAGTGGATTCTCTATTGGTGCCCTCCATCGGAGGAGTCGTAGAGCAAAGTCGTAGTTAACCTTCATGGTGTTCTGATTAAATGAAAGACAAACCCCTTTGACTTAATTTCGCATGCTTTCGGCTATGAAGCTTGGCTTTTCCAAGTGTCATAAGTAACGACAACATAATTGACTGATATGGAGAAATAAAACCATTAAATACTGTTGGAAATTTAACTTTGAGACTTTCAAATCGTTTTTCATAAGTATCAACGCTCAGTTGCATGATGAATGATTACATGAAAGATAAGTGTGTGGAAATCACACTCTAAATGAGGGCACTTTTTTCACTTTAATCTTTCTTTGCGTATTTCGGTAGAGATATTTTTTTCTCATAAGAAAAATGCTCGTTAGTTGAAGTTATTTTACGCCTATAGGGTATATTCATTTTTTTAAAGAATATTTTTTCTTTAAAAATACCGTGTAGATTCTGAAAAAAGTACTGCGTCTGACTTCTATGTGAAAGTGGAACTAACTCTGACACAATCATTTGGATCTGATATTTTGTTTTGTGACTATATTTTTTTCATGTCATACAGTAATATAAATGAGTACGTTATCTTCGAGGATAACAAACATGATCAAACGGCCATCTCATTGCTTATTAGTGGGCACAAGAAGAACAGGACATTCGAATTTGGGAGCACGGTCTTTTCATTGTGCACAAAATGCAATCTGAAGCGGGCCTCCCCTGATCACATCCTTTGATTTGCTCTGGCGAATGTTCATGGTTTCATGAATCTGATGTAGCTGCCGCTAGATCCCTGAAGCACTGACAACAACAATTGCATGAAAAGTTATCAGAAATTCTTAATTTTATCTAAAAAAAATAAACCTGTGGCATAACTGCCCATATGTGGTCCAAGATAATATCTTTTTTCAAGTACCAACATCTTTTTTCTTGACCGAAGGTCGTGGGGATCGGAGCGTATGTCTGGTCGGATGGTTGGCCTAACGCGAAAAACCCTTAGTGTTTACTTCCCAAGCATGTTTGGTACTAAGTTTATCGACCCATTGAAAGGATGAGAGGCTGTGTGCAGTCTACACAGATCCGAGGCCACCGAATTTTTCTTAGTTTTAACATGACTTTGAAGTATATTGTTCTCCACATATATACACACAATATATGTATGTATGTGTGTTTGTGTGTGTAGATAACACATGGTATCTTATTTATATATAATCTAATGTACTTGTAATTATTTTTGTCAGTTTTTATTGTAAATTCAAAAAGTTTGTTTTTTGTCATTATAATAATATATAAAGATTCTTTTAATAAAAAAATTCATGAAGACAAATGCGATATTCTTCTTATGTTATAAGAATGATTAATTCATATTGATAATATATCAATGTTTAATTTGTAAATAAGTAATTATCATTTAAAATTTCAGTGAGGATGGTTTTTAAGATAAATTTGCTGGAACGTAATAAATTTGTTGTTAGAATAAAATTATAATGTATTTCATAGTGTTGAAGAAAGTAATGAATTTTGCTACCGTTTTACACGTGTTGCATGTAAAAAATACTGATTGTTTTAAATACCCAATAAAATTGATAATTCTTTTATAGTATATAATTTATATATATTTATATAGAAGTATATGAAATGAACATTATTTACCTTACATGTGATTTTAATTAAAACATTTTAATTAACAATAGACAAAAAGTAAAGTTTACGTAAAAAAAATTACAAAGTTCATCTGTATGTTTGTTGTGAAGTGAAATAAAAAAAGTTTTTTTTTTTTTTTCCGTAATCAAAATTGCGTTAGCGCAAATTTGTCTTTGGCGGCAGGAAATAACCATCGCCAAACAAAAATGACTACTCAATTTAAAATGAGAGAATTCAAAAACAAACGCGGGAGAAAGAAAAATAATACCCACTCACAATTTCTTGACTTGCATTAAAAGTGTAAAAATAACTTTCATTTAAAAATAAATTTTAAAAACCGCACTCACACACAAAATTTTAAAAAAGAGTTTTGTTGTGAGACCTCATAGTCATCTGAGATCCATCGCGTAAAACAGCAAACTTACCATGAAATTTAAAAAAATGGCCGGGTATTAAAAGTATTTGTAGTTAATTAATAAATAAAAGTGTAAAAACTTTATACTCTATTTTCTCTCTATTAAAATGATTAAAATTGTAGCTAAATGAAAAAAAATTAATCTAATATTGGAGTTTGAAATTCGATTATCGTTTCTACATAATAAATTTCCATAAATAGCATAAATAATAAACATAGAATGATGACAAAGAAGTAAAACTTAATGGCTGACATAAGTCTCTCTGTTTCCGTAAAGAAACTGTCATCTGGAAATCACAACAGAAAAGAAATATCGCCAAATGAAAACGATTGCCAAATTTGACGATTAAACCGATTATAGAAGATTGACTTAGAAAACTATTAAAGTCAAAGTAAGAAAGTCAATAAAAATAGTACATATAAATTATATATCCTGAATAAATTTATATAAGCTGTTTGTGAACGTTTTTATAGATAGTATAATATTTTATTTGGAAATTTAATAATCGTAAAAATAATAAAAAATACAGTTAAGCATTTTTTATCTTGTCCATAATTTATCCAGGCCGGGTATTAATGATAACCTATAGCTGATTTTATACAATTTTAGAATGTACGGATTCATGGACTAGTGTGTACGGATTCATAGCTCCGCCATACTCATGGATGTGTATCATCAACATAATCAGAATTATGCTAGTTCTCTTGTTTTGAGTACTGGGGCACGTAAGATAGGTCGCTGGAACACAGTCTTTTTTTCATAGGTGTGGGTTGGTGGGGAGAGAAAGATGCCTACTCAGTCTTAGACATCGTCGCTTAACTGTCGTTCAAAATTACAAAGCATATGGCTGTGTTGTGCGGTTTTACTATCAACAAAAATAAACAACTAAAAAAAAAAAAAAAAAAAAAACAAGCTTCATGAATTCAGCAACAAGTACATTTAATATAGTCTATTTGCTTAAATGAATTATTTTCATCAAAAAATATTCTTCATTAGGTACTAAGGCAATTTCGCTTTCTGTAATCCTTTCCATTTTCTGTTACCTTCTCCTAAGAAAAATTTAATGTGCTTAACATTTTTAGAGAAATGCATTCTCTATGTATTCCTTAAATTTGAAGTCTGGAACAATTTATCTACACATATGTATTCTCCCTAAATGTATTTTGTATATATAAGAGAATATATAAAAGAATTCATAGTATACACATCTAAATCTCTTATGAAATAATAAAGTAAAAAACATTGATTAGAAATGTTTATTTGCATATTAGTTTTTAGAGAAGAGGCAAATATCAGTTTCATTTTTATTAGTTTTTTGTTGAATAACTGATATATAATAGACATTATTAATTTTATTATTTATATATATATATATATATATATATATATATATATATATATATATATATAATATATATATATAATATATATATATATATATATATATATATATATATATATATATATATATATATATATATATATATAATATATATATATGGTTGTCAAAATAATGGAAACACCTGTGAATGAAGAATGAAGGCGACATTTTCACTTTTAAATGCCACTTGTAAACTTAAAAAAAAGAATAGTAACCAGTTTTTTTTTTTTATAAATAGAAATGTATATTTTCTGGAAGTGCAGTGGTAGTTTTATTGATAACGGGACTTTATGCTGATGAAACTGCAAAATAAAATCGAGGATATTGAAAATCGGAGTGAAAACTGGAAGGTCAAAATGAATAAGGAAAAATCTCAAATTTGTATTAATAAAAGAGAAAGAATTACCAATAATCTCATCCTATTTGATAAAGAATTTCCCATTGTCAATAGTGCTACCTATCTTGGTGCTGAAATTAATAATAAACTTACTTAAAAAGATCATATAATACTAAAGCAATTTCTAAAGCTAATAGAACATTCCACAAACTTTACAGCTTTCTTGGAAAATGTTCAAAACTTAACATAAAATCGAAAAAAGTAACTTATTATTTTCCTGTAAGATCTATTCTTACATATGCTTCACCTGCTTGGGTTTAACATTAGGAATTCTGAAATAAAAAGACTTTGTGCCTGCCAAAATAAACGCTATGTATTTCAACAAACTCAAGTTGGTTTATACGCAATAACTCCACTTACAGAGACCACAAAATAAAACATTTAAATGCATACTTAGCAATTTTGAATAGAAACTTTAACAGTAAAGCAAGAAATAGTAAAACTAAGAACTTTACTGTGTCTTTCTAAATAATGGAAAGTTAACTAAAGACAGGATAATAAGACCTATGGTCACCTACTTCACCAGCAGACTCATACTGCATACAACAGGTCAATGTGACTTTTATCTAATTAATTATAAAAAATTTTCTTCTCTATTAGTGAACATTCCACTTAAGGCATGCCAAGCAATTAATGATGAATTTGAATTATTTTATAGCTGGCACTCAGATTTCCTCAAGTTACATGTTCCAAGTTATAATAAAATTTTATAAAACTTAAATTTTAAAAAAAATGTAAATTTTGGACGTTTCAGATTTTTAAAGCAGCCAAATTGTAGGAATCTGTCTAATTGGAACAACAGCAATCGAAACATTCCAGCTTTCAGGGCGATTAGATTAGATCAGTCAAGTCAGAATATGCAACAGCTCAGAAAGATAAATTCATCAAAGCCAAATAGTTGTTGTTCTCCTGTACCATCTAGGCTAGCAATATGGATTGCGCTGCTCCAGTTTTCCAACTGAATTGTAATTTGGTGTGGAGACCGACATCTTCAGTGCACACATGACATAGATACCCATTTATATGGTAGGCAACCATTCACAACCCATTCATACAAGGAAAGGTCAAATAGAAAAGAGAGAAAGTACATCCATGCCCGAATCAAGATTCATACACAGAACCTTCCTATACGCAATCAGGCACTATGATATATATATATATATATATATATATATTCTTATTCAGATCACATGGTTTGATTTAGAATTTGTTGCTTTTAAAAAGTTCCTGTAAACCACTAAATTTTTTTAAGTTAATTACTTGAATTAAAAATTCTCAAACACACTTTCGTCAATATTACGCAGCAGAATTTTGCCACACTCAATCAAAAGAACCGAAATGTTTCATAATTTCGATTTTACGCATGTCATGGTAGTAAGTTTTCTGACAAAAATGGGAGGAGTAGTGTAAAGCTTTATAATGGTTTACTTCCGAAATGTCGCTTTGACTGATCAAAATTATTATGAAAATGATTGCTTGTACATAGGCTGTTTGAGAAATTTTAGATGATTTTGAAAGAGCGCATAGAAAAAAAAGCTACGCATTTTTGTTTTAAAATCTGAGTTAGAATAATTGTTAAGCTCCTCTGTTTAAACATCTTTCTACACCAAGATTTCATTATAAAGTTTTTTCTGTTATATCAGAATTATTTGGTCCACTTCAAAGCAATTTTTTTAAAGACTATCAGAGTTTTCAGTTGATTTTCATACATTCTATTTGTTCCATTTTTATTTTTAAATAAGATTCAAATTCATACCTTTTTACTGCAGCAAACCTTTGTTTTGCCAAGTTTATAATAGACTTTACATCTTTTATTTTAATTTGATAGAATTTCCACCATTCGTTCGGTGCAGTATACCCCGAAGGGGGTTTACATTCTTTAGGTAAACACGGGTGTCACATTCCCGAGGTACCCTAGTGATCTGTTTTCTTCTTTCTTTTCCTCTCTCCCCTACTCTTCTGCTTTTTCTTCCTCTTCTCCCTAAGTGTTGTTGCCTTGTAAGAGGTTGAGGGTTCCCCTAGAGTAGTTTTCGCCGCTCTGTTGCTATAAACTACTCTTGAAGACTAAATCACCTACGTGTCTGCCCTGCAAGGAGACCTGTGTCCCTGGAAAGGAGAATCCTGGTAATTGAGGCCCCCAGAGACCAACACATTACTTTGGTCTCTGCTTCAGGTAAACGGGAGGTGTGTTGTGGTCCTCAGCACATCAATCGGCTTTATGGATCAAAAGATCGGTACATCTACTGGGTGACTCGTTAAGGGTGGAGGCCTTCTCAGGGATGTACTGTGAGCGTATAGGACCTGGCTGGCACTGGTGCAGCTGGTCTGCATCTCCTTGTTGGACTCGGTGGTGCTGTCAGGTGCCGAAATTTCCATCTCTAAAATGGAATTATTTATATTCTCTTCTCTATGACGGGAGCATACATTGACATTATTGAAGGCTAAATTTTATATTGTGAAACGTAAAAAGAATACATTCGATACTGTATCCCTTTTCTTATTCCAGAAAGGTATTCCTGGTATAATAGGTGAAGTGAAGAGCATTCGGAAACTGTGTTCTGGAGATCTAATGGTTGAACTTGCTTCAGAAAGCTACTCTTATACGTAGCATGAACATGCTTGCTAATCTTGAGGTGTCCGTTCAACCGTATATTAATGTTAACTTTTCATGTGGTGTGGTATCCGCCAAGGATTTGCTAAACATGCTTGCGGACAAGATCGTAGAAAATCTCAAAGATCAAAAGGTCTATGCTGTAAAAAGTATCACTGTCAGACGGGATGGGCAGATTATAAATACTAAATATCTCATCCTGACATTTGCGACGCCAGATCTACTGCATCATATTATTTCAGCTTATATGCATCTATCCGTTAGGCCGTTTATTCCAAATCAGTGTCGTTGTTTTCAGTGCCAGAGATTTGCTCACTCCAAAGCGGCTTGCAGGGGAAAACTGATTTGCCCTCTCTGCGCAACAGTCGGTCTTGAATTGCAAATGAGAGGTGTGTAATCTGGAAAGGTGACCCCCTTATACGCTAGAAGTTGTTCTATATGGATACTGGAAAATTTGATCACAACCACTAAATTTACAATTAATTGTTCATATGCGAAGGCGAGACGTGCTGTTACACCTCAAGCAGGAGTTAGCTATGCAAATGTCGCTGCCAAAATCACTAGAACAGCTAATACTCAAATGGATGTTTTTTCACTTCTAATAGTCAAATTACCCCCTATATCTGAGAAAAGGCCAAAAACAGCATCCACAACTACTCTCCGTAGAAAAGCTCTGATGGCTAAATCTAAAGTCCTAAAGGTCTTAAAACTAAAATTTGCAAACAATGACAATTCTAGGACCTCCTTATCCACCCATAAAGCCATATTCCTTGAAGCTGACGCTGTATATCTACATCCCTGGCGCTGTATATCTACAGTTTCCAATAATTTTGCTCAAGCTGAAAGTGTCCCTCAAGGTAGCGTTCTAAGCGTAACTCTTTTTAACATTTTCATCAGTAACATACTCCATCAGTTACCATCTTCTGTTCATAGTACTTTATATGTTGATGAATTTCAAATTTCATATCAAGGATCAAACATGACTATAATATAGAAAGAATTGCAAACAGCTGTAAATAATTTAACTACTTGGTGTTAACGGAGTGGCCTTAGTATATCTACAAGTTAGAGTTGTTGTGTCCATTTCTGTAGGAAAACTAGTTTCCATGAAGGTCATGTACTTTACATAAGAAATGGACGTAATCCTGTGGTCAATGAGATAAAATTGCTTGGTGAGATTTTCAACAAAAAGTTAACATTTCTTCCGCATGTTTTATAACTGCGGAAGAAATGTGAGCGACTGCTAATTATCGTCAGGGTGCTTTCGAAGATATGTTGGGGTGCAGATCGCACTTCAATCCTAAGAACTTACCAGTCTGTGATTTTATCTCGAATTGACTACGGCTGTGTTGCTTATGGGTCAACTAGACTCTCCATCTTACGCAGATTGGACACTGCCCCTCAGGGGTTTTACCTTCTTTAGGTAAACACGAGTTTTACAATCCCGAGGTACCCTAGTGATCTTTCCTCTTCTTTATTTTCTTCTCTCCTCTACTCTTCTGCTTTTTCTTTCTTTTCTCCCTCATTGTGGTTTCTTCGTAAGAGGTTGAGGGCTCCCCTTGAGTAGCTTTCGCCGCTCTATTGCTATTAGCTACTCTTGAGGAATAAATCATCCACGTGTTTGCCGTGCGTGGAGACCCGTGTCCCTGGAAAGGAGGATACTGGTAATTGAGGCCTCCTGAGACAAGCTCGAACTCTTATAATCCTTCATTTTTGAGGACTAAGAATCGTGTTGAGCGAGTACCAATTAGCTTCAGCCATCGACAAACCTTACCTCACAACTCTGAATTTGGAATGTTTGAATTGAAAGGATCATTACAACAGGCTAATAATATCAGTCTAGGACCTGATGGCATCAGCTATGAAATGCTTCGAAATTTAAGCCCAGATTCCTTATCGAATTTATTAATTTTGTTCAATAGGATCTGGACAGAAAACACATTTCCATCACTCTGGAGCGAAGCAATAGTGATTCCAATCCTTAAGACTGGTAAGGATCCTTCAGATCCTTGAAATTATCAACCAATAGCTCTGACTAATTGCTTATGTAAGACTCTCGAACGTATGGTCAACGCCCGTCTGATATATGTCTTAGAAATAAATGATTGCATTCCTGTAAATCAGAGTGGCTTCCGTAAAGGGAAATCCACTCTTGATAATATTGCTTATTTGGAAACAGAGATCCGCAACGCCTTTGTGCGGAGAAGCCATCTGGTTTCCATTTTCTTTGACATAGAGAAGGCATATGACTTTACATGGCGATATGGAATTCTCCGAACATTATATGATTTTGGCTTTCGGGGTAATCTTCCGATATTCCTGCAGAATTTTTTACGCTCCCGTGTTTTTAAAGTATATTGGAAACTATACATTCAATACTTTTATACAATCTGAGGGTGTCCCTCAGGGCTCAATTTTAAGTGTTACACTTTTTAGCTTATTCATAAGTAACATTCTCCATCAGCTTCATTCATCAGTACATGGTACATTGTTTGTTGACGACCTGCAAATATCATGTGAGGGGTCTAATATGCGAGTAATTGAGAGACAACTGCAAACAGCAGTTAACAAATTTGCTGCATGGTGTGCCGAGAATAGCCATACTTTATCACCAAGCAAGAGTAAATGTGTCCACTTCTGTAGAAAGACTAGCCTGCATAATGATCCAGTTATTAATATCAACAACACTCCAATACAAGTAGTCAATGATATAAAATTCATGGGAATAATGTTTGACCTAAAATTAACGTTTCTTCCGCATATTTTACATTTGCGGAAGAAGTGTGAGTGATAGCTTAATATCCTCAAGGTGTTGTGAAATACATCTTGGGGGTGCAGATCGCTTCTTAGTGTTAAAATATTTGTTCATTCGCTTTGGGAAGAATCATGGGACATGCAGATCTTCGTATTTATCAGTCATTGATTCTATCCCGCATTGACTATGGATGTGTTGTTTATGGATCGGCTAGATCTTTTGGTTTACGAAGACTGGATACAGTTCATCACTCTGCTTTGAGGATATGTTCTGGGGCATTCCGCACATCACCCGTCCAGAGTCTATACGTGATATGTCATCAATTACCGTTAGACCTGAGACGAATGCAGCATTCTCTCAATTATTATGCTAAGATAATATCAACCCCTCATCATCCGTTACGTTCCATGGTTCTGAATGCCTCCCTTATGAGACTTTATGATGCTCGTCCAATGAGCATCCCACCTTTTCTCACACGAGCCAAATCACATCTGTTGCTCACAAACCTATGGGATATCCGGATAGAGACAACTGACTGTTTTACTCATCCGCCTTGGTATAACCCAACAAATATATTTATTAATACCTTTGCTCAATATAAAAAATCGGACCCAACACCTATTGTTTTTGAACAGCTATTCTTCTCTCACCGCTGTCAGTACAAATCCTATAAACCTGTATTCACAGATGGTTCTAAAACAGCAGGACATGTGGGCTGTGGAATTTTTATTAACAATACAGCTTTTAGTTACAGCCTACATCCATCCTGCTCCATCTTCACTGCTGATGCAACAGCAATCTATTACGCGCTTCACCATGTGAATACAGATAATTATAATGAATTTTGTATATACACTGACAGCATGAGTGTTTTAGAAGCTTTGAGAAACAATAGTTTCACCTGTCATCCTGTTGTGTCAAGAATTTTCAGAGCATTGGATTCCCTTGCTGGAAAGGGATACAAAATAATATTTTGTTGGATACTAAGTCACGTAGGTCTTGATGGAAATGAGAGAGCGGACATAGCTGCAAAAACTGCAGCAGATCCAATTTTACCATCAATTCCGCTCTCAGATGTGAGAAAAAGTGTTAAAAGATTTGTTCATTCGCTTTGGGAAGAATCATGGCACATGCAGGTCGGAGACAAGCTCCACACCATTTTCCCATCCCTCACCTCATTATCAGTTTTAACTTTACGAAGTGCTGATGTTAGATTAACTCGCCTTCGTATCGGGCATACACGTTTCACACACAGACATTTGTTTTTAAATGATTTAAATCCATGGTGTGAAGTGTGTGATGAACCATTTACTGTTTATCATATTTTAATTTCATATCATGATTTCAACCAACTACGTTTACACTATTTTAATCATGATATTTCAACTATGATTGATTTAATAGGGGATCCACCGCATAGAAACCTATTCGCTTTTTTGAGAGCCATAGGTTTTATACATTTTATTTAATTTGTATTTTAAACTATTCAAATTATATACACTTCAATTTCTACTTTGTTTTATAATTAGATTTTAAATAATGTATACACTAATTTTTGTTTTTTTAACTTTAAAGTTGCTTGGTTTTTGAAGAAAAATAAATAAAAAGTAAAAATAAAATTACAAAAGTCTTACTCTTGGCGCAGCATGTTCATTTTTGGACTTTGCGCCATAAAACCCAACCAACTAACCAGATTGGACACTGTTCACCCCACTGCTTTAAGGATATGCTGTGCAGCTTTTTGCACATCAGCCGTCCAGAGTCTATATGTTTTCTGCCAACAGTTGTCATTAGACATGTGGTGGATGCAGATGTCTCTTAATTACAATTCAAAAATCATGTCCTCACCTCATCATCCCTTACATTCCACGATTCCTAATACTGCTCTAAAGGGATTATATAATGCCCGACCATCATTCATTCAACCTTTTCTCTCCCGCATTAAATCTTATGTTTTACTTCCCGATCTAATTGATGTTCGGATTGAGTCTACAAACTTGTTTCCCCATCCACCTTGGTATGATCCACATATCGTTGTTGTCAGTCCCTTTGAAAATTACAAAAAGACAGTTACTACCCCGCCTATTTTTCAACAACTATGCATTTCATCGCTGACAATATAAACAGTACACACCTATATTCCCAGATGGATCCAAAACTGCTGGACACGTTGGCTGTGATATCTATTTTGATAATACCTCGTTTAGTTTCAGTCTCCAAAAGTCCTGCTCCATCTTTATTGCTGAGGCTATGCCTGTATACAGTGTGCTTCAGCAGGTGAGTTCTAGAAATGAATGTAACCACTGTGTCTACACTGACAGCAATAATGTACTAGAAGCAATGAAAAATAACATAAATTGTCCTCCTGTTGTATCCCAGATTTTCAAATTGATTAATTTTATAACTAGCAAGGGATTTGAGATACGGTTTTGCTGGATACCAGGACACATGGGAATAGATGGTAATGAGAAGGCTGATACAGCTGCTAGGTCTATACCAACTCCTCCTATAACTTCAGTTCCATCAATGGATGTCAGAAAGGGAATTAAACATTTCATAAAGTCTCTTTGGCAGGAATCCTTAAATTTACAAGTCTGGAACCAACTTTATTTCAGCTTTTCATTAATCATCCCATTATCAGTTTTAACGCTGCGAAGCGCTGATGTTAAACTGACTCGACTCCGTATTGGTCACCCACGTTTCACTTATAGGCATTTATTTTTAAGTGACTTAAATCCTTGTTGTGAGACCTGTGATGAACCATATACAGTGCGTAATATTTTAATTGTGTGTCCAGGTTTTAATCATTATCGCTGCACATTTTTTAATAGTAATATTTAAACCTTACAAAATTTGTTAGGTGAACCACCACATTCAAATCTCTTTGCGTTTTTAAAGCAATTGGTTTCATGAATTTTAGCTGATTTAGAAATTTTTAAATAAAAATTAATTTAATTTTAAATTTTATGCATTTTAGTAAATACAAACATTTATATTTTGTTTTGATATTTTAACATAATTTTAACAATTTAATGGTTTGAACAAAGGAAGCAGAAACGAATTTATGCCTGGCGTAGCGTGTCCTTACTTGGACCTTGCGCCATTAAAACCAATCAACAAACCAGGTGTTGCAAACCTTGGTGGAACAAAGAATGCCAAGAAGCATATAAAACCAAAGGAAGTCATGGGGGATAATTAGAAGGTACCCCACAACGGAGAATCTTATTGCCTTTAAGATAGTAAAAGCATTAGCTCGCAGAGCTCATCATTGAAGTCAAAAGGAATCTTGGTCTTGCTATGTATAATCAATTACTCCTTCCACATGCAGTAAATAGTTGTGGAGAAGAGTGAAAGCAGCGAATGGAATATATATGGAATTCTCTATTCCTATCCTAAAATCCAGAGCTGCTATACACTGTTTTCCTGTGGACATCTTTAACATCCTGGGCGAAATCTTTCAAACTTAAAGAAAAAGAGTCGTGCCGAGCGTACACCAATTTGCTTCAACCATGGACAAGCTTTGCCTTACAACTGTGAATTTCGTATGTTGTAATTGAAGAAAATATTACAGCAAGCCAATAATACCAGTCCAGGACCTGATGGAATCTGTTGTCAAATGCTTCGTCATTTAAGTCCAGGTTCTCTGTTGAACTTGCTGTTTTTATTCGATAGGATCTGGACTGAAAACATATTTCTATCACTTTGGGGCAAAGCAACAGTGATTCGGATCCTTAAGGCTAGTAAGGATCCTTCTGTTCCTTCAAGCTATCGACCAATAGTTCTGACGAGTTGCTTATGCAAGATTATTGAACTTATGGTCAACGCCCGTCTGATATATGTCTTAGAAATAAATGAATGTATATATATCATTCAGAGTGGCTTCCATAAAGGAAGATCCAGTCTTGATAATATCACTTATTTGGTAACGTAGATCCATAATGCTTTTGTGAGGAGGAATAATCTCGTTTCCATTTTCTTCGACATAGAGAAGGCTTATGACAGTGCGTGGCTTCATGTAATTCTCCGTAGGATGTATAATTTTGATTTTAGGGGTAATTTGTCGATATTTATACAAAACTTTTTACGCTCCCGTTGTTTTCAAGTTCGTATTGGTACATTTTTGTCCAATACTTTTATCTAACCTGAAGGTGTTCTTCAGGGAAATATTTTAAGTTCACTCTTTTTAATCTTCATATGAATTGCATTCTTCTTCAGCTTTCACCTTCTGTGCATGGTACCTTGTATGTTGGTTGATGACCGCAAAATATCTTGTGAAGGGTCTAACATGAATTTAATTGAGAGACAATAACAAACATCTGTTAATAATATTGTTGCATTGTGTGCTGAAAATGGCCATATACTATCTCCTAGTAAGAGCAATTGTGTCCATTTCTGCAGGAAGACTAGCCTCCACAATGATCCCGTTATTCGTGTAAACAACACACCTATACTAGTGGTCAATGAGGTAAAATTCCTCGGCGTGATATTTGACCAAACATTAACCTTTCTTCCGCATGTATTATATCTGCGGAAGAAGTGCGAGCGATCGCTCTATATCCTTAAGATGCTTTCTAATACATCTTGGGGAACTGATCGCTCGTCACTCCTCCGAGTTTACCAGTCACTTGTTTTTATTTCGTATTGACTACGGTTGGGTTGTTTACGGATCCGATAGATCTTCTGTTTTACTCAGACTGGACACTGTGCATCATTCTGCTCGGAGAATATCATCAGGCACATTTCGCACACCACCCGTCTTTGTGCAATATGCCAACAAATGCCCTTAGACTTGTGACGTAAGCAGCTGTCTCTCAATTATATTGCTGGACAATTGCTAAGGACGGATAACACTATCATCCATAGCAACCACAAAATGAAAGGAAGCAAAATGTGCAAAATTAGAATAACTGCGGGATATAACAAGAACAAGTATGCGTATGCAAACTTTTTTCCACATCTGTTCATCACGTGATAGCGTTCATAAGAGCTTTAAAGGTTTTGATGCGTGTGGACAGTTGTAGTTTGAAGTCAAAGTTTTAGAGGTACGATTTAATAGATGAACTTGAAAATTTTGGCATGTCTTCCCGACATCACTTAAATGATTTTATGCGTGGCCGAATCATTGGAAAGATTGAAGAAAAGCCAAAAATAACAGATGTTGCCAGGCAGTTCGACATCGCTCACAGCGTTGTTTCACGCCAGTGGAAGTCATTTAAAAGTACTGGAATGTGTAGTAGGCGGCACGGGGAAGGTCGTGTTACAAGTACGACGCCTGAAGAAGACAGATATATCGTCCTATCAGCAAAAAGGAACATGCGCACCACAACTCAGCAGGTGGCAAATTAGTTTCTTGCTGCATCAGGAAAGCAGATCTCCCGAAAAACTGTTGCCAGACGTTTGAGTGGAGGAGGATTATACGCCTGCACACCAGTTGTGTGTGTCCCATTGACCAGACAGCACCGTAATACCAGTTTGCAATGGTGTCGTGAGCATCGCAATTGGACTGAACAGGACTGGGCATGCGTACTATTCTCAGATGAGAGTAGGTTCAGCCTGTCAACGGATTGTAGACATCAACTGATCTGGCGCGAAAGTTTACTGCTTATCGTCCAGAAAATATCCAGGAAAGGAACCGATATCCGACATGCAGTGCCATGGTGTGGGCCGTCATCATGATCAATGGTGGCATGCCCCTAAATGTGGTTGTGAATGAGACTATGACGGGCCAACGATACATTAATGAAGTTTTATTTCCTCATGTTCGTCTTTTCGGTGGTGCTGTCGGTGATAAATTTGTTTTTTATGGACGACAACGCAACATGTCATTGAACACTCGCTGTTCATAATTGCCTAGACAGCGAGGGTATTAAATGCCTCTTATGGCAATCACGTTCTCCAGATCTAAACCCTATCGAAAATGCGTGGGATGCTTTGGGGAGATAAATTGCTGGGCGAAACTATTTTCCGACAAACAAGAACACCCTCATCCGTGCACTCACATAGGAATGGGATAAATTGCCTCAACAGCTACTGGATAATGTACAAAGTATGAAATGACGTGTGGAATGTTGCATCACACTCCACGGTGGACATATACCGTACTGATATTTTTCTTCAAGGTGCCTGCTGACTTTGAGATGCATTGTTCCATTTTTCCATATGCAGCATCAAATGAACATTTTTTTCTTTCAGATGTTTTACAGCTTTTATACTTTTCAGAACAATAAATATTCTTTATTCTAATGTCTGAACAGTGTGGCAACTATATTTTATCCTACTAGGCCTCGTGTCTCGCTTAATGTTATGCTACATTGCAATTTGTGATCCGTCCTTAGCAATTGTCCAGTAGTGTACTATTGTAAAATTATGTCCGACTCTCACCATCCAATATGTTCTTTTGCTTTTACTCCTGCTCTGAAAAGGATATATTAGAAAAGGATATACTATACCATATAGCATCCTACCCTTCCTTACTCGAATAAAAAACCATTTATCCTTATATGACCTATGCGTTGTCCTTTTCATTAAAACGGACATATTAGTAAATCCACCTTGGTATGACCCGCAAATATTGATTATTAATCCTTTTGCTGATTGTAGAAAATCGGACACAAAACCTCTACAATTTTCCAACACAAATATTATTCACATCGCTGTTGATATTCCACCTACTCGCCAATATTCACGGATGGTTAAAAAACCTTCATATTATTCTGTAAACAGCGTGCATTTGAATGGACAAATATTTCTTATACATACATGTATCTAATGCAGCAAGCATGAACTGAAGTGGCGACCACTCCGGGATTCGCGTTGTTCTTCCTTCTGAAAGGAACAATGCTTTCTCATCAAAGTCACATCAGGAAATGTTGGCTGTGGTATTTTTATGAACAATGTTACATACAGTTACAGCCTTCATGCTTCCTGTTCCCTCTTTATAGCTGAAGCTACTGCAATTTGTAATGCGCTTCAGCTCGTGAATACTGTATATTCTCATTCCTTTTGCGTGTATACTGGCAGCTTGAGTGTATTGAAAGCGTTGGGAAATTCGAACATTCACTGTCCTCAGGTTGTGTCCAAGATTTTCCAATTGGATTCCCTTGCTGGCAAGGGGTATGATCTCAAATTTTGTTGATCTCAGGTCACATAGGTCTCGAGGGAGATGAAAAGGCAGATGCGGATTAAAGCAGCATTAACTTCAATGCCATCATTCATCCCCCTTTCAGATGTGAAAAAGTATATTAAAAATCTTGTCTATTTCTTCTTTCAGGAGTTTTGGAGCATGTAGGTCACCAACAAATTGTGTGCCATTTTCCAATATCTCACTTCATTATCAGTTTCACCGCTACGAAATGCAGATGTTAAATTAACTCGCCTTCGTATCGGACTCACACGTTTCACATACAGACATTTGTTTCTAAGTGAACTCTAAGTCCATGATGAGAAGCTGTGATTAACCATACACTGTTCATCATATTTTAATCTCATGTCATGATTTTAACCAGCAAGGTTTACACTTTTTTAATGCTGATTTATTAACTTTATTTGATTTAATAGGGGATCCACCCCATAGAAACCTATTCGATTTTTTTTAAGGGGAATAGGTTCTTTACATTTTTTTTAATTTGCATTTTAAAATTATACACATATATATTTGATATATATATTTCCCTTTTTTATGTTTTATAATTAGATTTTAAAATAATATATACACTGATTTTTGTTTCTTAAATTTTTACTGTTGCTTGAGTTAAAAAAAATAATAATAAAACTTCGAAAACCTTACTCTTGACTCAGTTTGCCCATTTTTGAGCCTTACGCCATAAAACCCAACCAACCGGCGCAGTATGCTTTTGTTTTGGATTTTGCGCTAGAAAAAAATCACTTAATCTAAATTATAAAAAAAGTTGGAAAAGTTAATGATTTTTGTATTTGCGGCTTTGAAGTAAGTGTCCTAGAAAATAAAAATTAATTTTCAAAACTGAATTTAGAAACATTATTCTTGTCAGCAATTTAGTTTTATTTCCCGGTTGATGATCTTACACTGGAGCATTGCAAAAGGTGTTTTAAAAGCAAGTGCACCACTAACCGGTTAAATAAAATTAAGATATTGCAAAAATTCCTATGTTATTCAAATTATAGATACACCTGTATTCCATAATTAATTGAAACGAAATCTTGAAAAAATAGTATATTGTTTTCATATATAAACGTCATTGTTTTTTCATGTTTTTTATAATTTATGTTTTGTTTCCTTATATTTACTTCTTTATACAATGATTGACATCGAAAACGGTACACCAAGGAGTGGACAGAAAATTATGTAAATTTCAGTGTAAATGCATCTTAACGATTTATGCAAATGATGTGAAATGCGTAGCTCTTCAGAGCACGTAGAAAACATATAAAGCGAAGAACCGGCAGAATGGGCAATATTAGCGTCGATATTGCTTCTTAGAAAATAAAATTTTAAAGTTTCTTCTTGTCACAAAGGGTGTTTGTAATTGCTGAAAATGCTAGGCCATCGCTGACGGAGTGAATTCCAGCAAACAGACAAGTTTACGAGGGACATGTTGATCAGACTCAGAAGTGCCGGCTGATCCTTGCGGCAAATCGATGCTCAGAGACTTCTGGACACGTCCACAGTGCAATAATTATTGAAAATTTGTTCTTGTCACAAAGTACCCCTGTAACTATAGAGAATGCCAGTTTATAAAAGTTTGGTAATCGGATTGAGAAGAGCAGTTTACTATTAACGGCAAATCGCAGCTGACAAACACCTGTACACGTCCACAATTCACCAACTGGAGTGAAGATGATTGAAATAAGGAACTGTGGAACGTTTGCGGAGTGCCGTTGTAGACAGAGTGATGTCAGAAAGCATGGATGTAAAGTTCGAGGGAAGATCGAAAAACGTTGTTGGCTCCACAAAGCACGTCTACCAAAATTCTCCAGAATGTGCAAGACACCCTGGATGCTCCTATATTGAGCAGAGCTATTTGCCGTCCGTTGGCTGATAATGGTCTGAGCTCATGGTGTCCGTTCAAACTACCATTGACTATACAGCATATATGCCAATGTCTGGAATAGTGCCTGATTAAAGTAATGTGGACGACGTACTGGCACAGGATCATCTTCTCAGATGAGTCAAGCTCCTGTTTCTTTAGTGATAACCGCTGAGAAGGAGTGTGACATTGAAGTGGAGACATATCCAATCCTGCAGCATTTGTAGATCGCTCTATCACGCGACAACATGGCATCTTGTTTTGGGGTGACATTGCATACGATTCCAGTTCACCTGTAGTTCGCATTCATGGCACTATGACAGCACAACGTTACATGGATGATGTACTGCACCCATAGACACTTTCCAACCTTCAGGGAGTGCCTAATGTCTTATATTAGCAGGATAACGCCCAGCTGTACATGCTCGTATCAGCCAACATGCCTCGCTAGGTGTATATCTGCTATCCTGGCTATTGTACTCTCCAGATATCTCACCAATCGAAGACGTTTGGGATATGATTGGACGCCATTTGCAGATCCTGCCACTGCCTTCTTCAGAAGACGCACTTTGGTAAAAAATTGTCAAGGAATGGAGAGCCATTTCTCAGGACACCCTACATACTCTCTTCAACTCTGTGCCAAGACATGTTGCTTCGTGTATCGCCCTCCACGGTGGTTGTCCTACAACCTATTGACCCAACCCTGCTATCGCACTATATGAGGCATATTATTTCGCAATATAGATCACTCATTATTCGTTGCTGTTGCTCTCTGTTGAGTTTCGTCCCTTCTTAAGTACTCCTTTGTGTTGCATTTTCAATGTAAGGCAGAGCATTTTACGTTTTGTTTCTTTATTTCTTTTTACTTATAAATCCTCGTTAATAGGGTAAAATTACCTTATTCCTATTTTGCATTTATGTGATTTTCTTTAAAAATTAAATTCGGAAGCGTGATATTCTAAATAATTTAATTGCTTAAAAATACCAATGAAAATGAATACGTGATAGTTCTAAATTGCAATTTTTAAATTTATAAACACGTAAAAGATAAAAAATGTTAAAAAAAAGAAATCATAAAAGAAATGTTTGAAATCAAAAATTTCAAATTCCGTAATTCAACGATGCTCGTCACTTTGGTTGACAAGAAAATGTTTGTCGCCATTTTTTCAACTCTCGCCAAGCTGTGGACCCAAATAAGACACTAGAGACTGCTACTTAACTTTAAAAAATGAAAGATATTACAATATTAAAAAAAATTAACAAATGATGAATTATTTATTATAATTTTTTTTAAACAGACTAATGTCAAAATTGAGGGAATGGGTCCTCTGGTGGTGCCATCTGTTGGAAAAGTCTGAGAGCAAATTCACGCTTTAACCTTCCTGGTGCTCTGATTAAACGAAAGACGCACCCTACTGATTAAAATTCGCATAGCTGTTGGCAGAGCCAGCTTGACTTATCTATGTGTAATAAATAACAACAATACTTCAAAGACTAAAGACCTATTTGCATTTAAGGCATTTCCCCATTTTTTTCCCCTTGATAGATGTTTTTTTGTTTTTTTATTTTTTTTATAAAGAATTATTTTTTCTGTATTGTAGCTATGAGACTCAATAAGACTATGAATATTATATTTTTGAACATTTGAAGATTCAAATCAGCGTTAACAGTTTTATTTACATTTGAAACTGAGAATTTTAACGTTTTGCAACATATCTTTGAGTTGGAGAGTTTCCTTTTAGCATTAAAGGTCACTTTTCCAATATTAGGAAAGATTTTTTTGTATGATTATTTTGAAGAATTTTTCTTTTGGATGCCAAACTATAACGATTTTTTCTTAACTTTCTATTTAGATATTTTCTAACATGCTTTCAGACACACACACACACACAAAAAAACATGGTTTATACAGCATTTTTGAATTACTGAATAAGAGTAATCCACTTCAAAAAGACAGCGCAACATGTTCTCCCTTGAACCTTGCGCCAATAAATCTCACCAATTTCTTCAAAAAGATCGTAAAAAAATTCTTTCATCTATTCCTTTTTAAAGAACGCCCTTTTGATTGTAAGCAAAAATTCTAAATATCAGACGATAAATAAAACTTTAAAAATGTTGCGAAAATAAAATTTTCCATGTAGACGATTATTTTAATGGAGGAATGAAATCGTCTGGGAAAAGTGTGCAAATAACCTCTGTTATTTGAAAACTGAACTTGTTTCTTGATTTATAGTATCAATAATTTTTTTTTTCCTCATTTACAACGCGCAGTATATACATTTCAAAATTGATTCTTTGTTCTAGCATTGCCTTTCTGTTGATGAATACCAAGGAAAATATCGTTTGGAAGAAAGATAAGAGAGAAAAGCATGTGTTGTATTTTTGGGCAGTAATAATTGCAAACAAAAGAAATGTTTTTCTAATGTGTGTGGTTACTTCATTCTTTTTATTCCCTATATTCGCTAGCTTATCTTTATTTCAAATAACTATTTAGTTAAAAGCAGATTTTTTCGTAACAGATTTTATCACTTTTTTTGCAGTTTAAAAAAAATATATATATATATATATATATATATATATATATATATATATATATATATATATATATATATATATATATATATATATATATATATATATATATTGAAAATTACATTGTATATATTATATTATATATATACCACACACACACACACATATATTTGAATATATTATATTACCAAAAATGTGTTACAAAAAATATGACATCTGTTTATTTTTACATCCTTAATGTTGAAACAAGGTCGTGGCTGAAGTAACATAAAAAGTAAAATTTCTTTTTCTTTTTCGAATAATACACACACTGCATTTCCTTCACCTATTGACGAATTAAAGGATGATAAAACCTTTTAAAACTTTAGTTAGTTTTTCACACATTTTTTCACATCTACAATTTAAAGTGTACGTGATACACGGGTTAAAGATAACTAATAGGATCATCCACTTTTGATGTGGGAATTGAACTTTTGAACCAAAGGACAGAACTCATTCAGCCAACAACTTCTTCACCATTTAAAGGAGCAGATAGAAATAAAAATTGAAAAATAAAATAAAAATATAAAAATTAAAGTAATCAAAATAAGGAAAACTAATGTCCAAAAAAAATTTAAAAACTAATGAAAATGGTTCAATGACGTCGGAAGAACAGAGGTTAAATGGCACGAGTCAATGTACATTTATAACGATTTGATACGCTGGTATTTTTTTGGCGATTTTTAGAGAAAGTCATAAAAATATACAAGCACTTAAATTATTAATACGTTATTCTATTTCCTTGCACTTTGAAATAGGCTCGTTTTGGAAAGGTTTCCTTCTTGTGACTTGGTAGTGATGAGTTCAATACGACGTGCTCAGGAAAGGATGCTGAGGCACGTAAAATAAATCATGGTTGCAATATCCTTCCACTGGATGGAAGATTGCTTTCTCAGGTGTCGACCTACTAACTTGACCGTTGTTCGAAATGGCATACAGAGGGGATTGTCTGTGTTTAGTAGCTTTACTATCCCCAGAGGAAGTATTTTGCATGCAAAGAAACCCTTTGAGCGTCTCCAGTCTTTGGCTTAGTGATAAGAACATGCTTTTGGGAATGGAAGATGTTTAGATAAGTGCTTAGGTAACACATGTGTATAAGCTGAATTATTTAAATAATATTTATGAGTAAAAAATAAATGACGAACTCATTAAAGAGTTTTTACTTGCTTGTAGTTTCAACTCAGATTAATTAAAGCAATGAAATATTTTATTTTAATGGAACTAAATTTTGTGATCTCTCTCCGTTGGATGTAATGAACATGCAAGCGTTAGCACCGAATAATAATTTTTGCAGTCATGTTTATATATTTCATTTGAAAATAATCAAAAATAAATATATCAATCTAAAATAAAACAAATAAAAATAAATACGAGTGCAACAATGTGATATATATACATGCGGCGATTTTAACAATTCGTTATAGAGTAACACTAACATAAAACAGCTTGTAATTTTTAATTCTTTTCAAAGACGAGGTCAACATCTGATCTACCATTCTTCTCTTAACATCCCTGCATACATTAGATCCTGCGAGTATTTAGCATGCAAACACTTATAAAAAGGCAATGATTTATTTAAAAATATAAATTTAAGATTAAAATCATGGGTAAAGAATTATATGTTCGTCACCTAATTTTCAGAAAAGAGCCAATAGTTTTCTTCCAGATGGCATTCAGTGAAATTTATTATGATGTATTTCACACAATTTTGGAGCAAAAATATTGATTTTAACTTTCATTTCTGAGAAATTATATTAAACAAGAGTGTGACGCTTCTAAGAATTAAATTGATTTTTAGCTGGAAATTTCGGGGTTGGATTTTCCACTAATTTCTCTTGACACGCAATAGCACATGGGGTATTTATTCCGGTAGTTTTGCTGCATTACACGTTTATCGTCTTCCGAACAGTAACTTCTTTTTAAAATATATAAAATTAATCTCAAAAAAGAAATAGACGTTTTAATATTGGGAATAAGAAAAAATTACAAATAAATTTCACTCTTTGAGAATATTTTTACCCACATTCTCATAAAATTATCCACCTCACCTAGTCAATAAAAATTAAATTAGATTTAAAGCAAAAATGTCAAGCCATTAAAAAATTGAAATTAATTAAAATTAAAAATTAATTTTTTAAACATGACTTTAAAAAATTACTTTTAGTTATTTATTTGGAAGTAATTTTAAATATATTAATCATGCGGTAAAAATATTTTCTCTGTGATTTAACTGTCCATAAAGCTTTTATTTTTTCATAGATATTTGAATTCATATGGAGTTTAGTATATATGTTTTATATATGTATATATCATATTTTAAGTTAAAAAAATATCAGGATACATTTTTATATAATTTTTCATTAACTGAAGGCAAGAAATTTGTAACAAAGCGAAAATATCACATCAAATAAAAGTAATTATGCTTATTATTCTAAAAAAGATAAGTGTGATATTTATCATCATAAACTGCCTTTCTTAATTCCTCGACAACAAAAATCAATTCTTTCGTATTACTTGTTTAGTTTAAAACTTTAGTCACCTGACTCTTCTAGTAACAATCATACGACTGTTGGATAACTTTCGAAATTATATCGGTTATTTTACCATTGAAGGAAATTTCTCAGAGAAAAGCGATTTTCATAAAGTTTAATTTTACAATTCTTAAAGATCAGGCACAGATATATCGAATTATTATGTTATTATTTACAGATATCAAATTATCGCTTATTTTAAAATATTTCGGCTAGTTAAATATGTCGCGTCAAACCCACGTAACTGTATAAACTGCGTAAAATTATTAACGAATGCTGCCAAAACAGAATGTTTTGTTGAATATCCTTAATATTCTTTCTCTTTCTGACTAATAAAAAATGTAGGTTACCACCTACATATTTTATTAGTCAGAATAAAAAAAAAAAAAAGAAAGAAAATTTGCCATAAAAAAAATTCATGAAATTCAAAAATGGGCCAAGAGGTTTATACAGAATTTGTGCCAAATATTCTCAGCAGTAATAAAAAATAAAATTAAAAAAAATATGAGAAATAATTCTAAGTTAATAACAAAACTAATTAGTTCATTTATTGCAATCCAATCAAATTAAATTTTACCACTTGGTAAGTGCCGGCCAAATTGTCTAGTGGTCGGCGTGCCTAACTACGGATAGGGAGGTCCTGAGTTCGAATCCCGGTTCAGGTATGGATGTACTTTCTCTCTCTCTCTATCTTGTCTTTGTCCTTTCCTTGTGTGTGAATAGTTGCCTTCCCTTTAAACGGGTGCCTATGGCATGTGTGTTTACTGAAGAAGTCGGACTCCTCACCAAATACGGTTCCGTTGGAAAAGTGGAGCAGCGCACCCCAATTTGCCAGCCGGGCTGTGTCACACGAGAACAACAACAACCACTTGTTAAGTGACAAAGTTTTAGCAAGTTTCGTACTATCCAATCCCATTGATTGGTTCTATTGTCTTAAGAGATTCAAACTATTCAATTTTGATATTAATTGCATACAAAATAGTTCTTATATAAAAAAAATAATTTATATGCGATTCATTACTTACACGGGAAAATAACGTGAGTAAAAAATAATATATAAAGAAATAAGAAAAATTATAAATGAAATAATAAAAAAATAATTCATTTCAAATTTTTTAACTATTATTTTTCAGTACAGCTTACCCGTCTCGTCACCTCAGAAGAGAGGAAGTAAGAGAAAAATTGTTATTGCTTATATATATATATATATATATATATATATATATATATATATATATATATATATATATATATATATTTCTAATCACTAGCACCTAGGAATTTCGGTTTTCATTATTACAAAAGGGGGGGGGGGCAAGTGATGGTAGCATTGATAAAAGAGGGAACACAATTTGCGCGCGCCGTCGTGATCTTGAAAGTGGGTTCTCGTAATTTAACACCAGGGAGTCATAAGAAGTCTCCAAGATTTGGACAATCCTTCCAGAAGTATCATTTCACATGGATGATATTGTGACCACGATGTATTTAATGCACCCCTATAATCCTTAGTGAACATAATGAATATTCAGTTCAATCGGGATTGAATTCACTATCTTACGATAACAAGAATGGGGGACCAACTAAGTCAACATGAATTCCGAGACTTTGTATAACATTCAATTTACATGTATTGAAATTTTTTCATGTTCATACACAGAAAGCTATTCGAATTCTATTTATTGATTCATGTGCTTGAGGATACGCAATATTTATTTTTGTTTATCCGTGTGGGTGCACATAAATAAATCAGAGGGCTTTCGAACATATGTGCGGACCAGCTCTCCCTGTAATAGGCACGGATTCTCCGAATTTAGCCCACACATATGGAACGATTATCCTTGAGCCTTGTTGATGGTCAAGGTAAAAGCGATTCGGATCAGAAACTATAAGCGCTTGAATTCAAATGGCCATCAGTTGAGATTTTACGTGCCAAAACTGCATCTTCGCCCGCTCAGACGTATAGCTTCAAAGATGTCATTCAGCAATTTTTCAGTCAGTTCATTCTGAGGATCGCCTACATTATGACGTTTACGTGTTTCGGAGAAGAACGATCAACACGTCAAGTTTAAAATTCAAAATGCGCGGTGGCAACTCAAATTGATGCTGTTGTCTTGAGCCAGCTAGGCAGGCAATTTGGGATACACTGTTTCACTTTTCCTACTGAATCGTAATTTGTTGTGGAGCCCGAATGTTTCAGTACACATATGCCCGTTTATAGGATAGGGAACCATTCATAACTCATTCATACAAGGAAAAGACAAAGACAGGAGAGAGAGAGAGAGAGAGAGAAAGCGCATTCATGCCCTAACCGGGAATCAAAACCAGGAGCTCCCTGTCCGCAGTCAGGACCATAAAACGGTGCTAAATTGAGTGAATTCAATAATTCCGCTTGACATCTCAGGATCGACGCACTTGGGCGTAGCAGCCTCACTTGGTATTTCCTCCTGAATGTTGAAATTGATAGTACTGACATCTTCGTTCGTAGCAGTTGATGCAGTATGGGCAAGGACTCATTGATATTTTAGGAAATATCATAATTAACATTAACTTCAATTGAATTAGTTTGCATACATACAAATCATCTATTGTAGATAAAAAGTCAATAATTTCTCAAATTTCCAATTGCATAGGATAATTGGTAAAATAATGCATAAAAAACAGACACATTAACATTCATTTGTATATAAAGACGATATACGTGCTCGTTAAATCTGTGGAATCAAAAGTCATGTGGTCGGTCTTTGAGCAGTTACCATAGGTGTCATGATCTGGAAAAAATTTCCTCCCCCTCCAGATCAATGTCAAAATTGAGGGAGGGAGATTCTCTAGTTGTGCTATCTATCGGAGGAGTCTTAGAGCAAAGTCCTATTTTCACCTTCGTGATGGTCTGGTTAAACTAAAGACGCACCCGTCTGACTTGAATTCGCATGGTTAACAGCATAGTGAGCTTAGCTTTTACACGAAAATTTAATAACCCATTAAAAATGCTTAAAAATAATATTTTTATATTTCATTAATTGTGTATAACACTTAATACTGTAAAAAAGATAAAGGAATTGTGTGATAAATACATACATAATATATATATTGAATATTTCTCTTAGAGATCAATGCTTAGAGTAGTGGGGTTAAGTATCTTAAATTAAGTATTGCTATAACATTTAAAAATTTATGCAATTTATATGTTGTTACGACTTTTTGTGGAGCTGAGGGTATAATGATGCAAAAGTAAAGAAGATTACTTTTCTTCTAACCATGCCGATCTGTGGTAGAGGGGTTAGTGTCTGTATCTTTGAAGCAGTAGGTACCGGATTCAAATCCCCACTCAGGGGGTTTAACTCGTTAGGTAAACATGAGTGCAACAATCCCGAGGTATCCAGTGATCTGTCCTCTTCTCTCTTTTCCTCTCTCCTCTACCCTTCTGCTTTTTCTTCTGTTTCTCCCTCGTTGTGGTTGCCTTGAAAGAGAATGAGAGCTCCCCTTGAGTAGCTTTCGCCGCTCTATTTCTTAATAGCTACTCTTGGGGACTAAATCATCCACGTATTTGCCATGCATGGAGACCTGTATCGATGGAAAGGAGGGTCCTGATAATTGAGGCCCCCAGAGACCAACACATTACTTTGGCCTCTGCTTCAGGTAAATGGGAGGTGTGCTGTGATCCTCAGCACATCAATCGGCTTTATGGATCCAAGCGATCGGTACATCTACTGGGTGACTCGTTAAGGGTGGCGACTACTTCAGGGATGTGCCGTGAGAGTATAAGGACTGACTAGCATTGTTGCAATTGATTTCCTGCATCCCCTTGTAAGTCTCCGTGGTGGGTGATGCCGTCTAGTCCCTGAATTTATATCCATCCTATATGGATAAAAAACTTTCCCTCCACTCCCTCGGAAGCAACAAATGTTAATTTGTAGCGCCAATTTTTTTTATAATAAAAAGAATTGGAAATATATTTAAATGTTTCCCGTTTTCTCATTGAAAAGGGCATAACTTCTTACCTTGGAGAAGTTAAATCTATTAAGAAGTGGCGATAGGGTATTCTTTTGATAGAGACTGCATCTGGAAAACAATCAATCCAACTGCAAATCTTGAAAGCAATTGGTGACATGGCAGTAACTGTTGAACCTCAAAGGAATTTAATTTTTTCTCAAGGTGTTATTTCCTCGGAGGACTTGTTTCACATGCCCACCGATGAAATACTATAAAATTTGAAAACACAAAAATTCTGCGTTGTGAAAAGAATCAGGATCAAGAGAGATGGAATTGTCTTAAACACAAAACATCTCATTTTGACTTTCTCGACACCAGACTTGCGGTAAAACATTAAAGTAGCTTATATGCGATGTTTTGTTCGGCCTTTTAACCCTAATCCTCTAAGATGCTTCCAGTGCCAACGATATGGACACTCTAAAATGGCTTGCAGAGGAAAACTCACTTGTGCTCGTTGCTTTGACGTTGGCCATGAAAGTACTACCTGCGAAGCTAAGGAAGTGCGTGTAAACTGTAAAGGTAACCACACTTCTTATTCTATATCTTTTGCCATTTGGCAACAGGAAATGTAAACTGTTACCATTAAAATCAAGACAATGTTTCCTATTTAGAAGCTCGTCGATTGGTTAATTCCCTTATTCCCACTCCTGGTGTATGTTAAGTAAATATAACAAAAAAAGTAACCTGATTCTGTAGCACCAAAATAGACACAAATTCTATTTCTACAATTAGCTTCCTCCCAAAGCAAAAAACAACAGAAATTACTGCACCTGTAATCACCAAATCAACTTTGGCCAAATCAAGAGCCTTAAAGGCTAGAAAATTAAAACTGGCCAAGGAAGGCGTTCGAAAGTCTTCGTTAAAAGCTAGAAAAGCTCTTCTCTCTATGGATGCAGACAGACACTGTCAAACTACATCCTTCAGATGATGATTTCATGTTGGAAGATTCATCTGAGATGACATTGAGCATTAGTGACAATGGCTAGATTATATTCCATTAATGACTTCCTCTCTTTCATGAAACTGTCGTGGTTTTCGGCCTTGAATTGATGATATCAGATTCATTATGTCAGTCTATAACCCCGCATATGAATTTCCAGAAAACATTCCTGAAGCCCAATATTATCACAAAAATGCGTGGGTTTCAATGCGACAGAAAGATTAATGGTGGTGATGCTGCTGTGTTTGGTGGAGTTTATATAAATGCATTAAACAATTATTCCAGTACAGCACATCAGTTAAGAACTGCACTCCTGGCTGTGGGAGTTCACACCGCATGTCTGATCACAGTTTGTAGCCTCTACTTACCACCGAATGATGTCATCCAAGAAGAGGAACTAAACGACTTACTTGATCAACTCCCAGCTCCATTTTAATTGCTTGGTGATTTTAAAGGACACAGTTCTCTGTGGGGTAGTGATGATACGAATTCTCGCGGTCGCCAGATAGAAAAGTTAATTTCTGACAATTGCCTCTGTCTGCTAAATACCGACGAGAAGACTTTTTTCTCGAAACTACATGGACATTACAATCTTTTGACTTAGCTATTTGTTCTCCATCACTATTACCGTTACTGAATTTTGCTGTTGGAAATGACCTCTACAAAAGTGATCATTTCCCTCTAATCGTGCCTCAAGCTGTAAATATTAGTGTGGTCACAACTCACCTAATTATGTGTACAGTCGGGCCGATTGGACGCTTTTCACGCAATTTTCTGCGATCGATGAAAAAAGAGTTAAGACAAATATAATTGATGATGTCATTAAATATGTCACCGACACAATAATCTGAGCTGCTGAGATTGCTATCCCTAAAAATTCCATCATTCCACATACACACCAGAAAAATTAGTTGAATTAAAAATGCCAACTTACTAATAAGAAACAAGGGAAGCAATGGAATATATTTTGAAGATACCCCACTACGGAGAATCTTGTTGCCTTTAAAAGAGCCAAAACTCAAGCTCGAAGAGTTAGACGTCAGAATAGAAGAGAATTTTGGATTTGCTATGTGTCTTCAATCAATTCATTGACATCAATCAAAAATAGTGGAGGAAGGTTGAAGAAGCCAATGGTATTTATCAGGAGTATTCCCTTCTTGTATTAAAAACTAGAGCTGCAATCCACTCCTCAATGGTAGATATTGCTAATGTCATCGGTGAAACTTTTGCTAGTGCTCCCAGCTCTGATTCATACAATCCTACTTTTCTAAGGATTAAAAGAATTGCTGAGCGGACACCTTTAAAATTTTATGATCGAGAAAAATCTACCCTACAATTATACTTTTAGATTGTCAGAATCGAAGACAGCCTTATCTGAGGCAGACGACACAACCCCAGGACCTGATGGAATCTCGTATAAAATGCTCCGTTATTTATATCATGATTCTTTATTAAATATACTTTCATTGTTTAATAAAATCTGGATTGAGCATGTTTATCCTACAACTTGGAGGCAAGCGATAGTGATTCCCATTTTGAAGATTGGCAAAGATTCATCTGACCCTCTGAGTTATCGTCCAATAGCTCTCACGAGTTGCTTGTGCAAAACGTTTGAGCGTATGGTCAATGCTAGACTCATTCACATCTTAGAGAAAAATAATTGCGTATCTTTTCATCAAAGGGGATTTTGAAGAGGGCTATCAACTATAGATAACAGTAGATCAAGAATCACAAATTCGAAATTCTTTCGTGAGGAGAAACCATCTTGTTGGAATCTTTTCGCATTAGAGAAAGCGTACGATCGTATGTGGCGTTACGGCATTCTCCGTACTATGAATAATCTTGGCATTAAAGGTAATCTGCCAATATTTATACAGAATTTCCTAGCAACTAGGCTTTTTAAAGTACGTATTGAAAGTACAGTTTCTAATACTTTTGCTGAAGCTGAATTTGTCTCTCAAGGTAGCGTTCTAAGCGTAACCCTTTTTAACAATTTCATCAGTAACATACTCCATCAGTTACCATCTTCTGTTCATAGTAATTTATATGCTTATGGCTTGACAATTTCATATCAAGGACCAAGCATGAATATAATATAGAAACAATTGCAAACAGCTGTAAATAATTTAACTACTTGGCGTGAACGGTATGGCCTATATCTACAATTAAAAATTGTGTCTATTTCTGTAGGAAAACTAATTTCCATGAAGGTCCTGTACTTCAAATAAGAAATAGATCTATTCCTGTGGTCAATGAGATAAAATTCCTTGGTGTGATTTTCGATTAAAAGTTAACTTTCCTTCCGCATGTTTTACATCTGCGGAATAAATGTGAGTGACTGCTCAACATCCTCAGAGTGCTTTCAAATAGATCTTGGGGTGCAGGTTGCACATCACTCCTAAGAATTTACCAGTCTGTAATTTTATTTGGAATTGACTACGGCAGTTTTGCTTATGGATCAAATAGAGTCTCCATCTTGCACAGATTGGAAACTGTTAACCACTTGCTTTAAGGATATGCTGTGGAGCTTTTCGCACATCCCCCATCCGGAGTCTATATGTAATCTGCCAACTGTTCCCATTAGACCTGTGGTGGATGCAACTGTCTCTTTATTATTATTCAAAAATCAAGGCCTCACCTCATCATCCCTTAAATTCAACGATTCCTAATGTTACTCTTAAGAGATTACATAATGCTAGACCATAAAGCATTCAACCTTTTCTTTCCCGCATTAAATCCAATGTTTTACTGTCTGACCTTATTGATGTTCGGATTGTGTCTACAGATCTGTTCGCACATCCGCTTTGGTATGATCCACAAATTGTTTAGTTTCAGTCTCCACAAGTCCTGCTCCATCTTTACTACTGAGGCTATGGCTATATACCGTGCACTTTAGCAGGTGAGTTCTAGAAATGAATTTAACTACTGTGTCTACACTGACAGTAATAGTGTACTAGAAACGGTGAAAAATATACTACTGCTCATTAAAGTTGCTACACCAAGAAGGCGACATGCTACAGACGTGAAATTCATACGAAAGGAAGTAGGTGCTGGGATATGCAAATGATTAGCTTTTCAGCGCATTCAGACAAAGTAAGCGCCAGTAGCGACACCTAAACTTGTGTTTAAATGAGGAAATTGTTCAGCCGGTTCCTCATACACAAATTGCATTTGAACGTTGTTGCCTGGTGAAAAGTTGTTGTGATGCCTCGTGTAAGAAGGAGAAATGCCTAACACCATGTTTCTGACTTTGATTAAGGTTGAATTGTAGCGTACCGGGATTGCGGTTTATCTTATCGCAGTATTGCTGCTCGGGTCGGTCGAGATCCAATGACTGTTAGCAGAATATGGAATCGATGGGTTCAGGACGGTAATACGGAAAGCCATGCGGGATCTCAAAGGACGCCTATCACTAGCAGCCGAGAAGACTGGCATATTATCCGCATGGCCGTAATGTATCGTGCAACCACGTCACGAGCCGTGAGTCAAGAAACGGGGTCGTTTGGAAGACAGCAAGTGTCTGCACGAACAGTTCGACGACGTTTGCAGCAGCATGGACTCTCAGCTCGGAGACCATGGCTGCGGCTTCCCTTGACGCTGCATCATAGACAAGAATGCTTTCAATGGTGTGATCAACGACGAACCTGGGCGCACGAATGGCAAGACGTCATCTTTTCAGATGAATCCAGGTTCTGTATACAGCATCATGATGGTCGCATCCGTGTTTGGCGGCATCGTGGTGAACGCACACTGGCAGTGTGCATTCGTCATCGTCATACTGGCCCATCACCTGGCGTGATGGTATGGAGTGCCATTGGATACACGTCTTGGTCACCTCTTGTTCGCATTGACGGTGCTTTGAATAGTGCACGTTACATTTCTGGTGTGTTACGACCCGTGGCTATACCCTTTATTCAAGCCCTGTGAAACCCTACGTTTCAGCATGATAATGCCCGATCGCATGTTGCAGGTATTGTACGGACCTTCCTTGATACGGAACATGTTCGGCTGTTTCCCTGGCCAGCACGTTTTCCAGATCTTTCACCAATAGAAAACGTCTGGTCAATGGTTGCCGAGCGACTGGCTATTCACCAAACGCCAGTGACTACGGTTGATGAACTGTGGCATCGTGTTGAAGCTGCATGTGCATCTGTACTTTAACATGCAATCCAATCTCTCTTTGACTCAATGCGCAGGCGTATATCTGATGTTATTACTGCTAGAAGTGGTTGTTCTGGGTACTCATTTCTCAGGTTCTATCCAGCCAAATTTTTTGAAAATTTAACCAGTTGTTATTTGTAGTATAATATATGTGATCATTTTGTTAATATCATTTTATCATTTTGTTATCTGCATTTCTTCCTGGTATAGCAATTTTAATAGCCAGTAGTGTAGTAACCTAAATTTTCATCCTGTTGTATCCAAGATTTTCAAATAGATTAATTCTTTAACTAGCAAGGGATTTGAGATAAGATTCTGCTGGATACCAGGTCACAAGGTATAGATGGCAATGAGAAAACTGATGCACCTGCTATGTGTTCACTAACTCCTACTCTACCTTCAGTTCCATCAATGGATGTCCGAAAGGGAATCAAAAATTTCGTAAAATCTCTCTGGCTAGAATCCTGGAATTTGCAAGTTTGAAACAAACTTTATTCCATCTTTTCTCCAATCATCCCATTATCAATTTTAACGCTGTGAAGCGTTGATGTCTCCGTATGGGTCATACACGTTTCATTCATAGGCATTTGTTTTTAAGTGACCTAAATCCTTGGTGTGAGACATGTGATGAACCATATACAGTGCGTCATATTTTAATTATGTGTCCAGATTTTAACCATTATCGCTTCACATTTTTAATAGTAATGTTTTAACCTTACAAGATTTGCAAGGTGAACCTCCTCATCGCAATCTCTTTGAGTTTTTAAAAGCAATTGGTTTTATAAATTTTATCTAAATTTAGAAATTTTAAATTAGAATTAATTTAATTTTAAATCTTGTACATTTTAGAAGACACAAACATTTATATTTTATTTTGATATTCTAATTTAATTTTAAATCGTATACATTTTAGAAGAGACACAAATATTTATATTTTATTTTGATATAATTTTATCTTAATATAATTTTAACATTTTAATGGTTTAAACAGAGTAAGCAGATACGACTTTGTGCCTGGCGCAGCTTATTCTTAATTGGACCTTGTGCCTTTAAAACCTACCAATCCCAGGTTCGAATCCTAGTTTGGGCATAGATGTTCATTTCTCTCTGCTTATCTCGCTTTATTACTTCACTTTCAGGATGAAGATTGCACACTTACTTGTTGCCCCAGTATATAAGATTCCCATTATGGAGCTGAATAGGTATATCCTAAAGGCATTAGAAATTTTTTTTTTCTTTTCTAAGCATTTTTTCAGTTTACTCTCAGTGACAATGACTGCAGTTATTACAGAAATAAGGTGAGTCTCTTCTCTCTGTCGGTATAGAATTATTACATATATTTGAAATTAATATTAAGATGTTTGTTATGCAATATATACAGACCAATTTTAGGAAAATGTGTGGACACATAATTGAAATGCCTCTTTAATAATTCTAATCTCTTTAATGTAAAATTGAAGTTTACTTTCACTCAAGAATTATAATAGCTATTGTGTCAAAAAATAAATATATACATTAAAATTAATTAATAAATACCTGTATATTTTCATATACACATTTTAAACATTATAAAAATATTTATTTTAACATTTTTTGAGTATTGAAAAACGTGATTCTTTTCCGGCAGTAGAATGATATATTTATTATATTCGAATTAAATATTAAGATTTCTTAGTATTAAATATAACCCTAATTAAGGGAGAACTGCCACCCAACTTGCGGATAAGGAGGTCCAGGGTTCAAATACCGTTCAGTTATGGATGTACTTTTTTTCTATATCCATCCTGCCTTTGTCCTTTTCTTGTATGAATGTGTTGTGAATGGTTGCCTACCCTATAAACGGTTACATATGACATGTGTGTACTGAGGAAGTCGGTCTCCACACCTAAATACGGTTCTGTTGGAAAAGTGGAGCAGCGTACCCCGTATTGCCTGCCTAGCTGGCACACGACTATAATATTAAGGGGGAACTGAATACATAATTGAATTACGTGTTATTATAAAATAATGGAAATTCTTTTTAGCGAAGAATTTTAATCGGGATGATTTAAAAAAAAGCAAGTGAGCTTAAATTTTTTTAAATACAAGTAGGAGAATGGAGTATGTTTTTTATCACTTTTCTGTATATTTTTCAGTATTTAGAAAAGTTAAATATTATGATATTTTGGTATTATAAATGTCTGTTAAAGGAGTAAGAGTGTATATATAATTGAAATGCATTTTTAATAATTTGTTTAAAATAATAGAAATTTCTTTTCACCGTAAAATTAAATCATGGTTGTTCCAAAAACATCAAGCAGCTTAAATCTTTTAAGTACATTTTTAGCGTTGAAAAGACGATGTCCTTCTTGAGTAGAATTATTTCATAAATTTGAATGAAATATGATTTTTTTGGCATTAATTGTATCTCTTTTTAAGCGAGAAATGAACACATAATTGAAATATATTATTAGTTATACAAAATAATGGTTGTTTGTTTTCACAAAGAAATGAAATCTCACTATGATTTAAATAAATAAAATAAATAAATACGCACCTTAATCTTTTTCATGTAAATTTTTTTGGAGTATTTTTTGAGTAGTAAAGAGATTCGTTTCTCTTTCTACAGTAATATATTCCTTTCATTCTAGTTAAATATTAAGATATTTTGGCATTAAATACATACCTGTTTAATTAAGAAGTACGCACATACCTGAAATGCATTATTAATAATTTGTTTAAGACAATGCAAATTGAATTTTACTTTAAAATTAAATGGAAGTGATTCCGAAAAAAAAAAAAAATACCCAGCATTAACATTTTTAAGTGCATTTCTTAGCATGTTTTTGAGAGCATATTTTACAGTACTTTTTTCTTGAATATTAAGGGGAAAACGAGGTTTCTTATTCTGCAGTAAAATTATTTCATAAATTTGAATTAAATATTATATTTGTTTGGCATTAAATATAATCCTATTTACAGAAAAATGCACACATAATTGATATCCATCCTTAATATAATCTGTTTAATATAAAATAATATAAATAGTTTGGAATTTAATTTGATTAATATCGGTATAGTGTGTTAAGAACAATTTATCATAAGGCATAATAGAACAAAAAAAAAATCTATTCAATGCAGAAGGTAGTGAATTGAAAGGCGCAAGCATTTTAGAGCTTGTCTTTTTCATTTTTGATCAGACTGTGCATACGAGTTCAATGTGCAATTATTCCATCATCTAGAAATTGTTTAAAGAATCTGTCAAACTGATCCACTGAGCCAATTTGTCTGGAAGTGAAAAAAGAAGATATCTATTTGGAAGTCAGGCTTCAGGATTAATGATGTCGATTCACGATCACCCATTTGGAGAACGCATTTTTAATTCATTTTTAAGGAGCGATTTTGTGATTAACAGGAGCCTTCTACACATGGTAATCATTTAAAGAACAATTATTAATTAATTTTTGTTTCAAAAATAAATTTCCTATTAATTAAATTTTGAAAACAAGAGGTTTTTGATCTGTAAAATTAAAATCTTTTTCCATGAGTCTACCTAATTCTTTTCTTCCAGATTTAAATGAAGAACGGACAGATGGGATTTTATGAATCAAAACTACAGGATTTTAAACGCGGCCCATCTTAAAATATGGATCAATGCTTCATTTTGAAGGTTTATTTGTAGCGTTTGGAATTAATTTAAGCTGTGATGCTCGCTGGTTTGAATGTGCGATAAGATTTTTGTGATGTCAAGACGCAATTAATTTTAATGAAATGACGCTTCTCCGGAACTGTTCTCGCTTCAAGAACGGAAGTGTGTGGTTTTTACTTTTTTTTAACATTCCTCTCAATATGTAGCCGTTAGAAGTAGAGAAAAGATCCCTCTTCTTCATTTATTCTCAAAGTGCAATATTATTTAAAAATAACGATATTTATTGCAGTTTTTTTTATTTTGGAAAAAAATATTGATTTTAGCACTGTAGCAATTGCGTAATCTATTTTCTCAACATAGTGAAATTTGCTAATAAAAATACTTTGTTTACCTGCTTTATCTTTCAATGCAAAAGTACTTAGTTACACATCATTGGTATCTACGCATATAAGAGCTTGAGATTGAGCCACGAAAAGAAATCTAAAATTGAATAACTAAATGTAAAAATAGTGCATTATGTAGCTTAAATGAGTATAAATATTACAGGAACATGGTAAATGAGTAAATCAACAACTAATATTTATAGTAAATATCATGCAAAATAAAATATTATTGAACATATCTCACAAATACGAAATATATTGCAGTTATAGTTAGGAAAACCTCATTAAAATTTTGTATTAATCTGCTACAAAACGACAAATTTATTTTAAATGAATATTGAAAATGATTATGCTTCATTAAACTGAATGTAAGAATTTGATAAGGAAATATTTTGTAAGATTGTTTTATAAAGTGAATTATCGCATGATATAAACTAAAATTAAATTATTCCTATTACTGTATCATTGTCAATGTACTTCTATATATGGTCAACTAACATTAATAAATAAACAATTTAATTTGTGGTTTAAAGTAAAGTTTTTTGGCTTCTTGATTCCAGAGATATGTTGGATAACTTGCTACAACTTTTCAATGAATAAGAAATGAGAGAAAATAAAAAAAAAATCGGGTTCAGTGGAGAATCAAGTATTACTTGGTTTGGGGAGATAATTTGGCGAGAAGCTTTAATATTTGGGGTAAATCTAGTAGCCCTTTTATGTATAGCTTTTGTGCAACGGCCATCTTGTTATTTATATCTTGTCCCCTATTTTGACTTCAAAATACCGCCAAATAATCAAAAGATACCCGATTGTAAACTTTTAACCAAATTTCAATGGGATGAAATTTATATATTCTTTAATAAATATCTCAATAGAATAAATACAGGGTGCCTAAAAATGTAGACATACTTTGAACCTTTATAGAAGATTTATGCTAAGTTTTACAAGGTTCAGTTGGTGGAAATGGAAAGCTTAAAGTCCGATATGAAACATAATGTACTTTCCAACTTAAATGTGACTACTGTTAAGCATGACGCTCTTTAGTATCAATACATGTCTGAATGCGAGGCGTCAATGAATCCGTACATTCTGCCAAGTGTCCAATGGGATTTTTGCTCACTCAGCTTTAATCCCATTCCAAAGTGTGTTCAAGTTACTTGGTTTACCTCATCTTTTACCCATAACCGGGTGGGGCGCGTGAAAACACTCAATTGACCCCCGCTTCCTGTCCACTGGTTTGGCAAATTTTGTTCCAGTTGTGAACGTGCGTTTTCATGATAGTCACCAGGGCGCCATCTTGTTTCGAAAGGAAACTCATTAACGTTTAATGTAGGAATGTCAAGGAATATGGAATTAACAATCATTATTAAGTACTTTTCGCCTGTTATATTACTTTCAAAGCGGATACGTCAATAATTGCCCTTTCACAAAAAACCACATTAGTTTATTTTTTTTTATTTATATATTTTATACTACTTCCTCCCCTAAATTGAGCCTTGTAGCACGAGAAATATGGTTTCCAAGATGACTCAAAGCGTGTATCATATTTTGAAATATCTTATATAATATGATGTGAACATGATAAATGAGTACATTGATAATCAATATATTTTAATTATATATAATGTAATAAAAATATTTTCAGTGCTTCTAAAATTCATATAGTTTGCAATAAGTATTATTCAGAAGATGAGCAAAATGAGTAAGTATATGAATATATAATCGACTAATATATTAAGTATAATATGAAATAAAATCTTACAAAGAGAGAGAGAGAATGTCGCAATAAAATGAAATATATATATATATATATGTCAGTTAAAATTAATGAACATTAGAAAATGGTTGATTTTTTTTTTTTGAATAATCACAGCATATATCTTTATTGAGATGAGCTTAACCCAACGGTATCCCAGCATTATGAAAGAAATTCTTTCTATTAAACTCAATCGCTGGTATTATTTGGGGATCATTTTAAAACCTTTGTATAGATATTGCATAGAAATCGTGGATACTACCCATATTTCCATTCTTCTGTTCTTACAGGCCTGATATCCTAGCATCCTGATTACATCTAGTTCTGCTGACCAGTTCTCCTGGAAATCCCGGCAGATTACACCCCCTCAGGGGGTTTACCTTCTTTAGGTAAACACGAGTGTTACAATCCCAAGGTAACACAGTGATCTGTCCTCTTCTTTATTTTCCTCTCTCCTCTACTCTTCTGCTTTCCCTTCCTCTTCTCCCTCAGTGTGGTTGCCTCGCAATAGGATGAGGGCTCCCCTTGAGTAGCTTTCGCCGTTCTGTTGTTATTAGCTCCTCAAGGACTGAATCACCCACGTGTTTACAGTGCGTGGAGAACCGTGTCCCCGGAAAGCAGGGACCTGGTAATTGAGGCCGCCAAAGAGCAGCACATTACTTTGGCTTCTGCTTCAGGTAAACGGGAAGTGTGCTGTGGTCCTCAGCACATCAATCGGCTTTATGGATCAAGCGATCGGTACATCTACTGGGTGACTCGTTAAGGGTGGAGGCTACTTCAGGGATGTAATGTCAGAGTATAAAACCTGACTGACACTGGTGCAGCTGATCTACATCCCCTTGTTGGGCTCGGCGGTGGTTGGTGCGGTCCCGAAACTTTATAAAATACTCAATGGAGAACTAACACTTATTTTATCTCCTACTTGAGAGAATTGTCAATCAAACTACTGCAAAGTTTTTTGTAATATAAAGGAAGGAGAACAATTTAATATCTGTTTCTCATTTCTTTATATCAAAAAGAATATCGGGAATAGTTGGAGAGGTAAAAAATATCCAGAAAATGCGCTCTGACGATTTACTAGAGGAGGTTGCATCAATAATTCAAGCAGCCATTATTGCAAGTATGCAATATTTGGCAAATTTAGAAGGGACTGTTATGCCCCATGTTAATCTCAATTTCTCTAGTGGCGTCATATCAGCTAGGGATTTGTTAAATACGCCTACGGCTGAGATTCTAGAAAATCTGCAAGATCAGAAGGTCTGTGGCGTTAAACGCATTTTAGTCAGAAGAGATGACAAGTTAATTTAAACTAAACATCTCATTCTGACATTTGCGACCCCAGACCTGCCGCAGTATATCAAAGTGGCTTATATGAGTTTACCCGTTAGGCCATATATTCCAAACCCGCTGCGATGTTTTAATTGCCAGCGTTTCAAACACTCGTAGAGTGCTTGCAGGGGCAAACTCACATGTGCTCGATGCGTGGTGATTGGCCATGATTGTTCGACCTGTACAGCGAAGGAGAGGTGTATCAACTGTAATGGTGATCATCCCTCCTACTCTCGAAGTTCTCCAAACTTTATACTAGAGAAAGAGATTGCTACAATTAAAATCAATCAAAAGATCTCATACCCTGAGGCTATAAAAATAGTCACTTCACAAACACCTCAAGTTGGAATGAGTTATGCAACCACCGCTAGGAAAATTTGTAAATCCAGTAGCACTCAAACAGATACTATGATAATTACCTCCTCAACATTGCCCCGAAGCCCAACTCCAAGACCAAAACCTCCGCTACAAACATTACTAAAAGAAAAGCTCCTTCTGTGAAATCAAAATCTACAAAGGCATACAAACTAAAATCATCAAGAGAGGGTTCTTTTAGATCCTCAATATCCACCCGTAAAGTTTTGTCCCTGGAGGCTGACGCTGTTTCCTTACATCACTCGGACGAAGACTTATCGTTCAAGGAGATGTCTGATGACATGCCTTCCAGCTCCAGGAGAGCAGCTTTTCAAAGTAAAAAATAACTTCCTTTGTTTCATGGAAGTGTCATGGTTTGCGTTCACATCATAATGACACCAGGTCTCTAGCATTAGCTTATAACCCCGCATGTATAGCTATTCAAAAAACCTTCCTGAAGTCTTCAAACAACATTTCCATGCGTGAGTTCAATTGCTTTAGAAAAGACTGTGGTGATGATGTTGCAGTGTCTGGTGGTGTTTGTATATTTACACCAAATAATTTCCCCAGTACTGCCCATCCAATTAATCTCTACAGTTTCTACAGGCTGTAGTTGTGAGAATTCCCACAACATGCTTAAAGACATTCTGTAGTTTGTACTTACCACCACATGATGTCATTCGCCAAGAGGAACTCGATGCTTTAGTTGATCAGCTGCAAACACCATTTTTGTTGCTTGGTGACTTTAACGGCCATAGTTCTTTGTGGGGAAGTAATGATACTAATTCTCGCGGTCGGCAGATGGAGCGGTTTATTTCAGACAACAGTCTCTGTCTGCTTAATACCAACGAGAAGACATATTTCCATGTACCCACGAGAACATTTCATTTTCTTGATCTTGCTATTTGTTCACCATCGTTGCTGTCATTGTTAAATTTAACAGTAGGAAATGATTTGCACAACAGCGATCATTTTCCTCTCGTCATCTCCCAGACTGGAGGTAGTAGTGCAGGACAACGACCACCTACTTACGTGTACAGTCGGGCAGATTGGACGTTATTTACATAATTGGCAATTATTGATAATGAAATGGTTTTGATAGAGAGTATCAATTAAGCCGTTAGTAAAGTCACTGAAGCAATTATAAATGCAGTTGACTTAGCAATACCTAAGAGCTCTTCTAAACCAAAAAGGCGTTGCAAACCTTGGTGGAATAAGAAGTGCCAACAAACTTACAAAAAACAAAGGAAATTATGGGGGTTATTTCGGAGGTACCCCACAACGGAGAATCTTATTACACAAGAGAGCAAAAGCAGTAGCTCGTAGAACTCGTAGAAGCCAGCAGGAATCCTGGTCCTGCTATGTATCTTCAATAACATCACCAAAATATCCAGTAAACAGTTGTGGTAAAAAGTAAAAGCAGCCAATGGAATATGTAGGGAATTTTCTATTTACATCTTAAAATCCGGAGCTGATGTATACTCTTCATCTATGGATGTTGCTAATGTCCTTGGTGAAGCATTTGCTAACGTCTCAAGCTCTGTCTTTTATGGTCCTTCGTTTTTGAGGACTAACAGACGTGCTGAGCAAGTACCAATTCGCTTCAACCATCGACAAGTCTTACCATACAACTGTGAATTTAGAATGTTTGAATTGAATAAAGCATTACAACAGGCCAATAATACCAGTCCAGGACCTGACGGAATCAGTTATCTTATGCTTCAGCATTTAAGTCCAGACTCCCTCTTGAATTTACTTTATTTGTTCAATAGGATCTGGACTGAAAATAAATTCCCATTATTATGGCGTGAAGCAATAGTGATTCTTATTCCAAAGGCAGGTAAGGATCCTTCAGAGCCTTTATATTATGGACCAATTGCTATTACGAGTTGCTTGTGTAAGACTTTCGAACGTATGGTCAATGCCCGTCTCGTATATGTCTTAGAAACTAATAATTATACACATAAGAATCATAGTAGCTTTTGTAAAAAAAGATCCACTCTTGATAACATGACATACTTGGAAACTCAAATCCGCAACGCTTTTGTGCGGAGAAATCATCTGGTTTCCATTTTCTTTGACATCGATAAGGCTTACGACCGTACATGGCGATATGGAATTCTCCGTTCATTATAAGATTTTGGCTTTCGGGGTAATCTTCCGATGTTCCTACAGGATTTCTTAAACTCCCGTATTTTTAAAGTACGTATTGGAAACTCTACATCCAATACTGAATACACAATATGAGGGTATATCTCAAAGTTCAATTTTAAGTGTCACACTTTTTAGCTTATTCATCAATAACATGCTTCATCAACTTCCGTCATCAGTACATGGTATCAGTACATTTTTTGTTGATGACCTGTAAATATCATGTGAGGGGTCTAATATGCGAATAATTGAGAGACAATTACAAACAGCTGTAAACAAACTAGCTTCATGTTGTGCTGAGAATGGCCACACTTTATCTCCAAGCAAAAGCAGATGTGTCCATTTCTGTAGAAAGACTAGCCTTCATAATGATCCAATTATTAATATCAACAACATTTCAATACAAGTAGTCAATGAAGTAAAATTTCTGGGAATTATCTTTGACAGAAAATTAACCTTTCTTCCGCATGTTCTATACCCGCGGAATAAGTGTGAGCGATCGCTTAACATCCTCAAGGTGCTGTCAAATACATCTTGGTGTGCAGATCTCACATCACTTTATCCAATTTATCATTGATTCTATCCGGCATTGACTACGGAAGTGTAGTTTATGGATCGGCTAGGTCTGCCATTTTACGAATACTGGACACAGTTCATCACTCTGCTTTGAGGATATGTTCTGGGGCATTCCGCACATCCCCCGTCTAGAGTTTATGCGTGGTATGCCGTCAATTACCATTAGACCTGAGACGAAGTAAAAACGCAGCAGTGTCTCAATTATTACATTAACGAGTATTAACGAGTAAAATCACATCTAAGATCATATCAATCCCTCGTCACCCTATGCATTCCATGATTCCTAACACCTCTCTTAGGAGATTATATGATGCTCGTCCAATGAGCATCCCACCATTTCTCAAACGAGTAAAATCACATCTGTTGCTCACAGACCTATGTGATATTCGGTTTGAGTCTGTTGACCAATTTTCCCATCCGACTTGGTGTAACCCAACAAATACATTTATTAATACCTTTGCTCAATATAGAAAATCGGACACAAGACCTATTGTTTTTCAACAGCCGTTCTTTTCTCACCGATATTAATACCAGTTATACAAACCTGTATTCATAGATGGTTCTAAAACAGCAGGACATGTGGGCAGTGGAGTTCTTTATTTACAATTCAGCTTTCAGTTGCAGCCTACATTCATCCTGCTCCATATTTACTGCTGAAGCAACAGCAATCTATTACGCGCTTCACCATGTGAATACAGATAATTATAATGAATTTTGTATATACACTGACAGCATGAGTATTATTGAAGCTTTGAGAAACAATAGTTTAACCTGTCATACTGTTGTGTCGAGAATTTTCAGAGAATTGGATTCCCTTGCTGGCAAGGGATACAAAATAATAGTTTGTTAGATACCAAGTCACGTAGGTCTTGATGGAAATGAGAAAGCGAACATAGCTGCAAAAACTGCAGCAGATCCAATTTTACCATCAATTCCGCTCTCAGATGTGAGACAAAGTGTTAAAAGATTTGTTCATTCGCTTTGGGAAGAATCATGGGACATGCAGGTCGGAAACAAACTCCCTGCCATTTTCCCATCCCTTACCTCATCATCACATTTACCGTTACAAAGCGCTAATGTAAGATTAACTCGCCTTTGTATCGGACACACGTGTTTCACACACAGACATTTGTTTTTGAGTTAACTAAGTCCATGGTGTGAAACATGTGATGAACCACCTATTCTCTATCATATTTTAATTTCATGTTATGATTTTAACCAACAACGTTTACAGTTTTTTAAAACTGATTTTATAACCTTATTTGATATAATAGGGGATCAACTCCATAAACACCTATTCGCTTTCTTGAGGGCAATAGGTTTCATACATTTTATTTAATTTGTATTTTAAATTTTAAAAAACTATATATATATGTGGATGAATTTACTGTTTTATATTTTATAATTAGATTTTAAAATAATGTTTACACTGATTTTTGTTTTTTAATAAATTAATGTTAATTGGGTTTTTTTTAAAAAAAAAATAAGAAAATAAATAAAATGAGACTTAAAGAAAATCCTACTATTGGCGCAGCATGTCCAATTTTGGATCTTGCACCATAAAACCCTACCAGCCAATAATACCCCTACAGGATGTCCCATTGAATTAGATACCATCACATTCGCCACTTTTAGAACTGATTAAGTGTGTAGTAATTGCTGCCTGGTATTAGAATACACACAAACACACACACACATACACATGTATATAGATATATATACCAGAATAGATTTAGAGGCCCATTAATAAAACCCCGATAATGTTTGTTTTCAAAATGTGTTTGTGTTCATGTTTCAAAAATGTTTTCAATGTTTTCAAAAATTCCTTAATTTTTCATTTTTTTTTACGATTTTTTTTGTTTCTTTCTTTATTCTAGATTTTAGTAATATATATATATATATATATATATATATATATATATATATATATATATATATATATATATATATATATATATATATATATATGTTAGGTAATAAAGTTTGTTAGAATTTTCTTGTATAACAAATGAAAAAATAATGTAACGTAACTGGAATTGCATAAAAAAGAAAACATTTTTGAAAAACGTTTCTTTAAAAAGAGTAAAATGAAACATTAAGAAAGCAAAAATGGAATAAGTAAAAATAGAAATTGAAAAATACATTTGCGTATAAAACTTCTCATATAATTATATATATATATATATATATATAATATATATATAATTTTATATATATATATATATATATATATATATATAATATATATATAATTTATATATATATATATATAGATATATATATATATATATATAATTATATATATATATATATATATAAAGGAGAGTTATAAAGTCACAAGCCACTAAGGGAAGACAATAGTAAAATGTAGCAAAATATCTTTCACTGCAAAGAAAACTCATTCCATAATAAATTAATCACTAAATATAGGTTGATTTTGTCTCCAAAACTATGCATTATTGTTAACTTTAAATGAATTTTATTTATAAATTTTAATTTAAAACATTTGTGCTTTTAAATTTAAATTTGAATAATGGAATACATTTTGTGATATTCTTTATCACTATAGATCATTTCATATTCAATTGAGACGAAATTGAAAATGAAACATACATTAAAATATTTCATTAATTTAATATTCTACAAGTCTAGAATTTTATTTACATATTTATCAATTTTCTCATGATTATAAGAAATATTTAAATTTAAATCGATAGAAACTTAAAGTTAGATATATGTTTTATTTGTTAAATTTTCTCACACAGAAATATGTTCTTAAGTCTGTTGAAATGTATTTTTTTTTCGTTTTTGAGAATATTTTAAGTTTATTCTAGAATTCTTCAGAATTCCACAATCTCTTAAACTTAATGGCAACTTTCTATTACCGTAAAATGATATATTTTATAGTATAATCATTGGATGTGAAATATTTTAGCATTTTATTAACTTTTAAATTCCATTCAAATATATTGATTTAAATTGAACTCTGATTAAGAAAATCTGTTCTTGAAATCGGGTTTATTATTAAATAATTTTTTTTGTCTTGTGTCAGCTTAGGCTGACAATATGAGGTGCGCTGCTCCACTTTTCCATACTGAACCCTATTTGGTGTGGAGTCCGACTGCTTCAGTAGACACACGTCATAGGGACCCGTTTATAAGGCAGGCAACCATTCACACTTCATTCATACACAGAAGGGAAAAATACGATATAGATAAAGTACATGCATACAACCGGGATTCGAACCCAGGACCTCCCTATCCTGAGTCAGGCACTCTGACCACTAAACAGGGCGGTCGTTATTAAATGATTATATTACTAAATTTCAAACATTACAGTTTTCGTAACATATTTTTTTGGGCATTTTCTTCATCTATGACGTGTACAAAACAATCAATTCTAGTATGTGTTTTGTATTTTTGTGTGTGTATTATATTTAAGATAAGCGATTTAAAAATACCGCCATTTTGTTCCCTCATCTGCTTACGTGGTTGTATCGCACAGAAAGAGCGTGTTTAAAACCCTTTAGGATAGTAGACTTAATTCAGATATTTACGTCACCCTGAACTTGACAGAAAAAAAATTGCCAAATGTCTCCAACACATGACCATAATGTTGACTTTCAACCAAATGCAGAATATATATATATATATATATATATATATATATATATATATATATATATATATATATATATATATATATATATATATGCATTTATATAAAATCGATATAATGTATTGTGAATTTTTACATTGGAAAATAATGTATCAGTATCTCTTGAGTGTGTTTCAGAAATTGAAAAGCTTTTTTATTTTAATGCATGACCTTAAATTGCTGTCAAATACGTGGACTTCATGCTTTGCAAATATACAAGGAATATATTACGTACCAACTGCAAAATTGTTCACTGAGGAAAACTTACTTTAAAAAGAATTCTACTAAATACTTTTCCAAAACTTATTATTCAAGTGTAATCTGTGCATATTTATATTATTTTCTTAAAAAACCCTGATGTGCAGCTATGTACATGCTAAGAATAAAATTTCTTTTATATTTACTTAAAATTTCAAAAGGATAGAAATACTGCACACACACACACACACACACACACACATATATATATATATATATATATATTTATTAGTCCTTTTACTTAAAATGTTAAGTTTACTGAATTTAATATAATTTTTCTGAATTTATTCAATTTTAACAAACTTTTCTCCGCTCCTTCTGTAAAAATGAGAACATCGTGAACCAAAGCGTGTTTACTGAAATAATATTACTTTAGAGTCAATGTTTTGATTCTTCTGCATCAGCTACTTCAATGGTTATAAATTATTTTTTGCAATAGAAAAATCTAGATCTACTTTTTTAATAAAATATAACTTAGTTTAATTTTTCACCAGAGACTAAAAATGATGGAATATGTCTGGTTAAAACTTTGAGATAATACAAAAACTTCGGAATATTATTTTCCGTTATAGTTTCGAAGCGTCTGTGGCAATTTTTTTTTTATTAAAACTCAAGTCTGCAGACTAGACAAAACAAAATATTCCAGACGAAATATTTCACAAGTACAACGAACTTTTCCTATCGTTTCAATAATACTGCTTGTTTTTGAAAGATATATATTTTTTTTTCGAAATACTTCTAGCTAAACATTTTTGAAGCACCTTATGCTTGAAAGAAGTACAAAAGTAGCCACGATTTTACTTTAATACTTTCAAACTAACTTTTAAAAACAACTTTCCTGAAAGTATCAGAAAGATAAATCAAGATTGGATTCAAAATAACTCAATGTTAGACAACTTTGCAAAATTTTTTAATTCTGCACTATTCATTTTGATTAGTTTCATTCTTTTTGTTGCGCTTGGGGGAAAAAAGTGATATGAAAAGTGGAAATGAATTTAGGAACCATGGATACTTTTGGCTTAATATATTTTAGCTGATATTATTTTTTCTCCGTATTTGCTGTTTTAAATTTGATTAATTATTTTTTGATTATTAATAGGAACGGATTTAAAGAAATATATTACTCTCGGGTTCTAAATTATATTTCCAAATCTCTATTAATACGAAATTGATGAATTTTTATTTTAACAATCAGATACTTAAATATTCTTTAACTTTTAGTTTTAAAATACTTCCTTCTGATGTTCAGTCATTAATTTGAAGCTCACAAAAGTGAAATTATATATTCAAGAAATCTTCCCCTAAGAGCTTCTTGTCTCATTATTTCTTACATTTATAATATGTGTACCAATCAATACCACTGAATTTTACCAACTCGACAAACAGATGAAGGTTTTAACCAATTCCACATCAAAATAATTTTCGAAAGAATGTACTTTTCATTTAACGCGTATAGAATTTGTGTCTCATAAAGATCAATGAATCCACAAATGCCCACTCATCAAACACGCTAAAAAAAAAGAAATAAAGTGTATTGCAAATAACAGCGAATTCTATAATTATTCATCATAATTTTTATGAAATTAACAGAAATATAGTGTGTTTTTAATATTATTTATCCATTTTTATTTATATTACTATATTATTTGCTATAACTGGGCTTGAAAACCCTTCCCGTGGAATTTGCAGTCCTTTTTATTCATTTATTTCTTTTTCTCTTTTCTCGAAATTAAACAAATGCACATAATTACAATGAAAAGATTTATCATCCTGATAATTTTAGGGTACAGAACGAGATGTTGATATGTAATTATGTTATGCTATGCATATTAAAAAGAAAGATTTTCCAGACTTGGTTGACAAAATTATTCAGAACCTTGAGAATAGAAAAATAAATATTTGGTGATTCATAATCGAAATCGCAAGTTAATTTTGATCCATTGATTATGTAACTTATTTTGTAAAAGCGAGACGTCAAAAACTTTAAACTAATAAACGAAAGAAAAAATGGGAGGTAAGGTTTTTGACAGTTGATACTTGTGCTTTGAAATTGCTCTGTTACATTAGCGTTTGATTTTACAATTAATAAATATGTTTCTTAGAATAGGCTAATTAATAAATATGGAACAATGCTATGTATCAACATTACGTAAGCAAAGAGCACAGAGTCGAAGTATAGCTATCTACATCGTGGTTGAAGAGTATAGGAGGTTATAGCACTATTTATTCCAGAGGTTTTTGAATCTTGAATTTCGCCTGTAAATTTTGACAAAAATGTGGAGATTTGTTGGAAATAAATAAGAATTTTCAATGTGTAACAAATGTGTATTTCTGAAAATCATCAAGAACATTCAGTGTGCACTGATATTCAAAAGCTTCATTTTTCTCAGTTTGATAAGAACGTGAATCGTTACAGGCCTAAAAATAGCTTTTAGATTTTAGTAAAATTTACATATATTTGAAAAATAAATTCCTTCCAGTGCTTTCTACATGGAAATTTATCTTATGCTTACCAAACGCCATATAATTAAAACCTATTTTTAACTCTTTTAAAAGAAAGTTCAAACTTTTTATCCAGTAAATAATTTTATTGAATACAAATACTTGAAATGAATAAATTTAAGAAAATAAAATAATGTGTCTGTTATGTATATATATATATATATATATATATATATATATATATATATATATATATATATATATATAAATATATATATATATATATATATATATATATATATATATATATATATATATTTTATTATAGTACTGTGTATTTACTGGCTATCACTATACCACTATTTTAACATTCAATTGTTTCACAAAAGAGAAAACCAAATTTAAAAAAATTTGATTATAAGCATGTTTCTTTTTTGGAAAATTTTGCTTAAGCAAAGTATTATTTACAGAGTATTACTTTGTATAAGTAAAAGAAATACATTCAAATAATTATTTACCCATGATTTTCAGACGTATATTATTTGTTTGAGAAATAAAGTATGTAAAATATTGAACAGAAGTTATTAAAACAACGTTAATTTCAATGGTTGTGTGTTCATAAAGGGGGCATTCATAAATCAATTCACATATTTAAATTTTACATAAATATGTTACAAACAATCATTTGCTGACTTAAGTATGGAGATCAAAAATTAATATACGAAATTAAACAAAGGATCATTAACAATTTTTATATTTTCTGTATTAAGTTTTAAATTTTTAATAATATTGCCGACGTATTTCTTGCGCCTTAATGTTTTTATTTGACGCTTTGAAATTTATTTTCTTTTTAGCAAAAAGACATATTTTTATGCGTAAGTTTTAAAAAATATCAAATTATTGCATATTCACGAAGCATTCTTTGTGAAAATCTGATAGATTTTTGGAAAAACGACAGTAAAATGTGGAAAAGTAAGTTTTTTAAAAACATAGAAATGGAAAAATAAGGTTATTGTCATCGTCTTGTGCTGACAATATGGAATGTGCTGCTCTAATGTGGTAATATGAGGTAAGTGTTTATAGGATAAGTAACCATCCATAACACATTCATACAAGGAAAGGACAAAGACAGGAGAGAGAGAAAATTGGGATTCGAACTCAGGACCTCCCTGTCCACAGTCAGGGGCGAGCTGATCTTTGGACAAGGTGGGCAGCATGGAAAAATAAAGCACTCTTAGTATATATATATATATATATATATATATATATAAATATATATGTATATATATATATATATATATATAAATATATATATATATATATATATATATATATATATATATATATATATATATATATATATATATATATATATATATATATATATATATATATATATATATATATATATATATATATATATATATATATATATATATATATATATATATATATATATATATATATATATATATATATATATATATATATATATATATATATATATATATATATATATATATATATATATATATATATATATATATGATTGTTATGGCTATGCGAAAATTTTCTCAACAGATTTTAAAAGTTGGAGATGCGAAAAGCACTTTTACTATAATTATGATGAAACATAAAAATATAAACAATTTTTAAAAATATCTCAGAAATTGTCATGATAATAACTATGAAACTTTTAATGTGTATAATTGTTGTTGTTGTTCTCGTGTGCCAGCTAGGCTGGCAAATTGAGGTGCGCTGCTCCATTTTTCCATACTGAACCTTATTTGGTGTGGAGTCCGACTGCTTTAGTTCACACATGCCATAGGGGCCCGTTTATAGAGTAGGCAATCATTCACACATAAGGAAAGGCCAAAGACAGGATAGAGAGATTGAAAGTACATCCATGTCTGAACCGGCATTTGAACCCAGGACCTCCCTATCTGTAGTCAGGCACGCTGACCACTGGAGAAGTTGGCCGGCAATGTGTATAATTAAAAACATATCATGCTTTCATTAAAAAATGAAAACTATGTCTTCTGCATTAAAATTAAATATTTTCAACGTCACGTGTCCTTGTGTAATCTGCGACTAACATGAAATGCTTAGAGTTCATTTTAGTTCAGCTTGATACTAAGGTGATAAATATACTCAAAAAGTTTTTTTTTAAATTTCATTTAATCAAAAAACCAAGCTGCATTTTAGTTCTAGATAATGCAAATTTTTTACATTTGTTACATTACAGCACACGCATTTTAATTTTACACATTATACTTAAAATACATAAATAGAAACGCAGGCCAGAGATACCCTATTGAGAGATTTTATTTCAACTACGCACTATTGGTACACCCAGAAACATGCCAAGGCACTCTATCGGAAATGAAATGTGACTATGGCTCCCAGACAGCTCTGTCTAGTACAAAAATGGGGACCTTAATTGTCTGTTGTTGTTGTACTTATGTGTGTGTGTGACACTTGTACAAGCTAAGCTGACTTTACCGTCAGCAATGAGAATTTAGTTCAGAAGGCTTTACCTTTCGTTTAACCACAGAACCACTATGGTGAAAGTAGGACATTACTATAAACTCCTCCGATAGATGGCTCCACCAAAGGATCCACTCCCTCAATTTTGATTTCTCCTCAATTGATGTGGAGGGGAAGGAAATTTTCTCCAGACCTTTACACCCATGGCTCAACGACTTTTGATTCCACCGATTTATATCGCATATATCGCATGTACTCTGTGGGTCCTTGGCTTTATTTGGAATTAAACCCTTTTGAGAACCAAATCTAGAAGGAGGCCCCAATGCCTTAACCAATAGACTACACGATCCTCCTTGCAGGACTTTTCCTGGATAAGTGTAGAAATATCCACGCCATAAGTGTAAAATATGATGTGACAATCTACTTTCACTGATCACATTCTAGATTGCATTGAATTATCTACGGGGCACTTTACATCCATTACGGTATTTTTATAAATGTTTTGGGGGTCAACATCCTTTGGTACCTGATCTGATATAAAGTCAGATATATTTGGAAGAGAAGCAACGACAACGCATATTAATTATTACATTCAAAACTTACCTTCAAATCAAAAGCGAAGCTTTACTTGGAACAAATAGTTATTTCTCAAGTTGAGAATTTTGTTTTCATTAACACATTCAAAGTAATTAATTCACATTACATTACATTCAAAGTAATTGATGCATGCAAATACTTATGCGTTACAGAGCATATCCGGTTTGGAGAATTATTTCAGTCTTTAGAAATTCTTCTGGTTTGTACCTTAATTTTTTCAAAAATTTACTTAAAGATTAATATAAATGCTTTGACTTAAGAGACTGAAGACGACTGAAGAGAGGTAATTTAACAGAAAGAAAGACGCTGAGAAACAATAGACTGAATGCCCACCCTGTGTTGGTACTTTCACAGACAGTGATTTGTTTCTCTGCCAGGGAGGTAATTTTTGCATTGGGTGTATATTTTTTTCCAGTTTACAAGTTCTTAGAACTTTATCATTTAGTATGGAGAAACAAAAATTAATAACAGGAATACGAACAATTTAAATTTTTTTTGTGTCAGAATTCAATTAACTTGCTTCTTTAGATGGTTGTAAGTCGGATAATGTTAGGTGATGATTTTTTACTGGTAATCTATAAAATAGCTTTTACATAATTGTAAAAAAGCTTTTATACATTTGTAATTAATCTACTATATGCAACAATGGATCGTGATTGTTGACAAAGTTTTCTTCCAAATCCAGCAGATTTTTTTCTTTTATTTCAATATTTTTTTTTCATATTTTTTTCTTCAATTACATCATTTTCTAGCAAATAATGTTTTATTTGCTAGGAAATGATGTAATTTTAAAGATTTTTACTATGAAACTGTATCTCTTGGTGATGCAATCCGTAGACAGTGGGAAGTCAATTAACCACCTACATTAAAATTAACTCCATTATCTTAATAAATCTAAAAACATCCCAGAGAAAGTGAAAGAAAATAAAATATAAACGTCAACGTAATCTGTAAATTATTTCATATATTTTAGGAATTTTTAAATAATTTAGTATTTTTACACTGCGTAATGGACAGACCCTGGCAATTGTAAGACATTTAAGAGTCCACCTCGTACACTGTCTTCCGAGAGTCATACGGGTGGATACACAAAATATTCTTAAGTACCCACCCATGCTCAAGGTTCTTTCGTCGTTCAATAAGGGCTAAGATCGAACCCGTAACCTTTCTCTCGCAAGAGTTGAGTCCTATCACTAGGTCACAGTGAACATAACAAAGTGCTATATTGCATTTCAAAATCACATTGTGGACAACCTAAACTCGTTGCAAGACAATTTAGCACCCGCGGCATAAATTGCTTCTGAAAGGATCTTTCTTAGATAGAGGGTCGTATTCAAGTACGTAATAGAGTAAACACAAAATACCCTTAAGTACCTAACCCTACAGATGTACATGCAGAAGGCAGAAAAGCAACACCCATTTCTCGTTGTTCAACAGTGGCTGGGATTGAATTCATCACCTTTTTCTCAGAAGAGTCTTCCAATTTCGCCGTAATGACCACAAAGAAATAAGATGCTGTTATTTATGTCATATAGACAAACCAAGTTTGCTAGCCAACGGCAATTAAGTCAGAAATGTACGTCTTTCGTTTAACAAGAGCATCACGAAGGTGAAAGTACGATTTTATTCTAAGACTCCTCCGATCCCCACCTGAGGATCCACTCACTCAGTTTTGATTTTGATCAAAAGAGTGAAGAAAATTACTCCAGTGCATTATACCCATCATAACAATCAACGACCGACCACAGGTCCTCAGTTTTGGAAAACAAAGGAAAATATTAAAAAGTATAAAAGAAGAATATTTAACTAACAAATTGATTGCTATTAAGCAAAGCTTTTTATTTTTTTGACACAATACTATGAAGTTTAACAAAGTAAACATATAAGAAAACATAAAAATAATTTTCCATATTGAATTATTGGGTTGTTCTGAAAGTAATTTCGTTTTTCTTACATGGATCAGCTTTTTGCAAGTGAAAAACAACCACTTTATGACTGTGGAATCGTGCTACTACCAGAAAGATGGTAAAAGCTATTGCACTAGAATGATCAATGTGTGCAATGCAATACAATATTTATTTGTTGCACGTTTTTCCTTTCATGAAAAACGAAATGACTTTTCGAACAACTAAATACAATATCTATGAATACACACACATGTGCTTATATACATAGATATTTATGTACATGCAAGTGTTTCTGATGTTCATTTATGTAAACTGAAAAAGTCCTACATGAAAAATTTCCAAAATTAAAAGCTGACATAAATAATTTTGAATGAAAAAGCAAAGAAATTATTAATAATAATAAAGTCAAATTATTGTAATTTTTCACTTATGAGTCAAGCATATCATTCGGTAATCTTGTTCATATTTCATTTTTTTTTTTCAAATATGCTTATTTATATAATCTTTTAAAAATTGATATGATTGGAAAATGAGATTTGTAAGATTATCAAAAAAATAAGAATAATAGGTAAATAAATAAATAATTTGTAAAGCAGTGTGTGTGTGTGCGTGTTTGTGTGTCTGTGTGTGTGTTTGTGTGTTTGTTTGTGCATGCGTGCGTAAAAACAACAATTGTTTTTTTAAGTTGTTGATTGGGAGATCTGCTTTTCCTTTCTAAAAATTGCATGTAATTTTTACTCCCTCCAAACTTAAATTAGTTTAATATAACTATGCAACTAAATTTAAATCATTCTGATAATTTCGTTTTCGAAAATAATATGTTTCATATATTTTACTTACTTATAGTTTACAATAATATTTCTTCTTTAAATGTTTTAAAATATTTATTATATAAATACACACACACACACACACACACACACACACACACACACACACACACACACACACACACACACACACACATATATATATATATATATATATATATATACTAGATTTTAATTTATTTTAGTAGATCAAAAGCTATATTGTATTGACATTATTTTGAATGATAAATTAATGACAACATTTTAGAAATCTTAAAAATAATTTTTGTTAAGAATGTTCAAATCTGAAATTATAATTTAACTTCACTCTTGCGCTCCAGAATATCGCTCATAGTTTTGTTATGTTATAAATTTCTGTGGTACATGTTATACAAGGTTAACAAGAAAGCTCTTGCCGTTTTTAATGGCCCAAAAGAACAGGACCGATAGAGCCTATGTTTGGACCTCAAAGTAATCACTATCGGCATAAAGCATCTTCTACGAACAAGTCTCCAGTTGTGCAATCACATTATAGTGAAACTCGAGGGTTTAGAAAGCAAAGAAAACCGGGACAATATGTCACAAGTCTACTTCATTGGTGAAGGTTTCCCATTCATATGATTGTTCAAGGAATAGAAAAATTGGTAATTTGATAGTTTAAAGTCACTTCACACGAGTCACTTTGACTCACTTCACCCTGAAGGTGAAGTGAGTAAGTAGGATGGCACAAAATCTCTCAACTAAGTCATACTATCGTATTCCTGGCCACTCGCGCAACAGGCGGTCCCTTTCCATCGGCCTAGAACAGTATACCCTTGCAATTAATCAGTGTTAGACCTTTCTGTTATTGTTGTATATGTTCCAAATGCTGCTAGTCCAAGTCAGCAGCCATTGTTTGGACCGCTGATAAGAGCTCATAATGAACTACTTGACGACTAATTTATCAGACACAAAGCATAGTCTTGCGTAGGTGGTGTCATTCTGTGCACGATAGTACCCTAGGGTGACAACCAATATTTGGAACGCTTGGGAGTGTTTTACAAGACACTTTTTTAACATTGGTCAGCACTCGATTGAAAATGAATGTTCTATGGTAGCTAGAAAGAACGATAAATAGGCTTTGAGTTCCAACAGCGGGTGAGGAGCCACTTGCTCAGCTTCTACACTTTATCTAAGCTGTGTGTGCAGATGAAGTCTAACTGTTTCACCCTCAAGGTTACTTTGAAGTCTTAAAGCAAACTCATTTATTCATTCTTCTTTATTCATAAAGAAGGCAATGACAAACTTATTTTTTGATCTCATTTGAATGTATATAATGAAACTCGAGATTCATTATTATTCAAAAAAATCATTATATATTTTTAATTTAATAAATATGGGTAAAGTAACAGCAATATACGCCTTTTAATTATTTCAAAAACAGATTTTAGAAACTTTTGTTTTCATTAGGATTTTTAAAAGCTTAATCAATCCCTCTCTCTCTTCCTCTCCTTTTTCTTTTTTTAAAGCACTATTTTTTATTGTTATATAAAACCTTTATTAAAGATACAGATGAAAACTAATGAATCTCACACATATATAATCAAGGAATCAAAATATAAATCATAGCTAAGCTCTGTGAACTAGTAGAAATAGGAAGGAAAGGAGGAAAACTTGTATTTAATGAAATGTACATTAATTGAATAATTATTATTTGTTAAATTAATAATCAAATAAGCACATATACATGATTTTATTTAATAGCATTATATTTTACTTCATCTAAATAATTATTAATATATCGATGCGATGTAAATAATGTGATGTAAATAATCGATGTAAATAATGTGATGGTAAACGATTAAATTATATGATGTTGAACGATTAAATTATATGATGGTGAACGGTTAGATAAAATGATGGGAACGATTAGATAATGTGATGGTGAGCGATCAAATTATATGATGGTGAATGATCACGTTGGTTGGTTGTGTTTTATGGTGCAATGGACATGCTGCGCCAAGATTACATTTTTTGTAAAATTTATTTATTTATTTTTTCCAAAAACAAAGCAACGTTAAAAGTTTAAAAGACAAAAATCAGTGAATATGTGAATTTAAAATCCAATGAAAAACCATAAGCAAAAGTATATAATTTTAGAATTTAAATTAGAGATTAAATATAATATAATCCTGTTGCTCTTAAAAGAGCAAATATGTTTCGATGGGGTGGATCTCCTATTAAATACATTAAAGTTAAACTATCAGTTTTAAAAAAGTGTAAACGTTGTTGGTTAAAATCTAGACATGAAATTAAAATATGATAAACAGTAAATGGTTCATCACAGGTTTCACACCATGGATTTAGTTCACTTAGAAACAAATGTCTGTGTGTGAAACGTGTGTGTGCGATAAGAAGGCGTGTCAAACGGACATCAGCACTTCGTAGATGTAAAACGGATGACGGAATGACGGATGGAAAGAAGGCATGCAATTTGTTGGAGACCTGTACATTCCAAAACACCTGCCAGAGAAAATGAACAAACTACTTAACAGCCCTACTCACTTCGAAAAAAGGGACATTTGAATGAATTAAATTCGATGCAGCTTTAGCAGCTGCATCTGCAATTTCATTGCCCTCAAGACCTAAGTGACTTGGGATCCAACAGAAAAGGATTTCACATCCCTTGCCAGCAAGAGAATCCAATAATTCTAAAATCTGTGACTCAACTGGATGATAGCAATTATTCTAATTTTTCACCGCTTCAATGACGCTCAAACTGTCAGTATACACGATAAATTTATGATTGTTTGTTGTATTCGCAAACTGAGAGAAGTGCATGGTATATAGCAATGGCTTCAGCTGTAAAGATAGAGCAGGATACATGTATACTTTAACTATATGTTGTATTGTATATAAAAATACCACAGACATGTCCGAACGCTTTAGAGCCATTCGTGAATACAGTCTTGTAAGAGGAATACTGACAGTAATGTGAAAGATATAGCTGTTGAAAAATTGTAGGAGTTGTGTGTTCGATTTTCAGAAACTAATAAAATGATTGATAAGATTTATCTGTGGATCATACCAAGGTGGATGAGGGAATAAGTCCGTTTTTAAAAAATGGACATCATAAAGGTCTGCAAATTGAAACGAGATAAAGTTCGAGTGAGAAAAGGCTAGATGCTAAAATAGCGGACATACAGTCTCTTTAATGCAGGAGTAATTGCCAAGGAATGCAAAGGATGGTAATAATTGAACATAAACTTTGCGTAATATTTGAGAGAGAGCTTGAGGTGTTCTTGCATTCGTCTCAGGACTAATGTCAATTGCTGGCAAATCGCATATTGAATCTGGACGGGTGATGTGCGGAATGCGACTGAAAATATTCTCAAAGCAGAGTAATGTACAGTATCTAATCTGGCAGATCGGTATACAACACAACTGTTGTCAATACGAGATAAAACAAGTGATTGGTACTCAACAAGTGATTGAACTCAGTGGAGTGACATGCGATCTTCACCCCAAGATGTATTAGAAAGCACCTTGAGGATATTAAGTGATCACTCGCACTTCTTCCGCAAATGTAATACATGCGGAAGAAAAGTTAATTTTCTGTAAAAATCACCCTGAGAAATTTTACCTCATTGACCAAAGGTATAGATGTATTGTTAAGATGGATAACAGGATCACTAAGTTCTTCTTGCAGAAATGGACACAGCTACTCTTGCATGGAGATAACACAAAGCCATTCCTTGCACACCATTTAGAGAGTTTGAAAACTCTCTAAATGGTGTGCACTAACTGAGGTTTGAAGCTGTCTCTCAATTAAGCAAATGTTTGACCCTACACATGATATTTGCATGTCATCTACATACATTGTGCCATTAACATAAGGTGAATGTTGATGGAGAATGTTACTTATGTACATGTTAAAAATGGTGACACATAAAATGGATCCTTGAGGTACACCCTCAGATCGTATAAAAGTATGGGATGTAAAAGATTCAATACGCAATTTAAAAACACAAGAGCGTAAAAAATGTTTCAGGAGTATTGGAAGATTACCCCGAAAGCCAAAATCATATAATGAACGGAGAATTCCATATCTCCATGTACGATCGTATGCTTTCTCAATGTCAAAGAAAATGGAAATCAAATGGTTCTTCCGCACAAAAACGTTGCGAATCTGGATTTCCAAATATGTGATATTATCAAGAGTGGATCTCCCTTTACGGAAGCCACTCTGATTAATAGGTATACATTTATTTTTTTAAGATATATACGAGACGGGCGTTGACCATACGTTCGAGAGTCTTACATAAGCACCTCGTCAGAGCTATTGGTCTATAATGTGTAGGAACAAAAATGTCCTTACCAGCCTTAAGGATGGGAATCACTATTGCATCGTTCCAAAGACAATTAATTACAAACAGTGCGATGCGCGGTGGTTGGCCACGATAGCTCGAAGTGCACAACGAAGGAGAGGTGTGTCAACTGTCATGGAAACAACCCCTCCTATTCACGAAGTTGTCCAAACTGGGTTCCAGAAAAAGAAATCCCCACAATAAATATTACTACGAATTGCTCGTACCCTGAGGCTAGACGACAAGTTACCTCTCGCTGAACTAAACCTGGAGTAAGATACGTTATCACAACCAAAAATGTCACCAGATCAGCGGGTACTGAAACTAAATCGGTTTCACTTCCCTTGATTAATATACCCCATACTATACCACTTCAGGAAATATTCCTGAAGTCCAGCAATAACATTTCCATGCGTGGGTTTAAAAGCTTCAGAAAAGACTGTGGTGATGATGGTGCAGTGTCGGGAGGTGTTTGTATATTAGCATCCAATAATTATCCCAGCACTGCCAAACCTTTGAATACTACACTACAGGCTGTAGCTGTGCGAATTCATACATCAAGCTTATTAACAGTATGTAGTTTGTATTTGCCACCACACGATGTCATCCGCCAAGAAGAACCCTTCAAAGGTAAACACGGGTGTCACAATCCCCGCTGCGATGCTTCCAGTGCCAAAGATTTGGACATTCGAGAAACGCTTGCAGGGGCCAACTTACTTGCGCACGTTGCAGAGTTGTTGGCCACGATAGCTCGACCTGCACAGCGAAGGAGAAATGTGTCAATTGCAAAGGAGACCATCCCTCCTATTCTCGAAGTTGTTCTCAGTTGGCACTTGAGAAGGAAATCACCACGGTGAAAGTTACTACAAACTGTACATACCCTGAGGCTCGACGGCATGTTACCTCACGCAGCCCAAAGCCTGGGTTAAATTATGCGACCGCTACAAGAAAAGTCACCAGATCAATTTGTACCCAGACAGAATCTATGTCGTTTCCCCTTGTTAGATTACCTCAATCACCAACAATAAAGCTAAAATCTTCAGGTACTTCAATAAGTAAGAGAAAAGCTCCTTCTACTAAAACAAAAGTCACAAAGGCATACAAATTAAAATCTTCAAAGGAGGGATCTTTTCGAACCTCCATATCCACCCGTAAAGCCTTGTCCCTGGAGGCTGACGCTGTATCTTTACATCCCTCGAATGTGGACTTATCGTTCGAGGAGATGTCAGATGACTCGCTTTCCAGCTCCGGGAAAGGAGATTTTCAAATTAAAAAATAACTTCCTTTGTTTCTTGGAACTACCATGGTTTGCGTTCACACCATGATAACATCAAGTCTGTAATATTAGCCTATAACCCCGCATGTTTTGCACTTCAGGAAACTTTCCTGAAGTCAGGCAATAGCTTTTCCATCCGTGGTTTAAAAACTTTAGAAAGGACTGTGGTGACGATGGTGCAGTGTCTGGAGGTGTTTGTATATTAACATCTAATAACTATCCCAGCACTGCCCATCTATTGAATACTACTCTACAGGCTGTAGCTGTAAGAATACATACTTCACGCTTACTAACAGTCTGTAGTTTATGTTTACCACCACATGATGTCATCCGCCAAGAGGAACTCGATGCATTAATAGATCAGCTGCCAACACCATTTCTGCTGTTAGGTGACTTTAACGGCCATAGTTCTTTGTGGGGAAATGATGATACTAATTCTCGTGGTCGGCAGATAGAGCGGTTTATTTCAGACAATAGTCTCTGTCTGCTTAATACCAACGAGAAGACATATTTCCATGTACCCACAAGAACATTTCATTCTCTCGATCTGGCCATTTTTTCATCATCTCTTCTGCCATTGTTAAATTTAAATGTAGGAAATAATCTGCACAACAGCGATCATTTTCCTCTCGTCATCTCCCAGACTCGAGGTAGTAGTATACGACAACGTCTACCAACCTACGTGTACAGTCGGGCAGATTGGACGTTATTTACACTATTGGCAGTTGTTGATGGTGAAATGGTTACGATCGATGATATTGATGCTGCCACATGTAAAGTTACAGAAAAAATTCTTAATGCAGCTGATGCATCAATACCTAAGAATTCCCCTATAGCCCACAGGCGTTGCAAACCTTGGTGGAATGATGAATGTCAAATAACCTATAAGAAACAGAGGAGGTTATGGGGGTTATTTAGAAGATACCCCACAACGGAGAATCTTATCGCCTTTAAGAGAGCAAAGGCATTGGCTCGCAGAGCTTGTCGTCGAGGTCAGAGGGAATCCTGGTCTCGCTATGTGTCCTCAATTACTTCTTCCACATCCAGTAAGCAGTTCTGGAGAAGAGTGAAAGCAGCCAATGGAATTTATAGAGAATTTTCCATTCCTCTTTCGAAATCCGGAGCTGCTGTATACTATTCTCCTAAGGACATCGCTAATGTCCTTGGTGAAACCTTTTCTAGCATCTCAAGCAACGACTCTTATAGTCCGTCGCTATGTGTCCACAATTACTTCTTCCACATCCAGTAAGCAGTTCTGGAGAAGAGTGAAAGCAGCCAATGGAATTTATAGAGAATTTTCCATTCCTCTTTCGAAATCCGGAGCTGCTGTATACTATTCTCCTAAGGACATCGCTAATGTCCTTGGTGAAACCTTTTCTAGCGTCTCAAGCAACGACTCTTATAGTCCTTCGTTCTTAAGGACAAAGAGTCGCGCTGAATGAACACAAATTCGTTTCAGCTATGGACAAGCTTTGCCTAACAACTGTGAATTTCGGATGTTGGAATTGAAGAGAGCATTACAGCAGGCTAATAATACCAGTCCAGGACCTGATGGAATCAGCTATGAATTGCTTCAAAATTTAAGTCCAGATTCCTTATCGAATTTATTAATTTTGTTCAATAGGATCGGGACGGAGAATAAATTCCCATCACATTGGAGCGAAGCAATAGTGATTCCGATCCTCAAGGCTAGTAAGGAGCTTTCAGATCCTTCAAATTATCGACCAATAGCTCTGACGAGTTGCTTGTGTAAGACTCTCGAACGTATGGTCAATGCCCGTCTCGTATATGTCCTAGAAAAAAATAATAGCATTCCTGTAAATCAGAGTGGTTTCGGTAAAGGGAGATCCACTCTTGATAATATTGCTTATTTGGAGACACTGATCCCCAACGCTTTTGTGCGGAGGAACCATTTGGTTTCCATTTTCTTCGACATAGAGAAGGCATATGACCGTAAATGGCGATATGGAATTCTCCATTCGTTATATGATTTTGGCGTTCGGGGTAATCTTCCGATATTCCTGAAAAAATTTTTACGCTCCCGTGTTTTTAAAGTTCAAATAGGAACATTTTTTTCTAATTATTTTAATCAAGTTGAGGGTGTACCTCAAGGTTGTATATTGAGTGTCACCCTTTTTATCCTTCATATTAGCAGCATACTCCATAAATTATCACCTTCTGTTCATGGTACATTATACGTTGACGACTTGCAAATATCTTGTGAGGGGTCAAATATGCGTTTAATTGAGAGACAATTACAAACATCTGTTAACAAAATAGCTGCAGGGTGTGCTGAGAATGACCATACTCTTTCTCCTAACAAGAGTAGATGTGTCCATTTCTGCAGGAAAACTAGTATTCACAGTGATCCAGTAATTTCGATTAACAACACAATTATTCCTGTAGTCAGCGAGGTGAAGTTTCTTGGTGTAATATTCGATCGAAAATTAACGTTCCTTCCGCATGTCTTAAATCTGCGGAAAAAGTGTGAACGATCGCTCAATATCCTCAGGGTGCTTTCAAACACATCCTGGGATGCTGATCGCACATCACTACTTCGAATATATCAATCACTAATTTTATCAAGCATTGACTACAGTTATGTTGTTTATGGATCAGCTAGACATTCTGTTTTATGCAGATTGGATACTGTTCATCACTCTGCTTTGAGGATATGTTCAGGCGCATTCCGCACATCACCTGTCCAGAGTCTTTATGCAATTTGCAAACAACTGCCTTTAGACCTGAGACGAATGCAGCAGTCTCTCAATTATTATGCTAAGATCATGTCTGACCCTCATCATCCATTATATTCCATGATTCCTTCATTTGCTCTTAAAAGACTTTATAATGCTCGTCCAAGGAGCATTCCACCTTTTCTCATCAGAATAAAATCTCATCTATTATTGTCTGACCTACAGGATGTTTGCATAACTACCATAAATAGAATTTCACATCCACCCTGGTATAAGCCACAATGTAAAGTAATCAATCCCTTTGCACAGTTAAAAAAATCGGACACATCTCCTGTTGTTTTCCATCAGATCTATTCTTCTCATCGCAGTCAGTTTGATTCTTATGAACCTATATTTACAGATGGTTCAAAATGTACAGGGCATGTTGGCTGCGGAGTTTATGTTGATAATATTTCTCTTAGTTACAGCCTCAATATGTCCTGCTCCATCTTCACTGCTGAAGCAACTGCTGTATTATGTGCACTTCAGTATGTGGGTGGTAAAGGATAAAATAATTTTATTATATACATTGACAGCCTGAGTGTTTTAGAAGCGGTGGAGAACATTAATATCAACTGTCATCCTGTTGTGTCGGAGATTTTATCCACATTAGACTCTTTGAAGTGCAGGAGATTCGATATCATCATTTGTTGGATCCTAGGACATGTAGGTCTTGACGGTAACGAGAGGGCTGATGCAGCTGCAAAGTCTGCATCCACTCCACTTCAGCCTTCCTTTCCATTTTGTGATGCGAGAAAATGTGTGAAGAGTTTTGTTTATGAACTTTGGCAGGAATCATGGAGAATGCAAGTCAGCAACAAACTGTATACCATAACTTCATCCCTCATTTCATTTCCAGTTCTACCATTAAGAAAGGCGGATGTAAAATTGACACGCCTTCGTATTAGACACATACGTTTCACTCATAAGCATTTATTTTTAAATGAATTAAAACCTTGGTGCGAAAGGTGTGATGAACCATACACTGTATTTCATATTTTAATTTTATGTCCTGATTTTAACCATCATCGTTTTAAATTTTTTAAGACTGGCCTTTTAACGATGCGAGATCAATGACATCTGCAAAGATCATGCAGATAAGTTCACCCTCCACTGGGTTAAAACGCATGTTGGTATTGAGCAGAACGAGGCAATGGACCTGGAAGCAAAGGAAGCCACCACATTAAATGGAGTTGACGTGACGGTGCGGCTCAAAATGCAACAAATCAAGACGCTCACCATGGACCACGTTCTCAAACAGTCGCAGCTCAGATGAGAGCAATCAGTCAATGCCAGGAGACTTTTCAACTTCTTCCCGACAGTTTACCGGAAGAGGCTGCTTTTTGGTGATTTCTTCCTCAAAGTTCCTCATAAGGCACGGCGTCTTTGGGACCTACAGAAAAAGGTTCAATGGAATGCAAAGTATCTGCCCACACGATGATGAGACCCAAAGTCCGGACCATCTCTTGTTCCACTGCGAGCATTACGCAACCGCCAGACAGAAGTCGTTTCCAAGAACTTCCAGCAGATGGAACCTACGCAGCTGTTCCAATCCAAGGGATTCCAGAAAGGACTTAAGGAAATCTTACAGGCGGAGCTTCTTCTCCAGCTCAGCTAGTGATCCTCTCCTCACCTCTGTACATACTGTATATATCTCTTTCTTCCCTTTCTATTTGTAATCATTTGTACTGTATATATCTGTAACTCTTTTGTTAATGAAGGCCATCCAGCCCATCTCCCAGACACAGCAGAGTCTCAATAGAATGCCCTTTAGACTTTTTTACCCCTTTGGGGTTTTGCTAGTGGTTTGGACTGACCACCATTTAGGAATTCCTGACTTGACCTGGTGAAGTGCTGAGCCAGAGTTCCTTCTGGGATTACTGTCCAACGACGTTCTCCACCGTATTCCTTCGGATGGGACGGTGTTCTTTTGGTTATGTTAACCTCTTATGTAAGAACACTTAGGATATTACGAATACTTATGTCATGCAGGAACACTTAATTATTTTACGAGCCTCTGATTTACGAATACTCATGCTTTTACAAACTAACAACTACTCCCTACCATGATCCCATAGATTGAATGATAATTCTAATTCCCATTTATACCAGCTAAAATCTTGAAAAATTTCTTTCTTGCGAGCTGATTTTTATTTGTCTTTCATTTACTTTTTTATCATCTGAATTTTTTAATTTTTTAATTCAGTTGTTGAAAGAAATTGACGATTGTGTGTATCGATGTTTCTTGAAGAGAATCGTGAATCTTTCGAAATATGTACAACTGGCTGCACTGTTGATGTTGAAATCCGGCACTGCTGGTGTTCAGCCTATGTGTATTAAAGTGTAGTTAATGACTTCAAATGTCGTAAGGTACTTTCTAGAAGTGGCCATGCCTAAGAACCGCTCCATAAAGTGAACATTCCAGGTGACGTACCTTTGTCAATCCATACTTGCAATGCTGTCACAGAAAAAACGGCATCTAGGTCATTTTGATATGAGCTTTAATAAGAAAATTCACATTTACTGAAAGAAAAGCAAAGAATTTGTATCTGATAACTTGAATAAAGATGAATTATTTATCTATGACAAAAACCCTACAGCTGCAGCAAATTACATTATTGAGCATTTCTGAACACTGAATAAAAATGAGTTTTTCAACTACGAACTTTCCGACAAAAAAATCCCACTGCCTCCCACGAAATACATTTCTAAACATTTTGAATATGGATTCCGAAATAATTTGTATTCAAGTACTATCAGATGTTGAGAACATAATGAATAAAAACAAAGGATAAGCATGCAAATCGCTGACAAAACGACAAAACTAAGATACATCTTACGAAGAAAGAAACAGTGAAATACTTTCTTAACAAAAAAACTTATTTTAAAAATGTAATTTTGAAAATGAGAAAATTATGAGTGATTATTTTGATTGGTTTCTCGTCAATTAAATAAAAATATCAATTTTATATCGCATGTATTTCTTATATAATGTTTATTAATAATTGTTTCTAATAGCACTCTATATTTCTGCAGGTAGAAAGCGATTTGGTAAAACAAATAGTTTCAAGACCTAACACATGCATACTAATTTTTCTGTGCTATTTAAGAACTTTTTTATCAATTCTTACAAATTCGTAAAACCGAGCGTCACCCTGTTTGGCGAATTCCTCACTTAAGCTATCGGTTCTCATCAGACTTTCATATCGTATTATCATCGGACACACAATGCCATTAATCACACTTCCACCGGAGAACCAATTACAACAAGTGGGTACCAGAATCCACCTGAAGGGTTGCAGCCTTGCGCAACACTCATGACTTATTCAAGAAAGTCGTGGAAGCATTCCGCTCGCCGAAGTGTGATCTTGGGGAGATCATGAATATTTCAGGGAGATTCGGCAAATATAATAACCGCTCTAAGAAATTACCGATTTGTATAACAAAGTGGATACAAGAGAAAGCACGGCGTTACTTAAAACATGAACATGCTTCGTTTTTCCAAAACAAATATTCAGCTGAAAATATTTTGGAAGTGAAAACAGTCATTGGCAGTTTCATGTTACACAGATTACAGCTCAGATGAATCATGAATATCGATTATCTGACTAGTAGAGATTCAATTATCTCGAACAAAGTATAAATAAAAAAGAAAAAAAATATCAACACTATTATAAAATTCGACAGTAAAAAAAACGTGGCGCTATGTAAAATATGAATATGTGTCGTATTAAAGTATTTCTAAAACAAATATTTATGTGAAAATATTTTGGCTGTAGAAAAGTCATTGGCATGTTCATGTTTCACGCATTACAACTCAGATGAATATCGATTATCTGATTGGAAAAACAAAAGAAAAGAAACTATTAACGGAATTACAAAGCGATTAGAAGAGAAAACGTGGCACTATATAAAATGTGAACATGTTTCCATAGGAGAAATTCTAAAACAAACTTATGTCTGAAAATATTTTGGCTATAAAAACGGTCATTGGTAGATTCGTGTCTCAGGTACTGTAACTCAGATAAACCATGAATATCGATTATCTGAATAAAAGAAATTATCATCGATATTTCAAAATGATTATAAGAAAACATTTGGCACTATATAAAATGTGAATATGCTTCATTACGAGTATTTCTAAAACAAACTTATTTATGAAAATATTTTGGCTATGAATACAGTTATTGGCAGGTTTGTGTTCAATTCAAATGAATCATGAATAGCGATTTTCTAAGTTGTTGAGATTCCATCATCTGGAACTAAGGATAAGTAAAAAAGAAATTATCAATGGTATTATAAAATTCGACAGAAGAGAAAATGTGGCGCTTCATAAAATATGAATGTGTTTGTTCGGGAGTATTACTAAAGCAAACTTATATCTGAAAACATTTTGGCAATAAAAACGGTCATTGGCAGGTTCAAGTTTCAGGGACTGTTACTCCTATTGAATATCGATTATCCAGATTCCATCATCTCTAAAATATAAACTGCAAAATATAACACTTCAAATGAAATCGCAGTTCCGCTTTAATAATACAACTAATTTATAAACATGATATGTTCAGTAAAATACTGTTGACTATACGTTTCTGTGAATAGAATCCCGTCTTAATCGAAGATCCGCCTTGTTCACTAAAGGCGGTTGGATCGTGTTGATTGGGTCGCAATGTTCTAAAAGTGAAATCACACCTCTGGGAATGGCAGATCAAGTATTGGAGAGTCTTCTGTGGATTATGAAGAACGAAGATTGACTCCCCCAACTGCTTCCACCTTACTAGTAGAGTCCGACTCTGGGCTTAGTATGTGGAAGAATGCTAGTTCAACAACATTTCTATGTATTATCTTGTGAATAGTAAATTAGAAGTTAATTCAATTACACAATTGTACTCAATTTTGAGTCAAATAAGAATATGGTACCGAAACACTTTTGTCTCATAATTTATTAGAGTATAATTTATTTAAGAGATTGTGAAGATCAAACACTTAGCGGACGGGAGCCCTCGAGTTCGTTAAGTGGTAAGACACTTGAGAAATAGGGCAAGCTTGTCGAAAAGAGAGAGACAGTACGGGTATGTTAATGACGAGTGGTAGCGGAAGTACCGCTTCCAGGCGATGAAAATTTCGAATGTAAAATTAATCAACTAAAGTTATGTCTTTGTCTATAAATTAGTGTTATGTGTGTTAATGTAAATAAATATATCTTAAAAATCGGATCTTTTGTTATCAATGAGCGATCTTGGAAACAACTGGGGAAACCAATCACATTGGCGCAGTCGACAGGATGTATTCCGGATTAATACAAAATGATGAGATCCTAATGATGGAAAAATACCTACAAAATCGTGAGTCTGTATATTTTGATTGCTTCTCCTTCCATTAAGAGCCAATATATGTTTTAATTATGTATGATTTAAGGGAAATTTTGTTTTAGAATTTTCGTAAATTTCTTTGTAGGGTTTTGTTTAAGAAGTAAATGTAATAAATGGAAAAAAATGTTTAAATATTCAAAATATCAAGATAAAAACAAATATGTATAATGTTTAATTTAATTGAGAAAATGTTTAAAAGTTCGATATTGGTTCGAAATAATATTGGTTATTGACATTTGTTCATTAATATTCAGAAAAGTTTTCTCTAACTGGTGATATTACTAAAAAAAAATATATATGTATATATATATAATTTTGATTTATTAGAAAAAAAAATATTTTTGGAATAATCTGTTTATTAAAACAAATTTATGTCGAATAATAATGTTGTTGCTAATTGTCAATTTCTTGAGTTATGTGCATTAATTTAAAAGATACTGTATTATTGAATAGTAAATTGTTGAAACGTATGTTTGGTGTAATGTGTTAATGTGATATAGTAGGATATAAATGTTTTTGCTTTGAATTTTCATTATCATTTTGTTGTTCATTATGTAAATGATAAAAGTTTATGGAATAAGAAACTATTTCAAGAAAGTTTAAATGCTTTTACTGAGTATTGTTTTGCATTATTAAAAATTGCATTTTCACAGAATTATTCAATGTTATTAGGTATATTTATTATTTACTATGATTGTATTTAGTATTTATGTAAAGTAACTAAGTTTAGATTTTAAATTTTGTATCAAAACCAAGATTGGGAAGCATTTATGAGAGGAAATTTTGAATTATTTTTATATTTTGAGAGTAATTGTGCTTGCAATGAATAATAGTTTTTTGGTTGTTTCAGTAACTCTGATTCATATTATTTTAAGGTAAAATTACATATATTAATAATGATAAAGATATAAATGCATGTTACTAAAAATTATTTTAGCATTTTATTGATTTAAGTGGTTATATGTTCAATGATCTTCTGTGATAAAGATTTATTTAAATTGAAATACCTAAACTGGGAGTATGATTCGTATATGTATATTTTTTAGCTTGTTTTGGAATTGTTTTTCATTCATTAATGGGTATTATGTAATTGAAGTTTTATACATATTATAGTATATTATTGTGTGTATTAAGTAGTATATTACAGTGTGTTGAAATGAAAATTGAAACTATAAAATTTAAAATTTATTATTAGAATAAATTTCTTAAATTTTTTTTTGTACATTAAGTAAACGAAAGTGTTTTATAGATTAAACAAATGAAAGGTGATTTGTGTGATTTAAATGTTTTGCTTTGAATAGTTGATACTTAAGTTTGGTAATTTGCGATAACATTAGTTGTTAAAATGGCCTTTGCATTCTTAGGTAAAGCTCGAAAGGAGGATCTGTTAATATTGGCTGGTGAGTTAGGAGAACAGATTCCTCCGGACGCGAAAGTTATAGATTTAAAAAATTTGATTACACAATCTAAACATTTTGAAGAATCATTTGTTCGAGAATTAATAAATACAATAATTTCCGATCGGATAGAAGAAAAAGCCAAAGCAGAACAAAAGAGAACGTGAGCATGAAATTAAAATGCGTGAATTAGAAATAAAAGAAAGGGAATATGAGGGCAACTCATTAAGCACGGTAGAATATGGGCGAGATAAATTAGGAAACACATTTCTAGGTTATTTAAATATAATGAAAGGGGTAATTTTAGATCCCCAGAACAAAGCAGAAGAATGGCCTTTCTTTTTCCATCATGCAGAAAGGATGTTCAAGCTTTTATGAAGTACCCGAACAGTACAGAAGGAAAATTATTTTACAGTGTTTAAAGGGTCGTGCTAAAGGTATTAATGCTATGTTGTCGGAAGAAGATTTAGATCAGTATGACAAAAATCAAAAATTTCATTTTAAGGGAATATAGAATAACTCCGTTACAACACAAAAAGAATTTTGATTCTTGTTATAAATTACACAATGAAAGTTATGCTCAGTATGCGTCCCAGTGGAAGCTGCATTAGAACTGTATTTAAAATCAAGAGATGTAGAAACATTTGTTAAACTTAAAGAGCTTATTGTAGCTGACAAAATAAAGAGAGTTTGCCTACTCATGTAAGATCTCAAATATTTCTGAAAGAGACTGAAAATTGGCTTCCAGTCCCTGAATTGGTAAGGGAAATTGATAATTTCCTAGTTTCGATGCCAAAAAGTTTTAAAATAATTCCCAATTATACTAAATTTATTCCCGGCCCACATGGAACAAAACAGGAACAGAAACTGTAAGGAAACATTTTCCAGGTGAACTTAGAAATAAAAACTTTGTGGAAAAGAAAGAATATTATAATTATCAAAAGAACCCAAATCCACGACCACAGAATCGTTTAGGAAATAATACCGCAAGTTGCGCCCAGATAGAAAGGTATTGAAGTGTTACAAATGTCAGGAAGAGGAACATTTGAAGAAATTCTGCCCGCAAATGAATACGGTAACTCAAGTTTCTAATATAAGTGAAACTGAGGTAAGCAAAAAAGGGTTAAATGAACTTTGCATTAAAATGGGTAATGCAAGTTTCGATTGGGAAATTCCAATCAGTGAGAAGGATGGTGAGCTTTTGCGAGTTGATTTAAATATAGGAGATAATAAGTTTCAAGGAATCATTGATAGTGGTGCGGAAATTACAGTACTGCGGAAGTCAGTGGTACCAGAAGAAATGTTGCAGTCAAGTGGGAAAAATTTACTTGAGGCCTGCAATTGGATCTCCGGTTGAAGGAAAGCTTGTTTCTGTTCCACTAAGTCTTTGGTCAGCAGATGATGATATCAGGCCGTATATCATGGTGCATGCTGCGGTTGTGGAAGGATTGCATGAGCAAGCTTTGATCACTCCTAGAGTTTTTAGTTTGTTGGAAGAACAAAGAAGAAAATATCTTGGAGAGGAAATAAAAAATATCCACAGGAAAGGAGTAGTTTCAGTACTTTCAATGTGGAGGGAAGGAAAATAAGCTCACCAGGCAATAGAAGCAAATCAAGGAACATTTGATTTAGAAAATTCTGAAGTAGAGGTTTCAACTACTCCAGTGGAAAGTAACTTGGCAAATAAAGAAATAACCGCTATTAAGGATGAAGAAAATAGTACTCCAATTTCACATAAGCAAAGATATTTAGAAAAGAACAGTTGTCCTGTGCTACATTAAATCGGTGTTTTGAAGATGCCAGACAGCGTAAGAATAATTACTGGTTGAGTCAGATTTATTGTACCACACAGGCAATGTGGCAGGACAGAAGTATGTACAGCTTGTAGTTCCTGAGTGCAGGAGAAAGAAATTTTAAAATTGGCTCACGAAATACCAACAGGAGGACATCTTGCTTCTAGGAAAACAAAGGAAAGAGTTACAATGTCTTTTTGGTGGGAAGGTCTGCCAAGGGATGTAAAACGCTGGTGTGAATCTTGCCACGATTGTCAATTGCGGAGGAAAACCAAACTGAAAGACAGAGGACCTATAGAAGCTGTTGGTAGACCAGAACTTCCCTTCCAAGTAGTCAATGCTGACATTTTAGGGCCTATTGAACCTAAATCTTCAAGGGGACATCAGTATGTGTTGTGTGTTATGGATCAGCACAGTCGGTGGCCAGAGGCAATTCCGATTAAAACTTTGACGGCAAAAGCGACATGCGATGCCTTTATGGAAATTTTTATGAGGACTGGCATTCCTCGAATCATTGCTATGGACAATGGAACAAATTTTGCTGCAAAGTTAACGCAAGAATTTCTTAAAAGATTAGGGACTGTACCAAAATTCTCTACACCAGGTTACCCACAGAGTAACGGATTAATAGAAAGATGGATTGGCACAATGAAATCAATGTTGCATCATGCCATAAGGTCGCAAGGTAGAGGATGGGACAAACAGTTGCCTTTTCTCTTGTGGGCATATCGTGAAGTGCCAAACGCTACTACTGGGGTCTCACCCTACCTACTCGTTCATGGACGCCCCCCAGTTGGACCTTTAGCTATTTTAAAATCTACATGGGAAGATGAAGTTGTTTTACCTCAAGGTATTGGTGAATCAATCACTGATTATCTTCAGAAGGTTAGAAATAGGTTACAGGAAGCTGTGGAATACGCCGATGAACATACTAAAAATCAACAGGAGAAATATGTACATTATCATAATTTAAGATCCAAAGAAAAAGAATTATCTATTGGAGATGAAGTTATTGTGCTGATTCAGACTCTACAAACAAACTTTTTGTTCTGGGTGGAAAGGTCCAGGGGGAAATTGTAGAGCAAAAATCACCCACATTCTTATGCAGTTAAGCTACCGGATGGAAGCATCCGTCATTTGCACATCAAAATAAGCTAAGGAAATATATCCAACCGATGAATATGGTGGGCATAATATATGAAGCTGATGAAGATTTTGGAGAAGTTCAACCTGTACCTTTAGGAGGCCTTGGAGAAATAAAGGACAGTTGGAAACAGCTAGAAGAAAAAGACCGAATTTTCAAATCTATCTCCGAAGCAAAGACTCAGCTTTTAACAATTCTTAAGGACTACAAAGTCGTATTCAATGGTGAATTGAAACGAGCTAAGGTACCACCTCATAAAAATAACATTAAAACCTGGAATCGAAGGAAACAGCCTCACATATACCGCATACCAGAATCACTAAAACCTCAGGTGGAAAATCAAATAAAGAACTATTAAACAAGGATTTGATAGAACCATCTTCCGCAGAGATTGTTTATCCTCTTGTATGTGTCGCAAAGAAAGATGGAACGATTCGACTATGTGTCGATTATCGGGGACTGAATTCTGAGTCTAAAATAGCTCCATTTCCAATGCAAAATTCAGAAGAATTACGATTCAAAGCTGGTGCGGCAAATTATCTATCAACTCTAGATATCCTTAAAGGTTATTGGGAAATTCCATTGGATCAAGATAGTCGAGAACTAACAAGTTTCGTTTCACCTAAAGGACAGTATCAGTGGAAAGTAATGCCATTTGGACTTGCAGGTGCTCAAGCTACTTTTCAGCAAATTATGAATCAGATTCTAAGGCCTCATAATGATTTTGTTGAAAGTTTCCTGGATGATATCATAGTTTATTCATCTAGTTGGGAAGAACATTTGAACCATCTAAGAACAGTTTTGGAAACATTAAAACAGTGTAATTTTACCGCAAAATTTAGAGAAATGTACCTTTGCTCGATCGAAAAATACTTGAGGTCATGTAGTTGGATCAGGAGAGCATGGGCCCGATCCGGATAAAATTACAGCTATCAAAAACTTAAAATCGCCAAGAACGAAGAAAGCCTTAAGATCGATTTTAGGACTGTTTAACTATTATAGGGAATATGTACCTCATTATGCGAATATTGCTAAGCCATTAACAGACCTGACCAGAAAATCTATCCCAAATGATATTCCTTGGTCTGAAGAGAGACAGAAAAGGCCTTCATCTCATTGAAAGATAGTTTGTGTACTGTCACTTCATTGTCAACCCCTGATTTAAATAAACAATTTGAACTGCACACAGATGCTTCGGTTACTGGCATGGGAGCATGCTTAATGCAGAGAGATACAGATGGAAATCTAAGCCTATAACCTTCGCCAGTCAGAAATTAACTCCAGCGCAGACCAAAATGGGTACCATCGAGAGAGAAGCGTATGCTGTGATATGGGCACTTGGTAAGTTTGAAGCATGGACTTACGGAACGTCCATAAATTTGTTCACAGATCACAATCCTCTGAAATATCTTACGGAAAGCATTCCGAAGAATGCCAGATTACAGAGATGGTCATTGGCTCTTTCTCGCTATCAGGTCAAAATAGCTCATAAGCCCGGTAGTAATAATGTTATCGCAGATGCCTTATCAAGGGTTTATGAGGATGATTAATTATTTTTCTTTTATAATGAATCTTGTAAGAAATAAAAAAAAAAAAAAGAAAAAAAAAAAGAAATAATTTCTGATATATCATAATATTCATATTTAACTTTATATAATATAATGTAGTTATTTCTATTTGTTATGGGTCGTTAATTTTCATAAGGTTTGTGTGTGAATAATATTTGCACATAATTGTTTTTTTGTGTTGATATTGATTCTTATTTTCTTACTTTATAATATTGTGTTGTAATAAATATAATGAATATAGCAGTAGTATAGGATATTTTCCTTTAAAGAGAATATGAAACAAAAGTGTAAGCTGAAGCATGTCAGCACCTAGGTTAAGCACTAAGTTAAATTTAAAATGTTGGTATTATTTGGCTCTTGATGGAATGGTGATAAAGGTAAAGGAACTTTCTAGAATTCTTCGTAGTTTCCATTTGCGGGACAAGGTCCAGCAATGAAAACTGGAGGGAAGGTGTGAAGATCAAACACTTAGCGGACGGGAGCCCTCGAGTTCGTTAAGTGGTAAGACACTTGAGAAATAGGGCAAGCTTGTCGAAAAAGAGAGAGACAGTACGGGTATGCCACGACGAGTGGTAGCGGAAGTACCGCTTCCAGGCGATGAAAATTTCGAATGTAAAATTAATCAACTAAAGTTATGTCTTTGTCTATAAATTAGTGTTATGTGTGTTAATGTAAATAAATATATCTTAAAAATCGGATCTTTTGTTATCAATGAGCGATCTTGGAAACAACTGGGGAAACCAATCACAGAGATATTCAAAAAAATTTCACTCTGATGATTTTCTTACCCTTTTTGGAATCTAGATTGGTTTTTAATCCATGCATTAAATTTTTTAAGAAAGTTGCGTATTATCTGCAGGAAGTATTTTTGGATCTGAAAGGGCAATATACATGTAGGAATCGAGCCACTACCCTTCACTCTATAACTTCAGCTACATGAACCCAGCCACTAAAAATAAATTATCCAGTCATCTGTAATTAGTTTACCTATTTACCCAATTTACCAAAAACATTTACCTAATGAGTTTTGCTGATAAAGAAATAAATCAATTATTTGCAACTCGTACGTGTGATTTATGTCAGTGCCGATACACCACCCCCATATAGACTTCGCATCGAAAATTATCTACATCTTAAAAGTACTCAATCACAAATAAATTGATAATTAAACATCCTAACAGGATATTATTTAATCAATTTGGAAACACGATTGCTATACGTCATAAAAATCACTCCTAAATCCAATCGTAAAGTTGAAGAAGTAACTGTTTGAAACTTCTTTCCAAGTTTCAAAAATTACTGATGGAGAAATATTCCAAAAGCATTTGAAGCATTCGATCCAAGTTATTCTCAAGCATGTTTAATTTGAGGATTTGCTAATCCTACAGACTATTAAAAAGGATGACTATATGGTTTCAAACGAACAATTCTTTCTTATCTTAATATATATAAATATTTTCCTAAGGTCCTTATGTTTTAGGCTTTTCTTTCTTTTTATGGACTTGTGGAGTTGGTCTAGTATTGGAATTGAACCATCTGGGATTAGCAGCAACAACAAATGCATTCCTCTAGTAAATTAAATTTTTCTGAAGCAAAGAACTTCTTCTTGACTGAAGATACTAACAACACAATTTTGAATTAATGTATATATACGAGAGACACACATACAAAGGGATACAGACGAGCCTCGGACTGTACTTTAAATTCAACAGATTGGAAATTATTATTTATTACCAAACAGATCGTCATTTCGAACCACGTTTTAGAGTGAGATGTCACAAATGAATTGCAGTCTTCTGTCCATATCCATGAGGAAGGGCTTTGGTCGTTACTAATTATCGTGAACAAGTCCCGAAGCAACGGAACAACTGTAATCTTGTTAGAAAAATGTGGTCACTCTCCCAATCACTGCCACTTCAAGTGGTATGAAGATATGATATGAGGAAAAAAGTCACCGTCTGTCTCAGGAATCATTTTAGAGACTTTTGTACTAAGTGTCAATTTATATGTTATTTATGTTCTCTTCATCTATCCAATCCAAATATCTCTATTTATGAATAACTGGGGAGATTTCAATTGGATAGATGAAGTTAAATAAATAGAAGAATCGAATATATTTAGATTAGGCAGATAAAGAGAAAATTAATTGCTTATTATAATTACGAATCTTCAAAAAAATTCTCATAACGCCATCATTATAGACGGATGTTGAAAAATTTTAAAATTAATAATAAATAAAAAAAAAACTTACAAAATTTTTTTTACAACATTTGCACGTGTATGATATGAATTTCACAGTATTTACTTCATTTTGTGGACTGCAAAATTTAACATCCCTGGACACTGGCTTAACAGAAGTAGACTTTATAGCTAAAGGCACATGAAAGAAATAAACAGTTCTTCTAAATTACGTCTCCTTATTTAATGCTTATGTTTACTCTCATTACTTGATTAACTTATTTGATCATTTTCCTAATTCGATGAGCCACAGTTTTATGATGAACAGCTCCTCCTATCAGTTCATTAAGCTCCTCAACCTTTCATCACTTCCAAATCATTTATTGCTCATAAATTATTTTAGTTTAGGAAAAAAAGGAAACTGGGCTATAAAATAAAAATTGTTCTGAAGAAAAGTTATACATTAATTTAAAGTGAAAAAGGTCTTCGGAAATTTCTGAATGTGCATAGCTTATATTGCAGCAGCATCTAAGTGGAAGGAAGTCGAGAAGAAGCTCAATATCTTACTATTTATGATGTCAGATTAATGGTTAGCGTCTGACCTTCAGTTCAATAGTTTGAGGGATCATTTTCCACTTTCATCAGGATGTGTGAGCAATGATTGCTTGTATTGCAGTAGCAGTATGGTTGAAGGAAAGAGTTAAGAAAAGACTCAATACCTTCAGACCGAGGTGGATACTGCTAGTTAGATCTGGCCTTTGGTTCAACGCTTTATAGGTTACATTCCCACCTTGGGAATGGATGTTTGTAGTGGTCCAAAACGCACTTTAGACTGTAGATCACGGTCTAATTATCATTCGTGTGTAAAAATTGACTGTTGAACAACAAACAAACCTAACCAACATAATGCCTCCTGAAAAGGTTCCTTGTTAATTGTTTTGGGTGATTCTTAGATCAATATTTGGCTCGATCTTGTGTTTTTGGTCATGAATTGCAGTGTCTGTTTAATTTAATGAACTGGTCACAAATGAGTACAAAATAACAGTTCTGAAGCTCGTAACCAGATGCTATAAATATTTAAAGGCATTGATTATGTAAATAAATGAAAGAAGCGTCATATACTGGGCGGTCATATACTTAAAGTTAGCCTACTTATTACCCAGCATTTTTCACCTACAATTATAAACCCGTTCTACTCTTCAGATAATGATGAAACTTACTATATATGAATATTGAGGAAAACATTTCCGTAATAAAAAAAAATAGAGCACTACTATATACTAGCTTTTCAAAAACTCCTTATGTGAATAAGACAAAACTTTAGAGACTTATAATTAGATACAGAAAATCCTTCGGCAGGACATTTTTCCTTGTTTATCATGTCCTTATACAAAAAACTTTATTGCTAAATTTGATTTATCAGAACGTCGGTAAAAGCTTAGCCTCATTGCATCGCTTAAAGACATTGCGAAAACGGCGCATGTTGAAAACTGGTTTAAACACCACTATGAGAAATTTAGAGAGATTGGAGGCCTAGATATGCCAAGAAAATGTCTCTATTGATGTTGAAAAGGATACGGAGACAACTGTCTTGGAAAATCATTCAATAAAGTCAGGCACATTTAGCTTTAGATGCAGCTGGCTATATATATTAAGATCCCTTTTTGTAGGTACACAATTTGATAGCTTATGGAACAAACGCTCAAGTTCAGAGCCTTGTCGTTCCTTCAATTGACTCGATGTCATCAAATTCATAAAAATCCAAAGAATTAAATGAGCTTATCGTATTATTAGAATGAACAAAGAGCGTTTAACACAGAAGATATTCTTAGCCAGCCTCTTTTGAGCACCAGCCGAAACAATCTTAATGGACTAACTGTTTAGAAACGGTTTACGAACGATTAATTGGAAAGAATGATTAAGAATTATTTTAAGAACGTTAGTTGGTTGGATTTTATGGCGCAAGGTCCAAAATCATCATCAAAATGTGGTATCCCTTGACTTTGTAAATAAGTGGGAGAGTGACCATTATTGTCTTGCTGGACCTCTGTGGGGACGCGTTCACGTTCATCTGGAACAATCAAATATCTTCATCTGGTGATGCGCACATGTGAAAAGGAGAGTGCTTATAGTGCGATGTTTACCACATGTTAATGTTTGTATGCTTATTCTATAATTCAATTTAATCCCTAAATTACCTTAAAATAAATCATATTCAATTGATGGAGCCATTGTTTTGTTCATTTACGTGAATTAAATACGGGAGATCAATTTAAAAGACTAACCGTTAGTTTTTCTTATTATTCGAATGATGAATTGATGATCTGACGAATGGAGTAACCTTTTCAAATGCTGAAGTATAATGGTTTGAATCCCGTTCCAGTGTAGACAATCATTTTGAAGAACATTGTTAAATTACAATAATTTCATTAATGAAGTAAAATGGAAAAGTAGACGCTTCATGTTACTAAATTTTGTGATTAATTTATTCTTTAAAAATATAATTAAATTAAAAAATTTTTCATTCTTTAAAGCAAATGTTAAAATCGTTCGCTTCTATTTTGAATGTAAATAATGAACATGTCGAATCGAGTTTTCTGACCCTTCGCAGTATGGTTGGGGTTATGGATGATTATTCAGTTATGATTTATTTCAATGGATCGATGTTTGCATGACTGTTTTGATGTTACCTTTTAGGAAACCCCACAAACAATCTAAAGAGGAGACCTTCGTGGCCAGAGGCCTCTTAGAATTTACGCGCTACCAAAGAATTTCTTTGGTAGCGCGTAAATTCTAAGAGGCCTGTTGTTGAGCTTAGTGTGTGTAAAATAACTGTCTTTCTGAAACCAATATACATACGTAGAGGTCCAGACAATCCCTAGACTATACCTTTAGGTCAACAAGTTTAGAATACTTGCCCATCACCAAGTGTCTCGTCATTTTGAATTATAGTCAGGTGACGAGGTCTCTCCTGATTTAACACCCTAATCACCGCATCTACACCACATTAGCGGAAGGACTTTGGACGTCACAGATTAACGTGGACATGTCCCCTACAAACGGAGCTCCAGAAACCCAGTGAAGGAGGGAACGGCGTGGTAACCCTCCCAACCACTTAACGTGGCAAATGATGCTTCACTTTGCTGATATTAACGGGAAGCTGTGTGAAGCTACTGAGCCACTGAAGCTCACTCTGAAACCAACAGTAACGTGCTCCTGTTTCTCCAGTGAATCAATAAATGCTTGAAATGTATCCAGGTACACTATGGGAGGGATGGTTTTGGTAAATGATTGAGGATTCGTTTCCATTAAAATCAAAGAATTAATTCATACAAATGAATTTTATTGTTGCTATTTATAATCTTAAGAAGTAAATTTTCAATAAATAAATAAATAATAATAAATAAATTAATAAATAAAAAAATTTAAGAAAAAGTAGGCAACTTACTAAAATTATTTACTCAATCAGACTGAAAATAGACAATAATTCAAACACGAATTTATAAGTAAGAAACGAGTTTCTGCATCAAACTCACACATTAAATAAAGAAATATTATGTAAGTAACGGAGTCAAATGTTTTGCTATATATATTATGATACACGCGGGTAACACAAAAGAAATTGCACTCTTTTAAATCGATGACCCTGTGTTTAAAGGTGCTGAACAGTTGAAATTCAGTGTTGCATCACGCTCATTTTAACATGTCACATGAGAGGACACTAAGAAATCTTTGGAGTCTCACTGCTCTCGGGGAGAAGAGTCCTGCCTGATAGGGAAATTTTTCACTAAGGGTAATTCACGTGTGCCAGAGGAGAAAATTAGTTTAGCGCTAAATTAGTTATCTTAAATTACAATATCTCAATCTTCAGGTTCCAGCCACTATCGAACAAAGGAAGAGAGATGCTAGGCTTCAATTGTTGGAGTGGATGCCTGGGAGTTTACCGGATATTTTCCTCCTTATCAGCACACAAATACGCGGTGACAAAACGTCGACGCATAGGCTTAAATTGTCCTAGAGGTAGGAGAGCTCCCTTCAGAGCATAAGGTCCCGGGTTCCATTCAAGCAACTGTTGAACAAGGAGATATCGATGTTGCGCTTATGCCGTCTGTATTCGAGTTAAAACTGCTCAGTAGCTTCACACTGCTACCCGTAAGATCATTAAAAGGAAGCACCTGACCGTAGTTGAAAAATACTGGCGCTTGGTTATAGACGAGTGTTCCAAATATGTGCTTGTAATTTGAGCCCCAGCAGCTCAGTTGCTTCATGTCACTTCCTGTAAGATTAGAAAGTGAAACATTGATTGCCTCTGGCAGCTTTTGGGAGGGAGATGGCATTCTCATTCATGGTTTGAGGATGCATCCACGTTCATCTGTGGACAGATGGCCTGATTGGTTAGAGAATTGGTTCTCATTATCGAAAAGTAGCGGGTTTGAAGTGCGACCAACCAATGATCATGCATGTTCGCTAATTATGGTTGGGTCATGGCCACAATGTCTTCCAAAAGAAATGATACCTCTGGGAATGGCAAATCAAGTATTGGGCGTCTTTCACTTGGTTCTTGCTTCTAAATTACAAAGACTGCTTTCACCTACATGATAGAGCCCATCTTAGGGCTAGGTACAGCGAAGCATTCTTGTACACCAACAATGTCCTATGTCCATCCGCTGGTGTAGTGAGAATTTGGAAAGCAGAGGGTAGCTCTTGTGTGACCTCGTCAACAGACATTGTTATAAAATATTATTACAATTAAGAACTTGTAGGGATTGACAAAATGTTTCGTAAAAGCAAGCCGTCATAAATGAGAAAAATAAATTTTAGACCTCAAAAAACTATTTTGCTCATAAAACTGTGTGCTCTCTCTTTATAAATAAACAAAATTATTGGAAGAAATGATTTAGCATTCATTATAAGAGAAAATGTCAAACAAAGCTCATACTTAAAAGCAATTCTTACTTTCCTACTTCAAAACCCTAAAATTCAAAATACATTTTCCATTTTTTTCTACGTACTATATTTCAATGTTGTTTTCCTCAAAAAGTATCTCACTCTTGCAATGAATTCATCTACTTGTTTTGCAGACGATCACCGCACCATGTCACTTGCTTTTTGTTCTACGTCTGAATGTTCTTCATTATCATTCATTATGTTCTCAATCATTAAATAATCCAATACTACTTGTTTAAAAAATAGCTGAGTACAAAATCAGAGCCGCGTTGATCTGGTTGGTTTGGGCGTCGGTCTAATTATAGGAAGGTAAAGAGTTACAAGCACATATTTGGCATCACAACAACTTTGCACCAGGCAACAACGTTCAAATGCAATTTGTGTATGAGGAACCGGCTGAATAATTTCCTCATTTAAACACAATGTAGGTGTCGCTACTGGCGCCTGCTTTGTCTGAATGCGTTGAAAAGCTAATCATTTGCATATCACAGCACCTTTTTCCTTTCGTGTAAATTTCACGTCTGTAGCATGTCGCCTTCTTGGTGTAGCAATTTTAATGGCCAGTAGTAAATTTGGTAAAATAAAGCACATTACGTTTGAATTGACAATTTTTAGCCCGCAAACTTAAGAAAGTGAGATTTAAAAGAAAAGGCTACTTAAAAAGGAAACAATTTGATGTCTTTTCAGACAGCGATTTTGTGAGAGAGACAAAATTTCGGCTTTTTAATGCTTTTCAAACTTTAATTATACAAAATATTCAATAGAGTAACATCTAATATCACTTAAAATTATTGCAAAAAAGAAAGAAGGAATTTTTAGTATGTTTGCATACATATAATGAAATCAATACTATTAATTAGAATTTTACATAATTCCTTATTTTTTAAATTCATGTATACAAGTGTTAATTTTTGTATACTATATTAATATTATGTATGAATACCATAGTTGAATTTTGCGGACATACATTCAATAATAATAGATTGCGGTAAGCATTTATGCTTTAAATTGGCCTACACATAACCATGATAAATTATAAAAAAAAATTGTTGGCCTAAACAAGGCATTAAGTCTTAAGATTTAAAAGAGACTGTTTACAAATAATGCAATTATTAATTTAGAATTCTATTATTTAATGAAATTTTCAAAGTTTTAAATGATCCTTGCCGATTTAAACTAACCATTAAGTAGATATTTTGTCTTGTCATTTTCATTTTGATTTTTCTTTTGTTCCATTGTCAAAGTGTTAATAAGCCAATGAGAATTGTAATAAAGCGTGGATTAGATTTACCATACGATCACACTTGGCGTGTTTTTTGGGCAAAATTTGGCGAATATTTTTACTGGAAACTCGGCAAACTAGTATTTTGGCAACCCTATTATTCATTAATTTCTCATGAATATTTACCAATTTAAATTCATGTAAAATTTAATCAAAAAATTTTAGGGATAATTTAACATATCAAATTTATTTTACCATTGATGTTTAAAACCTATAAATCTACGTATTTTGTTAATTTTCTAAAATTAGTTGAGCATATTGTCAGATAACCAACAATGTATGAAATATTTGTCACTATTTCAGCCATTTTTTCCCCCGCCGTTTTTCCCGATCGGAAATTCGTCATACGGTCACCCTTGGCGACTTTTTGAAAATTTGACCGTACGGTAAATTTTTACCTACAGCGTTGTAGTCTTAGTCTCAAGTGGGATGAAAAAAACAACCACTTTATGATTAAAAATAATATTTTGATAAAATGTTACGGTTATTAAACATAACTCAATACAGAATTAAAATTCGAATTAATAATTATACTAACAGATATTTACCATTATGGCAACAGAAAACATCACAGTCGCAGTTCGCAAAGCGAGAAATACAATAAAATTTGGTGAGTATTTTCCTTGCCAAAATAATTCACCAGAAGCAATTAATTACCAAATGTAGCGCTCGTGCATATGCGTGAACCGCGTGCCATAATTCAAATTTTCGCCATTTTCATTTTGGATTTTGCATTGGATGTAACAGCGCAGGATATCTAAACCTTCTTTTTTTAGATTTTGTTATGTGAGTTACCTGAATATCATGCGTTGAAATGGAATCTATATAATAACGGAAAGAAAAAATTTTTTTTAATTATTTTTTTCAAAAAATTTTATTGCATTGATAATTTAAATATAACCTCCTCACACAAAATCATGACGCAGCCATAGAAGAAAAATGAAGGTAAGAATTTTATCCTAATGATTTTCTGCAGCCTAAGAATTCCTACAATTGTATTTTAAGTATATATGTTTTCAATAATAAACGAAACTACAAAATTGTTCTATTTTACAAATTTATGAATATTCTTTATAATATTTTCCCATTATTCTGCTATTGGATTCATGAAATGAAAATTTTTAAAATTTATTCCAGATTTGTTTTGTTATTATTAACAGTTATCGCAGAAATTCTGAAATTTGAGATTTTGCATCGAGCGATATTTTTGTATAAACCATATTTTTCACCTAAATTAAAGTGTAAATTTTAGTGTAAATGCTCGAACGAGATAACTCTGTGCAAAAATATGTATTTATAATTACATGTTATTACATGTAATTTTTATTAAAATATTTTTCATTATTTACTTTTTATTATTTTTACTATTTTGTTTCCTCATATCACCTTCCATATCAAATCCAAAGTGTATTTAAATAGAATAGTTTAATCAATTCTTAATACGATTACTGTATTCTTATTTAATGTTAGGCTTAGCACACATTAAATAAGAATACAGTATTGAATCTTATAATTTGAACACATAATTGAATCTTATAGTTTGAAATAGGGCGAGAAACCTGCATGTGCCCCCCCCCCATTTCTTTTATGGTTGTTATTCTTTTCAAACAGGCGACAGGCGACCATTATAGGTTGCCAATCAAATTCCAATATCTACTTCTCTTGCGCTTGGAATTGGCGAAGCTGTGATCGTAATAATCACTTTTACCAATATGTAATAAAAAAAGGGCTTGAAAATTTTCGTCAGTTAGCATATTTTAATATAAAAAAATTAAAAAATTGGAACTAGTAGGATATCCTCCCCCATTGGTGACCATTGTGATATCTTTTTTTGTCGACAAGTTAAGCGCATGTTTTTTAACGCAGGAATTTTCCCTAAGTTCCAAAAATACGCATTTTATAAAATTTTAAATTATAATAGTTTTAAAAATCTAAAAAATTACTACTGGAGAATGAATAAAAGCTTTTTATTTTTGCTGGGTTTGCCTTTATTCAAAACAACCGGTAAAAGAGTAAATAACAATAATGGGAACTTATTTGATATGACGTCAATCTCAAATGTAGAATTGCTAAGTGATATTATGGAAAAACAAATAAGAAAAATGTAATTATAAATAAACAAAAATATATAAGAAAAAGATTCAATAATTTTTAAGAAAATGATAATAATAAATAAAAAAGAAATTGGCGAAAAAGAACTTTTTGCAATGTTTAGACGCTGGCGACAACGAAACACAACAACAAACGTTGAATAAAAAGTTCGAATTGGAAGTAAAACGAAAATTTCATATGCTGTTGCCACTGAAAAGAACCATGAACCATATATATATATATATATATATATATATATATATATATATATATATATATATATATATATATATATATATATATATATATATATATATATATATCACTTAAAAATGGTGTAAAACACGATAAAACCAAATCTGACAGCATAAAAATCTGGAAAGTAACCAAAACTTAAATTGGCAACAGGATAATCGAAACAAAGGACGCTAAATTTGGCGAGAAATCATTTGGGGGTGCCATACTTACACCAAAAATTATGTAATTGAATATAATATAAAAATAAAAGTTGAATTAATAAAGTCGCAATTTCATACATTCGTGAGATTTAATTTTACTTTGTTTGATAAGGAGTTAAAATTGAGAACTTTTCCGTTAAAGGCATGTCACTAATTTTCAACGCTATATTGACGCAATTAGCACAATACTAGTTTTTTTTATGAATATTAAATACAAAAGATAATCAAATAAATATAAACTGTTAAATTAAGAAAAGATAAATATACCATAATCGAGTTGATCGCCAAATTTGGCGATCAATTGTATTCGAAGATTTTTTACTTTTGTGGTTGTTTCCATATGAGTATTTCTTTACAATAAACGAAGGGTAGGAAGTTAAGCATTTTATTGGCATTCTGCACAAGTGCCGTATAATCCATGATTCAAATTTTTTGGCCATGAAGAAATATTGCCAAGACAACGTATTGTGACGAGTGCGATGACGTAAATACTAGGGTTACCAAAGTAGAATTTTTTGTATAATTCTTATATGTCTCCATATGTATGTTGTAGTAAAAACGAGGTTGCCAAATACATAAAAAATTCCGCCAAAAATCGCCAATCTCAGAATTTAGCATCATGGATTATACAGCACCTGTTCCTGGCATGAATTTTTTGTTTTCATTTTATGTTTATTATTTTTGTTATTTATCCAAATTTATTTTATAAAAACGATTCAATTTGTAACCAAGATATTGGATAAAATTATTCAAAACACAACATATGTTATCTTACTATAAAGTTTTGTGTGGTCCATCTCGAGGCAGCTTTAATCATGTTTATAAAGAAAAAAATGTGATTAAATTTAAAACCGTAGTAGTTAATTAACCATTTAACATTATTAAAATCAACCACTTATATGTGCTGTTTCACGAGATTGATTGCAAATGATTGTGAGGTCATAACACACAATGCCTATTTGAAACTTTCAGTGCTATTTTCAAAATTTATTTTTAAATTATACTTATTTTTACACTTTCATATGCAAGTCATGAAAACGGGGCATGTATTATTTTTCTTATTTCCTGTTTGTTTTGTGTTTCGCTATTCCGAATTTGGCGGCCATTTTCATTTAGTGGCGTGAATGCTCATATCGCCAAACATAATTAATCAAATTGGTGATAATTCAATGCGATCACAAAAGATTAACCAAAAAAATATATTCCTATGTTTTCAACACAATATATTACATAAACAAAGCACAAAAAGAAAAAATTTTTATTTCAAAATAAAAAGAAGCTATATTAATTCATAAGGAAGGATATTTAACAGGTGGCGCAAAATTCAAGATGTAGTTCGTAAAACTCAATAGATGTTAATTCCTGATTCATTTTAGTCATCCTTCGGGTTTAATACCTCGCATGGCAAAGATGAATATAACATGCGTCTCAGCAAGCAAAAAAATCTCTGCACACCTTTAACTTCTTGGCAAGAGCAATAACAAAACTGCTTTAGATTACATTTTAACTACATAACATGACTATTTGAACACAAGCGTTTTTTTGCGAATAATGTCTCTTTTTCACATAATTGTAATCATAGACTACTCATTTCTTTGTAAATGCCAAATTTTAAAATTCATTGTTGTAAGAAATAAAACTTTTTAACTAAGTTTGTGGGAATAACATATATAAACACAAACCAAATTTGCGATGGCTGGCATCGACGAAATTCACCAAATTAAAAGAATACGCCAAGTCTTTTATATTTGGAAACACACCTTTATACTGCACCTTATTTCATTTAATTGAAGCAGTTAATAACAAATTACTAAAATGCATTTTAAATTTAAAATAAATTTTTTTCTTCAAAGGAAGCATTTTGGTCTGAATGGATACACTATTTAATTTCAAGTGATCCATAGGAACTCTCAATTTTGAATTTTGCTTCAGAAGCCTAAAAGTGAATTCTAATATCAATTTCTAAATACAAATATCATTCATTTAATTATGATCTGCTTACAATGTACCAAATTAAGACTTTTCATCAATGCCAATCATTATGCGCATTCATTGCATTTAGCGATGCTTGTTGATGACTAATTCTCGCCACTTTCTACTTCATTCGGTGATTTTTCAGCCTTGGCTTTATTCTATAAAAAGTTAAAAAATATAAGCCAAAAATTGTGTCATAAAAATTGCACATATTTTTTTGCTCCAAGTAAATATACAAAACACCAACTTTACGTTTCCAAAGATCAGAATCGTTACATTAACATCCTGTTTAAGATTAGAAGAACTAATAAGAAAATGTTCGAAAACAAGACAGAGTTAAGCAAAAAGCGAATTAATATCAATTATTACATAATAATGTTCTTATATTGGTTTTGGAATTTCTTCTGACTCGGAAAGAGTTATGGAAATTACAATTTATCCTACTAAAAAGTATATTATACAACAAATATAATATTCGATAAAATGTTCGAAAGCAAGATATTTTAATTAAAAGTGATTTAAGAATAGTTATTGCAAATTAATAATTGTTCATAAATCGGTTTTTAAAATTCCTCAGACATGAAAAAGTGATGGGAACTACTGTATATTTCAATAAAAAGTATATTATACAGTGATTGTAGCATTCGAAAAAACGTCCGAAAGCAAGATATACAAGTAAAAAGAGATTTAAGAACAGTTATTGCAAAAAAATAATAATTGTTCTTAAATCGGTTTCAGAACATCCTTAGACACAAAAATAATTATGAAAAATACAGTTTATCGTACTAAAAAGTATATTATATTCAGTGATTACTAATTTTATGAGATTTCTTTTTTTTTTCTTTCTTTTTCTTTTCTTTTCTTTTTTTTTCCTTTAGCGCTCAACGATTTACTGAAGACATAATTTGAGCTTCGGTCTTCCAAAAAATAATTTTATCTATAAATTTCACATTTATCTTACAGAATTTGAAGTCTCTTATGCAAAAAACTAATTCATCTTTCATTAATGGTGATATTTTTTGCCCTCAATTTTGGGCCATACTTTTAATATTAATCTTTTTAAAATACTGTATACTTTTTCCTTAACAGTATTTACTTCTATCTATATTTTTATAAAACAATTTGTAATGAAAATAGAGAATATATATATTTTTAATATACTATATTTATTTCTTTGTTTTTTTTTTCTTGTTAAAATATTTGTGGCAATAAAAATTGCACTTATATGAAATATTAATTAGCAATTATGGGACCAAAAAATTAGCGCCATACGTGTCGTCGTTACACGTACCTTTAAAGTTAACGAAAATCTCTTAAAGTTTAACTTTTCACAAAAAGGCTGTATTCAGCATAAAAAGAAAAGCTATTACATGAGACACTAATTAAAGTTAAACAGGTGAAACAGACTTTAAATAAATTTCTAATTTTAACAAATATATCAATTTTAAAAATTACTTATTTAGAAAGAGTGAGTTATTATATTTAATTAAATAGTATTGTTCCATTTTGCTGGCTTGCTCAAATTTCACCATGTTGTTATTTTGAATGACGATTCACGAAATTTTTTTTAAGAAATAGTAACTGTGTTACATGAAAAAAAAAATTTGAGGGCAAAAATAATTTTTTCTTTCTTTAAAATGTTTGTAAAAGGTAAAAAAGTTAAAAATAATAATGGTAAAAGCAGCATTTTGTAATATTTTATTTCTTTTCGTTATAACATTTGATGACATCATCAATGGCACCGGCGAAATGGTAAAACACTAATTAAGCTTTTTACCACATAAAAAATGTGATATTTTGTTAAAAAAAGAATTTGTTAAATTTTTTATTTATACAGAACTATAGAAAATGTTATTTTTCTCTCGTTAAGATTCAAATGAATTTAAACTGTAGCAAAAGTTATTATATTGTTTCATTTACTTAAATGATTATAATCAAATAATAGCGAATTTGAAAATACAGAAAAAATTGGCTTAGTTTTAACTTTAGGTTGGCTGCAAAAAAGTGATTAAACTTTTTACCACATAAAAGTATAATATTTTATAAAAAAAAATTTTTTTTGGCAAAAATTTTATTTATAGAGACAGAATTACTGAAAATGCTATCTTTTTCTTGATAAGATTCAAACGATTTAAACTATGAAAAATGTTATTATACTGTTTCATTTACTTAAATGATTATAATCAAACAAGAGTGAATTTGAAAATACAGAAAAAATTGGCGTAATATTAACTTTGGGTTGGCTGCGAAAACATGAAGCGGGACAGAAGTACTGAACATTGGAGATGAGATGTCCGCAGGCCTTTCGTATCTATCTCATTTAAAACGCCACACCCAGCCGAAGAGTAATTAGAGCTTTTCCGCCTTGTCCCGTGTGCTGGTAGACAGGGGTGATCTGTCTTCCCAGAAAAAGTTCGATTTGTTCTCATGAAACTCGATATTACTCACCTCCCCCCACCTCACATGTGCGGAAGGTGTGCCGACTGTATCTCCTTGTACATGAGTCGCTATCAAACTTGCAATGGGCAGTAATACCCATAACTGAAATGAAACAGTGTTATTTGTTTAATTACTTGCAGATATATTCGCATCATGAAAAATAAACGAACTTATTGGGAAAGAATGGTTAAACTATAATTTGACAAGGGGGTAACTGTGAATGTTTTCAGAGAACTTCCAAAATAGCTTTCAAACGTAATCTTAGTATCTTCAGAGAGAGAGAGAGAGAGAGGGAGAATCTATTGTTCCAGATTATACCATTTTATATAAGTGTTACGTTTTTCATCTTAAAAGATTTCTTTTTTTTTTTTAAATAAGAAACACAACAAAAGAATTCTCAATTTTAATGCTGATATAATATTATTTCCAGTAATTCCAAAACCTTTGACTATAATCAATACCTTGGAAAAAAATATCATTATTTTTAACGGTAAATGTGCTGTATTTTCAAAATAACAAAAATATAAATTTAAAATTATGGAAAAAAAAATACTGGCTGAGTAAGACGTTAAATATTTCCTGTTATTCTTAACGCTAAATGTTATCTTTTCAAAATTATACAAACGGGAATTCAAAATTATAAAATGGAGGCTAAATAAAATGTTAAATATTTCCCATTATTTTTAATGTTAAATATTATATTTTCAAAATTATAAAACACTAGCTAAATACGATGTTAAATATTTTGCATTATTTTTAGTTTTCATATTTTCAAAACTATAAAAATATACCATAGTAGCTGAATGAAATGCTGAATATATCACACTATTTTTACGTTAAATGTTATAGTTTCTAATCTATAATATAAATTACTAGCTGAATGTATCCGCTTCATTCTGTGCAAATAGTTTTATTCTTTGAAGAACTACATACGTAGATTTTCATAACTAATTTCCCTGCGTTGTTATATAGTAACGAGGATCTGGGTTTGGAGAATACCGCCTTTTGGGGCTATGATTTTCCTTCAAAATTTACTTGATTACATGAAATGGATGACTCGTGTCTTTTTTTATAATAAAGAGTTAAGATTATTTTATTAATGAAGGGCACGAACCATCACGCTATTTTTCTTTTTTGAACTATGAAATTCAAGCATGTAAATGTAAATTTAATCGTATCGATTTAAGAAAAAAGAAAAGGCTTCAGTTTCACTGTCGCACTTCCCAATGCAACACCTTTCGGAAAAGTTAAAAATATTGTTATTTGTTATTAGTTTGACTGATAGTACAAAACGGGTGCAAGATATGAGATCATCTAAAAGTGAATCGTAAGGTGGAAAACGTTTTGCCTCAGTTGTTCAAGAGTAAAATACATACCAGCATTCCAGTGCATTTCCAAATAGGCTCACTGTCCAGTGGTAAGACCCCACTCTTCAAAGTGGAAATTCCCAGGTTCGATCCCAGCAATTGCTGAAGGAAGACAAATGGATGTTATGTTTCTTTATTCTGCATGCAAGTCTGTTGGTTATGATACATAAAGAGTTTTTCGGATTTCTCTTCACTGGCGACAAATGAATAAGGCCCACTATATCTATGACGAGTCCTCCCGGAACGCAAGTACGAGATGGGCACTAAAATGTCTTTTCGGGCTACAACCGCATAGACTTTTATGCAATCAAAAAAAAATGCACTGTGGAAATGCGCCTAGTTAGAAGGTCTGATGTACATAATTTTTTCTACCCTCAGCAATTCCATGTGGATGCTAGCTTTAAAAATTTGGAAAATATCACATACCTTTCTACTTGAATTGGCCAGAGTTGTTCCGTAAAATGTTTCATTGTGGAATAATTAAAAAAATTCAATTGGCTTCATATCAGATTTTAATATTTAGTAACTATCGCTGTAAAATTACTGATTGAGTATTATTTCATAGTTCGTTATTTAATTGCTAACGGACATTTGATGAACAAATTGAATAAGGTTTATGCTTATATAAGTAATCATTGAAACAAACAAATGGAGTATGTATGTATATATATATATATATTATATATATATATATATATATATATATATACTCCTTTTTGGTGGTCCTATATATATATATGTATGTATACAATCCACAGCATTCAAAATGCAACACCAAAAACGAGTAACCCGAAAGAAAGTTATGCAAGTTTCATGGTAGACGCAACTTACTGAAGCGTATAGGACCTGGCTAGCACTGGTGCAGCTGGTCTGTATCCCCTTGTTGGACTCGGTGGTGGGTGGTGCGGTCAGGTCCCGAAATTTTATTTTACATCATAAATGGAGAATAAAAATTCTTCTCTCCCATGGGAGCAACATTTGGAACGTAAAAATTGCAAATTTTTTTAGTGAAGAGAAAGGATGGTAATTTTGAGAAAGTATCTCCTTTTCTCATTCATAAAGGAATATCTGGTAAAGTTGGAGAAATGAAAAGCATAAAAAAATTGCGGTCTGGTGTCTTGCTTATTGAAGTTGCGTCAGCTGCTCAAGGAACTAATCTAAGTGAATTGAAGAGTCTGGCAAATATTGAGATATATGTCGTACCTCATGGAAATTTGAACTTTTCCCGTGGAGTAATATTATCCGCAGGGGATTTATTGAATACGCCAACAGAAGAGATTCTCGAAAATCTCCAGGATCAAAAGGTCTGTGCCATTAACCGCATGAGGATCAGAAGAGATGGAAAGTCTTTTAATACTAAGCACCTCATTCTGACGTTTGCGACGCCAGACCTACCGCAGCATGTAAAAGCTGTATATATGCATCTGTATGTTAGTTCTTACATTCCAAATCCCCTGCATTGTTTCCATTGCTAACGATATGGGCATTCTACGAACTCATGTCGAGGTAAACTAATTTGCGCCCGTTGCGCAGTAGTAGGACGCGGCAGTGTAAATTGCTCCTCACCAAAGGAGGTGTGTCTCTACAGTTAAAAGACAACCATGCCTCCTTCTCTCGAATTTGCCCTGTGTGGTTACTGGAAAAAAGAGATTACTGCAATAAAAATTAAGGAAAAGCGTTCATATTCTGAGGCTCGACGAATTGTCACCTCACGTACGCCACAGACTGGAGTCAGCTACGCAACTATTGCCAAAAAGGTCACCAAAACGAGCAGCATTCAAACGGAAGCTTTATCACTTCCTCTGACTCGATTACCCCAAATATCTGAAAAGCCGAAGATCATAAAATCCTCCTCATATAAAAAAGCTCCTGCAAAATCCAAAGCAAAAAGGGCTCTAAAATTAAAAAAATCAAAGGAGGCACTTCAAAAGCCTACCCTTTCCACCCGAAATTATTTTTGGTCCCTTGAGCCAGACGTGATGTCACTTCATTCCTCAGACGATAATTTATCGGTTGAGGAGGCAATAGACATGTCACCATCTGGCTCGGAGAAGGAGCTTCAACTTAAATAATAACTTCCTTTGTTTCATGGAACTGCCATGGTTTACGTTCTCATATTGATGACATCAAGTCTATTTTATCAGATTATAAACTCACGTGTGTTGCGCTTGGCATGGAAAAACTATTAATGCGCTTCAGGAAACTTTCCTCAAGTCCATTAATAGTTTTTCCATGCCTGGGTTTAACTGTTATAGAAAAGAGTTATAGAAAAGACTGTGGTGATGGCGGTGCAGTATCTGGTGGTGTCTCTATATTGACGTCGCGAAAATTTCCCAGTACTGTCCATCTACTGCATACTAATCTGCAGGCTGTGGCTGTGAGAATTTACACAACGTCCTTGATTACAATCTGCAGTTTATATTTACCGCCACATGATGTCATCCGTGAAGAGGAATTAGATTTATAGATCTGCATTAATAGATCAGCTGCCAACACCATTTCTGCTTTTAGATGACTTTAGCGGCCATAATTCTTTGTGGGGAAGTGATGCTACAAATTCTCGCGGTCAGCAGATAGAGAGGTTTATTTCAGAAAACAGTCTCTGTCTGCTTAATACCGACGAGAAGACATATTTCCATGTACACAAGAACATTTCACTCTCTCGATCTAGCCATTTGTTCACTGTCTCTTCTGCCATCGGTAAATTTATTAGTTGGAAATAATCTCTATAATAGCGATCATTTTCCCCTTGTCAACTCCCAGACTGGATGTAGTAGTGTAGAACAACGTCTGCCTACTTACGTGTACAGTCGGGCAGATTGGACGCTGTATACCGAAATGGCAGTAATTGATAATGAAATTGTTTTGATTGAAAATATTGACGAAGCCGTCTTTAAAGTCACCGGAGCAATTATCATTGCAGCTGATATAGCAATTCCAAAATTCTCCTTTATTCCACACTGGCATAGTAAACCATGGTGGAATGAAGAATGTCGAAAAACTTATAAAAACAAAGGAAGTTATGGGAGTTATTTAAGAGGTACCCCACAATGGAGAACCTAATTGCCTTTAAGAGAGCAAAAACATTAGCGCGCAGAGCTCGTCGTCGAAGTAAAAAGGAATCCTGATCTCGCTATGTATCCTGAATTACTTCTTCCACATCAAGTAAGCAGTTATGGAGAAAAGTGAAAGCAGCCAATGGAATTCACAAGGAATTTTCTATTCCTATTTTAAAATCTGGAGTTGCTGTATACTCTTCTCCTAAGGACATCGCTGATGCCCTGGGTGAAACCTTTGCTAGAGTTTCAAGCACCGACTCATATAGTCCTGAGTTTTTAAGGATTAAGAGTCTTGCGGAGCGAATACCAATTCATTGCAACTACAGGCAAGCTTTGCCATATAACTGCGAATTTAAGATGCTGGAATTGAAGAAGGCATTATAGCAGGCCAATAATACTAGTCTGGGTCCTGATGGAATATGCTATCAAATGCTTCGAAATTTAAGTCCAGACTCCCTATCGAACTTATTATATTTGTTCAATAGGATCTGGACTGAAAATAAATTTCCGTCACATTGGAGTGAAGCAATAGTGATTCCAATCCTGAAACCCGGTAAAGATTCTTCAAACTCTTCGAATTATCGACCAATAGCTCTGACGAATTGCTTATGTACGAGTCTCGAACGTATGGTGAACGCCCGTCTCGTATATGTCTTAGAAAAAAATAAATGTATTCCTATTAATCAGAGTGGCTTCCGTAAAGGGAGATCTACTCTTGATAATATCACATATTTGGAGACCCAAATCCGCAATGCTTTTGTGCGGAGGAACCATCTGGTCTCCATTTTCTTTGACATCGAGAAGGCATACGACAGTACATGGCGATATGGAATTCTCCGTTCATTATATGATTTTGGCTTTCGGGGTAATCTTCTGATATTCCTGCAGAATTTTTTAAGCTCCCGAGTTTGTTTAAATTCGTATTGGATCATTTACATCCAATACTTTTATCCAATCTGAGGGTGTTCCTCAGGGATCAATTTTAAGTGTAACACTTTTTAATTTATACATTAGTAAAATCCTTCATAATCTCTCACCTTCTATTTATGGCACAATTTATGTAGATGACCTGCAAATATCATGTGAAGGGTCAAACATTTGTTTAATTGAGAGACAGCTTCAAACATCAGTTAATAAAATCTCCAAATGGTATGCAGGGAATGGCTTTGTGTTATCTACAAGCAAGAGTAGCTGTGTCCATTTCTGCAAGACCAGTGATCATAGCGATCTTGTTATCTATCTTAACAATACACCTATACCTGTGGTCAATGAGGTAAAATTTCTCGGAGTAATATTTGACCAAAAGTTAACCTTTCTTCCGCATGTGTTACATTTGCGGAAGAAGTGCGAGCGATCACTTAATATCCTCAAAGTGCTTTCTAATACATCTTGTGGTGCTGATCGCACGTCACTTCTCCGAGTATATCAATCAGTTATATTTTATCTCGAATTGACTACGGTTGTGTTGTATATGACTCTGTGAGGTCTTCTGTTTTACGCAGATTGGATACTGTGCATCACTCTGCTTTAAGAATATGTTCGGGTGCATTCCGCACATCACCCGTCCAGAGTCTTTATGCTATCTGTCAATAACTGCCTTTAGACCTGAGACGATTGCATCTGTGTCTGAACTATTATACTAAAATCATGTTTGAACCTGATCATCTATTACCTTTCATAACTACTTTACCTGCACTTATAAGAATGTATAAAGCTCGCTCGTATAATATTCCACCTTTTATCACTAGAAGGAAATCTAATGTGTTATTAACTTACCTATGAGACGTTAATTTTATTAAAATAGACTTTTATTCACATCCGCCTTCGTATGATCCACAGATAAAAATAATTCATCATTTACTCAATTTAGAAAATCAGACACTAGCTCTAATATTTTCCAACAGCTCTATTTATCACACCGCGTAGAGGTTGTACTAAGGGCTAGAGAACTAATCAACTTGTATTTTAGGAGACGGAAGTGTGGAAACGACTGCTTATGATCATGTGATCGTAGTTGGAATTATTAGGAAACAGTTAAGTCCATTCAAAAGAACTAGATTTTTGAAAATGGCAAACAGAAAAGTTTCATTTTCTGTTTTCATCAACATCAGAAAAAATAGCTGGCCAATCAGCGACTGCCACTTCCTTTATGAAGGGAAAACAAAAGCAAAGCTGACCGTGTTCTAGCTGTAGAGGAGTGTTTTTTGGAGAGGATAAGGTTTCGTATTCAATAACAGTCATTGCTGAACTATGAAAGATAGAAATTGAGCTTCGGCATGCACTTTTGTCCGAGTGGGTGCTTGGGAGTTTTCTGAATTTTGTACATTTTGGAAATGTTTATACGACCCACTATCTATAAAAAGTCCTTATTTAAGGCAATGTATTCGGAGGATTTCACCACTAAGCTTATCACATAAGCATTCAACCACTAAGCTTATCACAACGGACTGTCAAAATTCACCAAAAAAATTTGCTTTGTTTATTACTTAACAGTCACATTTTGCACACGAAGGATAATTTCAGGTTAACTTGCGGTTTAAAATGGATTCCAAGACACTAAAAACATATGAGCTTTACGGTGGGATTCGAACCCATTAAATTTTGAACCGGAGACACGAGCTCTAGCATTCGGGTACCAGTTCGACCTACAGATATTGGAAAATTGTTGATCTACTGCATTTAGTTTGTGCACGTCTGTCGGGCTGGGAGATTGGGAGTTTTCCTGGTTTCCAACCTTGCGGCACGTGAATACGACCCAGTATCTAAGAAAAGTGCTCACGGAAGGCTAATAAGAGGATGCCTTATTACATCCTTCAGCCGTTAGACTACTCACTACTCAGTGTCAGAACATGACATCCATTCGACTTCTTGTTGAAGTTGATTGCACATCCGAAAGCGATTAGGGTTAATCGGATCAGATTGACAAAAATGAGTAAGCTACCCGCGGAGGTAAAGAAGTGGTTACTAAGTAAAATATTTTCTGCTTTTTGAAAATCTATACAAATGAGCGCATCCCGACACAATCTGATTTGTAATTCCTTCACTGATTGACTCATCATCTAAAGTGATTTTTTACACTGCCTCTGACACATGAAGGAAGCATGTAAATTATATCAATTCGTCAGCATGCGTTTGCCGGAATGTGAGGTACGTAAATACTCAGCTTTTATTAGCACACTCACACCATGGATGACTGTAGCGCAATGTACTTTCACTGTATAAAGGTTGAGCTAAGGTAACTGTTTTACCGTTATTTTTTTATTTTTCTTAAACTGTTTATCTATGCATTTTAGAACCTTATTCGGGCAGATTTCTGAATTCAATCAAGGAAAAAATTATAGCCAATAGAGATTATAGAATGTTTTTCAGAAGAATCGATGCTGTTAGTGTTGAATGATAAAATGGAAATATAATGGAAATCTGTAATCTTTGGAAGCAAGATTACAGATTTGGTCGAGGCGGGTCAGTCCCATCGGTCAGACCTGGGAATGTCTGACCGATGGGACTGACACGCCTCGACATTGTAACACTGCTGCGCGTGATGACAGATTTTGCTCACATGGCAATGAAGGATTACTCAGTCACATCACAGCCGTGCTGGTAGCCGAATAACTAGCGCTCTTGCTTTTGATTCAACATTTCGTGGATTCGAATTCCACCTTGGGCTTGAATGTTTGTAGTGGCTCGGAATCCACTTTCAGTCCTAGTCCTTGGCCTTATTAATGATCAAAAATTACCATTGAGCTACAAACAAACGAAACCAGTCGCATTATGAACCTAGCACTACAGATTTAGCCTGTTAAGCATCATTTGGTGTCCACTCAATGTTTTGCTTACCCTTGAGTCCAAAAACTATAGCCATTTGCCCGCCAAAGAAGAGATGAACGACACAAATAGAAAACGGAATGGAACTTCATTGTCTTTACTGACGAATCTCACCTTTGCCTACAGCATCTCTATGATCAGATTGAAATCTGTATACCTCGAGGTAAGAGACTATTGAAATGTTACATTATTCAGATTTCCGTTGATCCTGTGTTTGGTTTTATTCTGGGATTGTGTTTCACTCAAGCATCGCTCTAGTACGCCTTACCTGTGCACTAAGCAACAAGCACTTCATTGCTGAGTAATTGAAGTTCTTAGTCTTTTAGCGCTTGCAATCATAGAATTTAACAGCATTATACGTTGCATACAATGTTAAAGAGCTTTTCTTAACCCACCAGACTGAATTATTCATGTGGCTTGCTTGTTATCCGATCTCTCACTAATCGAAAACTTTTGGTCCCTGCTTGACAACAACTTCTCTGAAGTACAACCAATCGCTGTTACATTAGATATATGAAAGCCGAAGGGGCTGCTATACCCCAAGGATAAATCCAACTCCTCTTTGATTATATGCTGATTAGTGTGGTACTGATTAAAACTGGTTTACTAACAACTGATCAATGCTTACAACTGATTTACTAATCTAGCAGAGCCCAAAGCAAATTTAGGTAAAAGGGTAATGGTGCAATAACAGCAACTACAATTGAATTACTAAAGTTGAAGTGGCTTGTTTGATTAGGGAGCGTTCTAATTATTGGAAGACTGTGAGTTTGAATCTCGGTTTAACCAAAGATCTGTTGAATTCACCAATGTTGTTTGGTGTACATATGGCCATGATCGCAGTGTCCTCCAAATGAAAGGATACTTCTGGGGGTAGTATGTCAATTATTTGGGGGTTTTCTGCTTGGTCTTCCTTCCAAATCACGAAGTCTCTCACTCTTCTAACTGGTAGATCTTAAGTCAGAGATAGGTACAAGGAAGCACTGTGGGGCAACAACAACTAATTTACTACTTCTGACCAATGGTTACTACTAAGTACTGTACTTACTGATTTTATTATCAACCGCACTTTACAACAGGCTGTAATTTCAAAATTACAGCAAAAAGATAGATGCAAAATTAATTAGAAGTTTCTTCCATTGCAAACACATGTATAACGTCCACTCGGCAGGAAAACTTCTCCTGGAAAGATTCAAGAAATGGAAGAATGCCTTACGGTGACTTCATGCTATCCACAACGTGGTATGAAAAATGGTCAAAAAGGGAATTTCATCAGTGATTCTTACATCTGCCACATTTCATTTCTCATTAACCATGGAATGTTGATAATGTACTACATCAAAGACCCTTAGGACACCAATAATAACGCAATAATGTTTATATGACTGTACCCCTACAGGCCCTTTATAATCGCCTATAATTTTAAATGGATTTAAAGGTGCGAAAAATATGAATACTTAACGAGAGATTCACACCTATCAAGGACTATTTAGCAATAAATTTGGCAAAAACCATGCATACATTAAAGCTCAGGAACACTACTCATTCAGGTTAAAGTCATTGGAGATGTTTCCCAGCTTCCTTCAAAGAACAGACTAATTCTGGGATAGAGTTGTAGGAGGTTTGGTTTATTTATCACTCAAGAGTCCTTTTTTTCTATGAGAGGATTCATTAGAAGCCAACCTGCAGTTTAAAGGGGAATCTGAACTATTTGAATGTGATATTCGAACCCATGAAATGTTGAGCCGAAAGCCAGAGAAAGCGAACCGTTTTTGGTCAATTTGGCAACAACAGTGATAGGAGGAAGATCTTATATGGCCATAGTTGTTCTTTCATGAGCATGCTTTTTTGTAACTGGCACTGAGTTGGAGTAAACCAGTTAGATAGAAGCAGCCCAGAGGAGTCTGTGTGATTTTAAAGCAGGGACTAAGCAGAAGATCCCCAATATATGACCTACCACTCCATTTGTTTATTTCCCCTGGTGGACATCATGACTATGCTTAGTTTTAATGTGCTCCAGTTGCCTTTAGCGAGTACCACGGATCTTCGGTTAAGAAGGGTTTCAAACTCGCTACCCTTCGATAAAGAGAACAACGCCCTAATCAACCAGGCCACCGCGGCTTCCCGTATGGCCGTGATCCTCTAGTGATTAGGGCTGGATTCTAATGCCACGAATGATCCACCGAGTACATGTTATGTACGTGCTCATTAAATCTATGCAATCAAAAGACCCATGGTTGATCGTTGAGCAGTTATCACGGGTGCAATGGTCTGGGGAAAATTTCCTCCCCCACTAGATTAATGTTTAAATTGAGGGAGTGGACCCTTTGGTGGTGCCACCTATTTTAGGAGTTTTAGAGCAAAGACGTACTTTTACCTTCGTGTTGATCTGATTGAACGAAAAACGCACCCTTCTGATTTAATTTCCCATAGTCGTCGGCTGGTCAGCTTGGCATGTCCAAGGGTTATAAGTAACAACAACATATCCCATATGATAACTCATAGTGAGAAAAAAAGCAGGTTGATTGCAGTGACGGTTTTAAATACATGTTTATTTACGATTGGAATTACGAAAAGTAATTTCTACTTGTTCATAGCAAATAAAATTAATACAGTGAGCACAACTTTTAAATTGGCAATATAAACATTTGCTGAGGGGGACAGAAAAGTAATTGCATATTTGTCACATTTTTACTTTTTAAAGCTAGTAGGCCATATTTATAGGTGGTAAGGAATAGAACTCCCTATCCTTTGCAGGTGGTGCAGCAAGACAGGTAGTGTGACTTTGCATCTATAAAATGCAAAGTCACTCCACCTGTCTTTCTCTCTGTGACTGAGATCGAACCATGGAACTTATATTGTGGTGAGAACTGTTCTTCTACTAAACAATGAAAACACTACAAAACATTCAGTTTCTATTTATGAGAAAGATGCCTTTATTTTTGGTAAGAACCATATGATAGTGAATGCATTTTTGATGTGTCGTCAACACTTACATTAATGGTGTACTACAATGCGATACAAATTTTATTTTGATCGATTTCACTTATGGAAATATCAGAGTCTCACATTGTAAATAATAGTGCCATAATTCAGTTCGGATTTTGTTGTTGCTCTAGTACTATTCCCCATACCGAATCTAGGGTTCTACCATTTACGTGGAAGAGCTGAGTGGGGGTCTTCATGACTTAACAGAAAGGACCAAGCAGAATAAATCCTAATACTTGTTCCGCCACTCCCCTGAGATATCGTTTCAATTGCAGTCATTTCTGGCCTGACGAAAGTACCGCAACCCTCTTAAGTGAATGCGAAGGAAATTCCGCCTTTAGGGAATAAGACGGAAATTCGGCTATGCCAGGATTCGAACCCACTGCCTTCTAGTAAAGAGATGATGCCTTCATCAAGTAGGTTACCCCGCCTTTGTTAGATACTGTTAGAAATTGTTTTTATTATATAAGAACTAAGTTTACAAAACGTTAATTGTGGATATCACGGAATACAGGAAAATAGTGCCATTCATTTATAACATTATCAAATGGTATATGCCAATTTTATTTCATATTATGATGTTAGTGACATTCCAATGCTGATTTGATAAATACAATATTTTTTACATACTTCCTCTACTGATACAGAAAAAACAGGAGAAATAATTCAATTATTTTTCAAATTTTAGCTCCTCCCCCTCTTAATTTTCATTTAATTATGATAACTTTTAAAGAAAAATTTGAATTCAAGGAATTTGCTGAGAATATATTTCTGAGAATTTTTTTCCTCGTGCAGCTTACGAAATCTCCACAAAGTTCAAATCCAAATATACTTATTAGAAACCTTTATATGTATACATAAACACACATGTACATTTAATCGGCAAAGAGAGAGAATGACTTTTAATTTGATGAAAGGGTGATACCATAAAATAGGCTGTATCACTATTTTTTATGTATAAAATAGTGATATACGCGTTAACATTAAATAGAGAATTAATATTTTAAATTTAAAAAATAGGAGTTATTCCTTTAAAAAACAATACTGAAAAGGGACTTTCTACATTTTTTAAATTGATAATATAATTCTATCACTTAAATATATAATACTGATATGGAGCAATTCAAATTTTTAATTTATAAGGAGTACCACGCCTTAAAATAAATTATGCTTAAATTGGGGATCTATATTTTTATTTTATAAAATAGTGATTTGTCTTACATAATAATATGACAAAATCCAAACTTTTAATTTAAATAAAGTAGTGTTAACTTATATATATATATATATATATATATATATATATATATATATATATATATATATATATATATATATAAACCGTCAAAATAAAAAATGAATGAATGGCAGAATCCCTATTTTTAATTAAAAAATAATGCTGTTCATTAAAATACTTAATTGGCGGAATAAATATTTTGAATTTGTAAAATGATGGTATCACACTTATGTGGACTAAAATTTAAATATTTTTTAATTTTAAGTGGATAGTGTAGGAATATTTTTTGAAATCAATAATATCTCTAAACTAATGTGAATGCTACAAAATTAATTTGTAGTGTTTTATTTTGCACGTATCTCAATTTTATTTCTAATCACCGAAAACGTTTAACCTGAAAATGTAAAATAGTATGACGAATGAGAATAAATTTAAAAATTTCCAATTTTCACAGCATAGCATTTTGTTTTAAAAAAAGTGATACTGACAACGAGATTTTTTCTAGAGAAATGATGCCATCATTTTATACAATGTAAGCCACGTGACTATTATTTTTACTTCAATTTAGCTAATTTTTTTTATGATATTGTTTATTTTAGATTTCTGATATGCATCAATATTTAGTTACTGACGATGACGGATTGAAATGAGAGACATGAATGATAATAAAAAATCATCGTTATCTAAACTAATGCTTCCACTCTTTCGGTAGGAAAGGCAGAAATATTTGTTGTAGCTCTGATTTTAAATCATATCAGTACACGGCAAGCGACGTTGTCCACTAGGGCTTAAAAGACATGGCCTTGTAGTAAAACACCCCTCTTTGGAGTGTAAGGTCTCGGGTTAGATCCCAGGCCAATGTTGAACAAAGGGTGATGAATACTGCTCTTCAGGGTGGGTGCTTGGGAGTTTCCCGGGTTTCCTCCATTTGCAACGCATGAATGCGACCCACTTATCTACGAAGAGTTCGCTTGGAAGGCAGTTGATGCGGTGGATTCTAAAAACCATTCGACCACTTGGCTATCCAAAACGAGATGCCAAAATTCCAAAAATGTGGTTTGTTTGTTCCTCAACTGTCAATTTCCGTCCACGAGGATTAATTACTCGAGGATCTGAAGTTTAAAATGGATACCGAACCACTACAAACATATGAGCTTTGGGGTGAGATTCGAACCAACGAACTGTTGAAACAAAGGCACGAACCTAACCATTCGGCTACGCACTCGGACTAGTGGCATTGAAAATAAGGTTCTGTAGCATTATATCAGGTGATCATAGACATTGGGGCTGATTCATTTTGCAGGTAAGAAAACAGGAAGAAAAAATAGGAACTATCTACAGTTTATACCACGTGAAGACGATGTTTATAAAAGAAAAGCTATTGAGGCAAGATTATGAGATCGCTAAGAAATAGTTTCACATTGTATAACAATATATATCCATTGAAGGAATTGCCAACCTAGTTATTTTATTTCATTTTTTTCTGAATAATTAGGTATCAAAAAGTGTGAGATATTTTATGGACTCCCTGTATCATCATCATCATACCTATAGTGATCGAATATCAACTCTAGCTATTCTACCCAAGATTTCTACGAGAAACTCAAATGTATCAAAATTTACTCATCACACGAAAAATTAAATTATGTAAAGTATTATAGACGCTTTGTGTAGGTTTTGACTGACAGATGTTGTTAGCTGTCCACTCAATTGCGGCATTTGAAGTTCGTGGTATTGACCATTCTCATTTCACTATGATAACCATCTTCTTCTACTAAGAGAAATACCTTCTACAAAATGCATTGATTGATGAAGAATATATGTAGATTCCCTATCACATCCTGAGAGATTGTAGTTTATGATAGTGAAATTGATACAGATTTTCGAAGATTTTTTTCATTGCATTATACATTTTTTTAAGTTCTACACATTTTATTTTTTATTTATATAATGAATAGAAATTCACAGTAATATAGTTAAAATTCATTAAAAAAAATTTTGTTTGAAATTGATTTTTCTGACAGCGTCTCAGGACCAAAATCTATATAAAAATATTTTCTATAAAGAAAAAAATGCATGTTTAAATTATGCAATATATAGATTTAAAATACGCAAAAACTGCACAGTTTTTGAAGGGTTTCGTTCCACACATTCAGTAGTCAGAGGGTTAATAGTGTTTGGTTGAGAAATAAAAATTGAAACTAACATTTAAATGCTTTATTTTGAAGACACACATATACACTCTACATCTATGACTACATATCGTAATAGAATGAGGTACAAGTCAGATGATCATAAAAAGTTTTAATTTATCCTGTGTAAAAACATAACAAACATAAATTACATCAAAAATGCAATTCTCTTTATGTACATTAGAGTTTGAAATACATGATAGATTCATCGGTTAAAAATAAGCTATTTCTACGAATAGAGGATAAAAAAAAAAAAAAAAAAGGAAAATCAAATGCAATTCGAAAACAGGTGAGAACGGAAAGGGATATTTCTTGTGATTCTGAACTTTTAAATTAAGAATTTCTATTAACGTAAAAATATATAATAATTCGAAAATGAGTGAAGACTGAAAAGTACATTTTTTATTCTAAGATTCTTCAATTAAAAATAAATTATTTCCATAATAATTGAAGAATAAATAAATTCGAGATAAATAAATAAAAAGAAAAATAATTTGAAAAAATGAATAAGAAATGAGAGGTTCATTTTTGTTATTCTAAAATTCTTCAATTAAAAATATACCATTTCTATAAACGTTGAACAATAAAAAAATAAGATCAAATTTGAAGAAGGAATGAATATTAAGGGGTACATTTTTTGTTATTCTAAAATTTTTCAATAAAAATGCATTCGGTGAAAATCGAATAGCTATACAATTAGATGGTTAAAGATACTGTTATTTTAAGATTTCATGTGAATATTTGACCATTCAAAAAATTGCAATGTTCAAAAATGAATGCAAAATTCAGGACCCAAAATAATACTCTATTTAATTAATACAGCATTTCCTTCCTAATTACCGAAATTAATGAAGCTTCTTTTCAATTTTTTTCATTACAAACAGAATTTAAGGGAATCTATCATTTCACAAACTATGAACTCGGCTACTTCTATACCTAATGTTGGGGAGCTGATTCCCCTAAAACCACACGAACGAACCTAGACAAGGACATTAATATACAACACATAAATAGCTATGACTCTATTCATAAAATGTACAAGTACTTTAAAATAACTTAGCAGCTGCTCCTTGTAATTGAAGCTGACGAAATAGAGCTACATTATCCTCAGTTTACATCTCTTAGTGAAATGTTTCAGGAAACTACAGATCGTGTAGGAGACACAACTGATGAAACACTTTGTATTTAGAACTCTAAAAACTTGAATTATTTGAAGGTTTCTCTGAAGGAAGAAATGCAAATGGAGATGACTTAATGAATGGAGAATATACCGTTCCATATATTGCCACTAAACGTGAAGAATATCTCGAAACATAATTCACAAGTGTGAGATCATTTATCAAATCACAACAAATTAATGCAGATATTGGTTTTGAAAATTTACTTTATGTCAATATCTCGGTTTTATTTTCCATGATCAACAATTTGTTTGCTCATGTATAATAAAGATATTTACACAAATGTTGGATATTGTGAATATTAAAGGGTGTATACTACGTAAGCTGAAAGTTATAACACTTTTATACTTATAAGGAATTAAACATTTTACATTTTATGTGGATAATATAATATAGCATTATCATACAATGTAAATAAACAGACAAATGATTTTGACGTTTTGTAATGAAAATTCTAAGATTAAACTACGAAAATCGCATACAGAAAGTAAAGACGATTTTTTTGTTATAAATATAATATAATATTAATTTATTTTTATATGGTTATTATGTGACAGAGAATCGTTAAAATTAATGATAATTAATGCAACAATTCAATTATATATAAGAAGAGTTCTTTACTTCCCTATATAAGGGTGTTCTAAATTTAAATATCCATCTTATCTAGTCATTAGCTTCAGAATTCTCTTGCTGCCATTTTTTAGAGAAATTTTTCGACTTTTCCCCCAACTTTTAGAGAAATTGTAAGAAAAGGTCTCGTATGGGTGTCGAAGAAATTTCCGAAGTTCCATCCACAACATCAGGCAAAAAACATTTTCGAAAATTGGGCTGCTACAGAGCGATCTAAAAACATAACAGAAAACACTTCGTTTTTTCGATTTCAAATGTATTATCATATACGATTTCAAATGTATTATCATTACATTGTAATATCATATATTTTCATTCACATTTCATACGAATTCTTGTTTACCGTCCCATAAATTATGAGCAATTGAATCTCACATTGATCTGGAAAGAACGTTTATTCATCAGACGAAAATTTTATGAGAATAACCCCATCTCAGTGTCGTCTTATCACTGCATTCACAGTGTGGCGTATTGAGTCTTTGAAGCAGATAATGGCTGCGATATGCACTGATGATGGGGTCAGATGAGTGTAGAATCGAGAGTTCCTACAGCACAACGTATTATAGTACACAAGCATACATCATGTTGAGAGCGTATCAACACGACTTGCCACCATTGGTTCATGTAGTGTAGCGCCCGTCTCCCTAGAGCTGTCAACATATTTACATCGCATGGGTAGGCTTTTGGTGATCGTTTTATTGCACTAAAGGCAGAAAATTCCATGGGGTGAGGAATCGAGAGGCTCCCATTTACAGCGGGTCTAAATTCGTATAATATTTTCGTACATTTTAATGAAGGACAGAATCTATATAATATCACTAACAGATTTATAATTGGGGCAAACCTTCTACCATTGAATGCATCAATTATATATTCATAATTGGTGCATTCAATGGTAGAAGGTTAAAGAATGGTAAAAGATTACGTTAGCATACGTCTGATTGAATGGATAGCAGAAAGTTGAAGAATGGTAGATTACTTGAATTGGTTGATTGATAAAAGATCCAGTGAATGTGAACCAATTCGTATGAGATCATTTGGTTCTTGTACTGAATGGATAGTAGAACAGTATCACGTAAGAATTCTGAAGCTTCTGACCAGATGCGAACAATTGTTTCATTACACTGCAGAATTGAATTGAACAATTATACTGCAGAATTGTTTTTATCCCTTCCCCCCCAAACAATTTGCATTTTACATCTTATGACGAAATTGCTTTTTAACTAGGGGATGACTTCCCATAAGATAACATCCCATAGGATCAACATAAAATAAAATTGAAAAAAAAATGTGAAAGGAATTAATTAGATTATTTATAATTAAGATATCAAGCAAGCACATGGAATTCTAAAATGATCAATGAATATAAGTAATAGACAATTTATACTTTGGTCATAAGAAACTCAACTCAACTGCTGCGTAAATAAAAATACTTACTTTTTAATTTAATTCTGAAACACAATATAATTTCCAGCAAAATAGAACAATTTAACCGAATGGAGATTCGCCTAGTAGGCACTTTATGAAACAGAGCAAGCAAGAACTTGAAGGCTCAAAGTACATTGGCGTAAAAACAATTGCATGCAATTCCTACGGGAATAATACGCTTGAAAAGACCAACACATCGTTTTCAACTGAATCACAAATCTGTTACCAAGTGACTTGGAAGCAAGTAAATATGTTGAAGCAAAGAGTTTAAATCGTTTTAATGTTATGCTACCATATTTTTGATTCGAGATTTAATTGCGCAGTTACACTTTCAGATAAAATATGCAATTTATTAATATTAATGACTTAGAGTATAAAATACAGAAAAATTTAAATATGTCACAGATCTGATTAATATGAAAAAAAATACCAATTAAAACAATGCATATAAAGGGGATTCAAGTAATTTCTTTTCTTTAAAAGTTGACGGAAGCGAAACAATCTGGATAAACAAAATGTTGAAATCAATTATAAACTTTTTATAACTTTTAAAATAATTAATTTAAAATTTCGTTTTTTTACGTGAACAATACCTTTTTTTGTGTAAAGCTTTCTTTATAATCAAAAGAAAAGGAAAAAACACCGGGCCAATGGATATGATACTTTAATAAAGTTTAATCGAGTTTGAATTTTTTAAAAAATTGAAAATATAACAAATTTGAAATTGTTCATAGGAAATTACAAAAATGGTACTCTTAAAAATGAAAATAGAAATAAATAATATTTCTTTTATCAGATTCTGTTGTGAACTTTAAACTTTTGAAGAGAAACATTATTCATTAACACTGATAGCTAAAGATATTTTAAGCCTTAAAAATAAATTTTTTCAAGCAGTTTTGAAACATGTCCCAGCTCAAAAATGTTTAATTTAATTGGGCTAAGATTTAAAATCAATTTAATAGATATATTTCAAATTTAATTTCTTGATTTCCAAATTACATTAATTATATACCTTCATATATCCATCCATAAGTATTTAGATACGCAATTTTGAAGTTTAAAAGCCGATCAAAAATATTTTTCATATCTATTGAAACGATTAGTTCAATTATTTTAGAAATTACAAACAACAATTGCAGTTTAACCATAACAAAATTTAATAACATGATAATGATTGAAATATTATTTAACTCATTTTTACTGATTATTAAAATCTATAATAATAATTACAAAGTTTCTTTTCTGAAAAACTATTTGATGATTTTTAAGCACACACATTATACTAGATATTTATGATTAGAGATTGGAAGCTTACTACTTCATTTTTACGGATTCTGAAATCCTTTGTAAAATGGAAGAGGAGTGGGGGGATTCGCTGAGAAAAACTACACCAAACCACAGTCAGGTTTTCAAAAATTAATTTTTTTTAAATAATGCCTTGAAACGGCAAAATAAATTTTTATTCTCTAATTAGTTTTGTAATTTCTTATTTAAGCACTTATGAGCCTATATTTATTCGGGGAGCAATAATAACGTAACAAGATTTCTTCCATCACTAAAGTTTTATTGATACATAAATTTTTACGTAAGCTTTGTGAAAATTCATAAAAATGTAAAGCAAAATTATTCCTAAATTCGTTCAATCATAAAAATTGAAAAATTTTAGATTAAATTATGACTATGAATTACCAAAACATTAAACAGATCACGAAGTGAATTTAAAACATTTTCTGCGGTATATAACTAATACATACAGTTATGTTTAATATACTAGGATGCATTTCTTTACTACACTGCAGGAAACAGAATGAACAAATATATTGATCTCTAATATTGATCACAAATTATTTTTATCAAAATTTGTAGAATATAGTATGCAAACATTTCGAAATTATCGAACGTGACTAGAAATAATTTTTTCTCTGGCAATAAATAATCACAGATGGATTGAAAACGACCGAAAATATCCCCTCTGCCTCAGTCACAATTCAAGCATAGAATCTCGCAAAAAAATTATTGTTTGTCAATTACACCTTTGAAAATTGCATGATTCTCGCTCGCATACTTGGGAAAGAGAAGTATATTATATCTTAATAATAATTGATAAAATAGAATGCTCCACAATGTAAATAGCTTAAAGGGAAAATGAGGAAGAATTATGGAGAAAATATACTTCTAAAAGAAAAATAATCTATTTTCAAGTCAATTGATGCTTTTGTGATGAAAATAAAGCATAAAAACAGAAATGAAAATATTTTTGCTGTTTACTGTTTATTAAAAATGAACATTTGATTGGTGGGTTTTTGAAGTTTTCCCAATATATGTAAAGATTGTGAAATTTCAGTTTGATAGTAATTCAACTTAAAAAAAAATATTTATTAAGCAGAAAGTAATTATTAAAATATTTTACGGATAATGCAAATTATTTTAATAAAATATTATTTAACAGAATAATTCAAGTTATAGTTTCTGACGAAGTAAACTTATTTTTTAAATATAGCAAGCAATAAAAATTTTAAAACTAAGCCTTTTGTGCTCCTGTTGTTAAAAATAAAAGAATTTTGACATCAATTAAAAATCTCTGTAAAAATAACAAGGAGAACTTATGTAAGTCAATTTAAAACATTTAAATCACTCTATAAATTATCAAATAAATTTAGTCAGCAAAAAATATAGTCCACTGATTACGATTTTTAAATAATGTTCAAAGATTAAAGTTTAAAGTTATAAATCATACAATAAAGCTACCGAATATTTTGGGTACATGACAAAGATTAAATAATTTTATTAATCAATGATTTTATATCTTTACTTGTGAATGTATTGATCGTTCAGTAGATAATAATAATTCAATAAAGAAAATTCATTAAAAAGGAAAGTTTTTCAAACATTTAACAATTCAGATAACATTTTATGGGTTGCTGAAATTTTAGCAATAATAATAATAATAAGGAAACAAAATGAAATATTTTGCTATAAATTGGTCTTTTTAATAATTAGGGTAAACAGATATGCATTTAGTCAACATTTCATTCAAAATCAGCATAAATAATTGGAACCACGGTTCTCATCGTATGACCACTAAAATAGTTAAATGATAGTTATGATATGCAATACCCGTTTCAAAATGATAAACAGTAAATATCTATCAATAATATTTGAATTCTATACTTCTCAAGAATAAAGGTTGCCAAGTTAAGACCGTCAGGTGGGAAACCAAAGTATCATTTTGGAGTCCACCGTGCTTAGTTTCAAATAAATACAGTGTATTCAATTCGAATATGCGGCCAAGTTAATAAACCTGTCACACATTTTATTGCGGGCTTTTAACATCTGCAGTATTCAAATTAACACGTTCTCGCAGTTTTGAGTATTCAGAATGATTTTCAAAGTTCTTGAAAATGAATAGTTTTCTTAGAGACGCAAAGAAAATCAAGTTACGTAAAATCTCACCGATTCTATGCTTTCGATACCATGAGAATGAAAAAGCTAGATCTTAACGTGCAACCTTTAATCTAGTAGTGTGAAAAATAATATGTTACATAAAAACAAAAGTGAAGTATGAAGAAATAAACAAGAGGAACTGAAATTTGCCATGAGCGCCACATGCAGACGGCCAAAAATTTATAATTCTAGTGGTGTTATATCGTTCCTGGCAAAGAAGATTCGCTCGATCTCTTCCTTTCAGCAAGACGACGAGAAAATCTAGGCGCCGTAATACTTTTCTGTTTCCAATTTTGAACCACTAGATGGCGCTGCTCTTTTGTTTTTACAGGAATGTGATGTCAGTTTTTTATCAGAGGCTTCTGGAGCAGATGGCAATCGACAGCCTATGAATCAAGACTACGAAGATCAGAGCACAGACTCCAGCTATAAGCGATTCGGCGGCATATTCAAGGGAATAATATTTGTCTGCTGCGAGGTGGTTTCTGAAATTGGAAGCAAAAAATATCAAATATTGCACATTCAAAACAGGACAAACATATGTAATGTAACATTATAACCAGAAACATCCCCACTAAATTTACATAATTAGAAACAAGAAAAAAATTACAAGTGCAACGAAAAATTACCTATTGAAAATAAAATAGCTAAACATTACTTATTGAAATTAATATCAAAACATTATTGAAAATAGATAGCAGGAAATTATTTATAAAAAATAGAGAGCAAACATTTACTTATTAAAAACAGATATCAAGTGTCTGTTAAAATAAGATAGCAAAAATTAATTTATTGAAAATAAGCTGAAAACAAAAATAGAATTAGCAAGCACACTAGCCTCTAACATTTTGACATAGCTATCAAAATTATTTAAGAGTTTCTTTTTAAACAAAGTTTAAGTCATTCAATCCTTTTTGTTGAGAATTACCTCCTTGCCTTCGGAAAGGAAGTAATTTTTAAATTGAGTTAGAGTTTCGACAAGAGATTCTAATAATTACAGCACTGGCAATCTGGTTTTTGGTAAATACCATCAATTTTTGAAAAAAGAACAATCTTCATGTACCAAATCTTAAATGTTTGGAAGATCAAGATTTCTCTTTTGAAACTCCAGAGAGACACATGAGATTATAAATCTCCATATGACATGAGGAATGATGCAGAATGATAACGTACATCATTCTACATGCCAAGACATTTGCTGGATCCGAAAGAGAACATCGAATGTTGCTACATTCTATATTCATGAGAAAAAAATCTCTTGGTTGATAGCAAAAGCAAAGCTGAATCGTTCGTGTATTCAGAAAAGAGCGTACACACACAACAAAATTCGTACATGTATCATCATTCTAAAATACAGCTATTCAAAGGGCTCGAATACAGAGTAGACAAAATAACTTTGAGGGAAAAAAAAAAAAAAAAAAAAAAAAAAAAAAAGAATTTGTTTAAAAATGCGATATAACGTCATTCCTGCATGTTCGTTGTTGATGGCGCTTCTCTCTGTGTCTAATGTCAAGGATATTTAAAACCAAAACAGCCAGATTTACTGTATAGATTGTTGTAAATATCATCGTGCTGCTGCTGTTAAACAACCATACTTGTACCTCATCTAGAGTTGAGCTTTACTAGTTAAGCAGACAGAGCCGGAGTAGGAGTCGTCGTTATTGGGTACAAAACAAAAGGTTCCCCAGTATTTAACCAGCCACCGTAAAGTATCATTTCCATTGAAGACGATTGAATACAATCTATTTAACATGCCCCAGCTGCCTTCATTGAACACGACAGATCTTTGGTTAAGTCGGAATTCGAACTCACTTCATACCGACAATGAGAACGATGTCTTAACCAACCAGGTCCCACAAGCCTTTATCGAAGTGCTTATGTAGACATTGGAAATCATGATAACGACCGTATTTCTTGACACAAGACTTGTGACCGTAACTGGTATAACCGATTACAACTATACCATTGATAGTTTTGATTGTTAGAAGCAGTGTACACATGCACAGGGTTACAGGGTAGCTCCAGGTATGGAATATTCATCTATGATCAAGTGCCTCATCATTTTGAACCATGGTCAGGTGATGAAGTTACAGTTGAACTGGAAACCTCCTCTCCACATCCACGCTACACCAGTAGGACTTTGGATGTCACATATATAAATCATGGAGCTCCAGCAACCCAATGAGTAAGAATGTGGTCACCCTCCCAATCGTAGCAAATGATGTTTAACTATACTGATGATAGGAGAACTGGTGTTCTGAGTCTTAGGACTGACAGAGACAATTAGCTCCTGAAATCCAACTCAGTATTGTCATCCTGAACCCAATGATTTCATACTCTTCAGACAGTTGTTGGATCTTTACAGACGGGAGGGAACATGAAGTGCATGAGATAACTCCAATAAAATCACCAAATCCATTTGTGTACTTATGTAAATATGCAGAAACAACTTGTTATTCCAAAGTATGACAGAAATGAAATAACAAACCACAGAACCTGTGTTCAACACATCGCTATTCCAAGAGAAATTGGTTCAAGATAAATAAAAAAAGTAATTTCTAAATGTTAACAGCGGTTAGTGAGGAAAGTCACACTTCAGAATTCCCACTGCAACTTCCACAAAAATTCTTAATTTGATAAACAACTCGATTAGCAACAAAATCAAAAATGGAAGTGCCATCTTTCACGAAAAGTAGGTGGGTTTTCCTCATTTAAAAGAAGGAGTCCAGTAGAAAACCTATCACAAACAGAGGTATCATCTCCCATGCAGGACACTGGAACCACGATTTATTTTACGTGCCCCAGAACTATTAATGAACACGAGGGATCTTGGGTTCAAACTCATTACCTTTCGATAGCGAAATCCCAAATCATTCAGACAACCGAGCTTACAGGTACAAATATTTTCAAAAAGCGTAGCTGTAAAATGCAAAAATACACAATCAGGAAATGCACGCACCTTCACAAGGTCCCGCATGCTTCGCTTCCAGCAAGATCCCGTGTTTGCACGCATCTTGCATCATGTGGCACCAGGTGGAGTAGGTATAGTTGTTGCTCGCGCACAACATTTCTGTGGTGGGTCCCTGGCATTGGTTGGGGCAAGTGACGCACCGCGGAGGTCCACCCCTCGGATCAATCAAACAGCTCTGATTCTTACGACAGCGAATGTTCTCGCAAGAAGCATTGGCTGAAACAAAGAAAAAAGTCAAATAAAATTTTTTTTGTTAAAAAAATAGCATCTAAGCACATTTCTCAAAAAAAAGAGTGTCTAGTATATTTTTTATTTCTTGAATACATTAGTCATAAAAAAATCACAACTGCACAATTTATGACATTTTTATATAAAATTTTTAAAAGAATCGTCTTTTATTTCAAAAATTTGGAATAATCAAATTTAACATATAATTTATTGATATTTATATTAAAATAATGAAATGCTGTAAGAAATAAAACATTGAAATCTATGAAAAAGTCTGGAAACAATAAAGAAAAAATCCATCTCAACACCTTTTTTGTCAAAAAAATGCTTAATTATTGGCATAATATCATAGATTTGTTAAAACCAACCTTTTTTAAATGAAGTACATTAAGGTATATAAGCAACTTTACAATATTCTCAACTTACCCATTACAGTTTGAATTATGGTATTTGCTACATTTCGTACGACACCCTTTTTTACTTTGCAAATTAATCTGGAAAACAAAATGCATTTTACACGTTGATTCTCAGTGTACAATTACATTCGTTACCAGAAATTTCCTCTGCTTGGTGTTAATGTGATTTTTTCTTCTTGTTACTTTGCCGAGTCTTTGTCTGTCGCAGCTGAATTCATTGAATTTCGACTGACTTAATTTGTGAAATTTCTACTGATAAATTTTCTTCAATTCGTTGGTAAGAGAAAGTGATAAAATCATTTAAGAATTATGGCATCTACCTGGTGGTGCAGAGGACGGTTTGTGGTGTTTCTGTTTACTCAGATGTTGATTGAGAAAAGGCTTCAAGTGCCTCTTCATTTAGCTGTGAAGCTCAGTGTCTGGCTTTAAATGAAGAGTAAAAGGCGTTATTTCCCAGATGAATTGGGTATTTGCAGAATGTTTTCTCAGTATTTGAATCACTCCACATTAAAAAAACAGTGGATGATCGGTTAACGAACAGTTCGGAATGCGAACAAATCGGTTAACATACACTTTCACGAAAGAGTTTTGTATTCGAACAATGAACATATATTCGGATAACGAATTCTAACAAACACTTCTCGGCTCTCGAAACATGATGTGCAGGGTTGCCAAACCCAACGGACCAAAAATAGCTTTTCATCTCTCTTGAATTATGTTGCTTGTCTACTAATAGTTCGATACAGGGACTTTTTTTTTTTTTTTTTTTTTTTACAATAGAATATATTTATAGCGAAAGTAGACCAACAGTTTCGGTTTTGAATTTATTCCAAACTGAAACTGATATAATTTTGAGCAACCCCCTCATTCATTCATTGAAAAAGTGGGAGGATGTCAGAACAATGATCTTAGCGTGGCATCCAAATCAAATTGATATCAGTAAGGTTACATATATATATATATATATATATATATATATATATATATATATATATATATATATATATATATATATATATATATATATATATATATATATATATATATATATATATATATATATATATATATATATATATGTATAGGGAGCATTGCAACAATGCGATTCACATCATTTTCAGAAAGTCTTAAAAAGAGAGAAAAGCAATCGAAACTAGAGATATTCAATAATGTCCCATAAACAAAAAGTGAAAATAAATGATTAATATGCAAGACTATACATATGTATAATTTCTTTTAGAGAAACTATACATCCTTTTTTTTAAAATTTCATTTTTAGAGTTTCCAGGAGAATTAATTGATTCTACAAAGAAATCTATAGTAAATCACTGATGGATTAACGAACAATTCACATAATCTTGTAGCGGATTATGTTCATTAACCGAACACTTACTGCACTGAAAATCCCATTATGATGAACAGTAAAGAAATTATATCCCCAAGAAATGAGTGCAAAAAAGGTCTTATAAGCCGGCAAATCTGGTAGTTGCTAAACCCGAAATTTCTAAGGGAAACATAAGAAAATTGTGAAATGTGAGAACTTTTTAACACATAATAAGATTAATTAGTTCTATAGAAAATGTACACAATTATTTCGGATAATGCACATTTATATTAAGCAATAGAACGTCGTGTGCTTGCTGTGTTGGACATTCAAGAATTTTTCGTTTTGAAAAATCAACCACAAACTACCAATTTTATAAACTGTTTCGTTCTCTAGATATTTATATAAAATATTTTACTTTGTTCGTATGGCATCAACTGGCATTAGAATGTTTTTGCCCTAATTAAAATTACCAACGTGGAAAAGTTTTGTTTTCCATACTTAAAAACCAAAGTGTAGGCGTGTTCAACTACTTTTTCTGAAGTTCGATTTTGAATTGCATGTCCTTTTAAAGTGATGTCAGCAAATTGCATTTATGGTTTCTGTTGTCCACCAGCGATTTTTCCATTCATTATGAATATTTGCAGACCTCAGTACTTTCAATATTCCTTCCAGTTTTTGTTCATAAATTAATTTCGGTACATCGATGCACACATCGAAAATTTTCATTCAATCTTTTCTGAAAATAAAATGATTACACAGGAAGTTACCTTCCGCTGTTAAAATTTCATTTAAGATTTAATTTGACTGGTGTATCCTAGTCAAGTTACATTGGAGCACAATGTCCGAATTCAATCCCAGGAGCTGTTGAGCAACAAGAGATGGATGCTACGTTTCTGCTCTCTGAATGTATGTCTGTCTTTGTAGATGCTTGTGAGTTTTCCAGGTTTTTAACACGTGACTATGGTCCATTATCTGTACATTAGGAGAATTTACATATGGTGTATGTTACCTACATATACATCAGTGTAGGCGAGCCCTGACTATAGCAGAAGGTTAATGAGTTTGGAATACTCGCCCATCCATACAATCGCCTAGTCAGTTTTGAACCGCACACAGGTAACAAGGTCACGCATGAGCTGGCAATCTCTTTCCCACATCCATGACACATCAGCGGAAGGAAATTGGATGCCAATGATGCACATGGACACGTCCCCAACAAACTAGTAACTCAGTGAGGAAGAATGTGGTTATCCTCGCAATCACTGCCTATAGCAAATGATACTACACCTCGCGGAGTCGAAAATTTGATACATATGTACAGTTAAATCGCATTACGCTAGATAATTTTTCCCTTTCTGGTAAATTATAAGAATTGTAATGAAGTAAAAGTTTTTTAGTCTAAAATAAACCAACTATCATGATTAATGTGGTAGAACATTTCCAGCATTATCGTAAAAAAAACAACTTTCATATTTGTTTTCCCAAAATTTTAGAACTAAACATGACCGTTTTAACATCGACAATTATGTATACAGTGAACAACGCATAACTGAAAGCAATCCATAAGAAAATAATTTAAATATGCTTATATCATTTGTAGTACTTACAGCTTTTTATACAAAATTTGTTTTTTTTTCTTCTAGAAATATCTTATAAATTAACTTTTATTAATTTTTAAAATAATTTTATTTTCTATCTGTGTTTCTTGTTGAACCAAAAACAAATTCTTCTTTCATTAAAAATTCTGAGTAAAATACAAAAGTTCTGCAAATGTGTGATTGAAATTGAATTGAAATTAACAGTTCATTTATAGTGCCTCGGATTGAAAATTTTAAAAGAAATTTTCAGTGCTGATATCCTTCGATGAAAATAATCCTTCATCGATATAAGGAATTCAACGTGATAAAAGCTAGTATTTGGTCCCATAGAAGAACTGAAATTTATTAGCAGTTTACACTACAAAAAAGAACGCAAATTAAAAATCAATTATGTGGAGAAGAGGATACCATCGCCAGTGTCACTTCATCACTTAACAGTGGTTCAAACTGACGAGTGTCTTATGATAGGCGAGTATTTCATACCCGTTAACCATGTGATACAGTCTGAGGCTCGTTTGCACAATTACGTATGCACATTACTGAATGAGGAGAGAAGACATAGTGTTTATACACTTGTTCGATGTGATTTCTCCCAATAAAATGCTGTTTATGCAACTGATTTCCACGTTGATAAAATGCAACAGGTTCTCTCCTGATAAAAAACAAAAGTTGCCCCGAGTGCTGCATTTTGAACCGTTACTGAAACGGATCTTCTGATCAATTAAAATTATTTTTTAAAATTACGCTGGCCAACGTCATGAGGCATCTTGCACTTCAGTAGAATATCAAAGTAGCTCCAGAAAGAGTTCGAAATCCATCATTGGAAGGAGCGTCAGAAAGAGAGCGTATCTTCAATGATTGTGAGCATTCATTCTAACACTCTGCGGCTGCCCGTATTCATTATGACTACACTCTACTCCATTTTTCTTAGAAAACACAATTCCATCCATGAATTCAGTAGTTTCAGAAACCATCACCATTTTTGTTTCAAATTGCATATCTAATAATCTTTTCATAAATTAATTTCTTTACAGTTAAATTGATCTAGGGTCATTAACTGAAATTGATTCCTAAATTAAACTAAATAGCATCATTTTTTTAAAAAAATTATTCTGTAGAGATTTTCATTTAGTGTGGAAAATACATTTTTATATTTTATCTAGTTTCTGGTTTGTTGGTGTTGATATTGTGTATATCTTTGCTTCCTTCTACCATGGATTTCTTCACTTTGTCATACATACTATTTACTTTATAATTTTTGATTTAAATATTTTTATGCTTCTTCCTTTAAGACAAACACTTTTCGGAAAAATAGGTCGAAGATCTTTAGATATATGTCCTTCGTGCATGTCAGAAAGAAGTGTTTTCACGAAGATTTTCGTGTAAAGTGCAGAAATGTATATGATATATATATATATATATATAAAGCTGTTTCTTCCTGTTTTCAGCATGTTTAAGCCTTCTTGGAGCTTGTCAGCGAATTTGAGACAGTGTTGGACAGTGCATCCCCACTTTCACAGAGACTTTTGGTCGCTTGTTTTTTAGACACACCCGAGGAAGACGCAAGGAGAGAAAGAGAAAGAACTATTTCTGGTTTAGGCGGTGTTTACCGCGGGATGGGAAAAACAGTTCCGAAAGTTTTTTGGAAAACAACTCAAGATAGCTTCTTCTCGTTTCCAGATACTATTTTCAACGCTTTTTTAACTGCGTGTGTGTATAGTTAGCTCCCCCCTCCCCCGGTGCTCTGAAAGAGAAAGCTCAGCCAAAACAAAACGTTCATTTGGAAGAGGAACAGCAGGTAGGGCGAGCTATTTGGAGAGGAGCCCCCACCCCTCTCTTGGATGACGTCGGCGATGACGTGGAGGACTGATAGTAAACGAAGGGAAAAAAATTGATAATTATAGATCTTTACTGCACTCGCTCGCCGCAAATTGTCCTCCGCAAGTCGTTGGTCTCTTAATGCGTCTGGGAGGAACGGGGCACCTGCCCTCGGGGCCCAACGAAACAAAGTGGGAGACCTGTGTGTGCACCACTTATTACCCGAGCTTCGGATGCACAATGTATTCCGTTCAGGAATTTCATGGAAAGTGATTCTTTCCTGTGCACTATGTGTACGAGAGTGAAACTCATCGTACACACATGTAAACACAACTGCCTACAAAATCTAATCACCTCCATAGAAACCTCTTGAAACAATAGTAACTAAACTTCACAGGAATAAATTTCAAAATATTTGAAACAATAGCAAAAAAATAGTAGTATACGGTAAATGATTACATTGTTCAGCCATTAAAATATTACATGTCAATATAAAAAATTTAAATATCAGGTATACCAGAATTCCAGTTTAAGTTTAGTGAGTGGAATGGTGTGTTTAGTGAGTTGTCCAAACGAAGCAGCTAAATGGGGACAACAACACATTCATTTGCCTCACTGCTACCTCATTTGATATCGACAAAAACCTATTAGGTCCTGCACGACTAGGCTCTCCCACAATGATGTATCTGATAAAATTGATTTCCGGAGAATGACACATCCTACCCCCAGACGAACCGCAAATCCTCAATATGAAGACGCCAAAAAGAAATAATTTTTTCTCAGATTTTCACCAGATTTGAAAGATACCCATTTAGGAAAAATTATGTACTGTTTTTTTATCCATTCTTGTAAGAAAATTTTCAGACATTTTGCTAAATTCTAAATGTTAAGAAATGTCTCCTGAGTAAAGAGCACATTTTCATTTTTGATATAAGTGCCTGATGATATATTGCTATTTATGAAAACTTTTAAACGCAATATAATCAAGGAATTTCGAATTATACCAATGATATCATATTTTACAACTATTTTCAATAAATCAGTGACTGTATGCTATTATCTTTTTGGGTGGTTAAGTTTACTCGGAGATTTTTTTGGATGGATTCTTTGACTAATCAGACGTGCTGCAGAAGTCTTTTTCTTTTCTCTTTTTAAACGTGCTAACTTCTTCTCTCTTTGCAATAATTCATATAGTTTTCAAACATAATTAAGGATTTTGTTAAATAGTAATACACACGTATGATAGTCAATGTAGTCCAAACCAACTGCAAATGTTCGTTTCAGCTTTGATGGTTTGCGTTAACAGAACAACTAAAAAGCCCTTCCTACTCTAAAAATCATTATCATCGCGTCAGTAAAATCATTTTACTGGACAGAGAAACGACATATCGGGTTGTAAGTGTTAAAACTGTCGAGAGCAATTGTTTAAGTACGCTTATGAGACAAGGTGAGAATTCACTGTTAATTTTTTTTGTATGTAATATTTGTTATGTATAATTTTAAAAGACGGGGAGGAATAAAATTTTTAAAAAAAATGAAATTTTGTTATAAGAAGAATTTGTTAATTAAAAAAATTTCTCATTTAGTAATTGCACTGCCATACCGCATCTTAATCTACACAAAGTGAATAATTTAAGATAAAAAAAAAAACTTCTTCAACTAGTTTTCGTCCTATAGAAAAAAATAAATGTATAGAAAAGTCACTCTTTTTTACGAACGTCTCATTTCGAACACAGACGATTTTACGAAATCATGGTAAGTCCTTGCATGGTCTTATAGACATTATGATAGTTTTATATAAATCCAATATGTCATCCCATTAAAATTTTGAAAAAATCTCTTTTTTGCGAATTCATATTTTGTGTATGTTATTTGCTTCAACTAGCTTTCGTCTGGAAAAAAAATATAAATGTATAGAAAAGACGTATGTCTTGCTTACGGACATAGATGATTTTACGAACTCATGGTCTTATACACTAGCCATGAAATGATAATTTTAAATCCTATTTATAAATTAAAAAAAAAAATCTTTTTTTGCGAATTCATTTCATGCATATTTTTGTTTTGTTTTTTATCACCTGATTTTTTCTCTATTTTACGGTTGAGAAACTTGGTTCGACGTCTTTATTGGAGAAGCGTAAATTTTTCCAGTCATGGATATCTAACTGAAGTGTTAACATTGAAGTTCCAGATTTTTCAGACGCGTGGAATTCCTCGCGGCTCAGTTACAACCTGTGCACCGGAGTAGCTTCAACTACAAACACCATGAGATAATTACACTTGGAATCTCCTTGAAAAACGCAGGCATTCTCGGCAGAACTCCCTTAGAATCGTCGTCCAGGTTTCATTAAAGAAACTACCGCAACTGAAGACAGCCGATAGCATCTACTTGGCGACATCAGTGAAGATGTCCTGAACTCCAGCAATGAAACCCACTGCTGACATAAATCTCACTCCAAAGCTTTTTAGATTCATGAGGTTTTCTCACTGGTCCTTATGAAGTCGTAAAACAATGGTCTACAATATATTTAGGTATTCTAACTAAATTCCAAACTCAGTGTGATATCGGCCAAGGCATACAATCTCCATAACTGTTTTCTTAACGGAGACTCCTGGTAGCGAAGCATATGTCACAGTTAGAAGGTCAGCTAAATCCGAAACCACCAGTATTTAGTTCGCAATCATGCTTAGTACTCAGTTTTTATCGACCCACTGAAGGGACATCCCTCTTTCGGGTTGTACATCTGCAATGGATTCCCTCACCATGTCGATACTTATGGAAATGAGGTGGCAGATAAACTAGCTAAAGGAGGTTCAGGAGCTCCGACCCCAGCCTTCTATCAAGACATTTCATGAAATTTCTGCAATTCAAGAAAAATTTCAACAGGATTAAATGGAAAATCCCTCATGGTACACGAGAACTAGCCCTGGTGATTCCCTAGATGTCACTTGCGATCGAAAAGGTCAGACTGCTCTTTTCAGATTTGCCAGTGGCTACTTGAGATGGCTTAGCTTCTATAGGGGTAGAAGATTTTTCCAACATGCAACAAGGGCGCTTCGGAAAATGCTTACCCGGAACACATTTTGGACTGTCTTTATCTCCCCCGCGATGACTTAGTTAGAAATCATTTAATTTTTATTTTATTTATTTATTTATTTTTTTGAGGGTTTATAATTTTATAAACCTTGTCTATATGTCGATAGACATAGAGGATATGAAACAAAAAACAAGAATGAAAGAGTGTGTCAATCTTGCTCAGCCCAAAAATCAAACCTCGGACCTATATTTTTAAAGCACTAAGACACTGAGCTTCAATTATGTATTCAAATTTAGAAATTACACAAAAAATTATGAATAACTGTATAATAGTAAATATTATCAAAAAATATTTTTGTCGTTGAAAAACATTATATCACAATATATTTTATCATAAAAACATTTCATCTACATTTTAAATACTTTATACTTTTTTTTTCTAAATTATTTTCTGGGAATGTTGAATACGAAAAGTAAACTCAAGATAATGGTTCGAAATGAATCGACGCTATTGTTATTCGATTGAAGTGAAGTGAAAGTGGCCCATTTTCCAGGAATTATCCATATAAATATGCTTCAGCTGAAATGCTGGTTGTTTCACGCTGAATTCCATTATATCAGCAAAGTGAAACACAGCTTCTCTCGAAACAACTGGGTGGGTGACCACATTTCCCTCACCGGATTGCTAGAATCCATGGGTTAAGGACCTGTGTTTTCCTCGTCCAAAATATTTTGCAAAAGAAAGGAGATTTGTTACATATTGTAATTGGTAAGGTAGTGAGTTAAAATCCGGATTAACCGAAAATTCTTTGTGTTCGATAAAGCCAGATAGAGCACATTAAAATTGAGGCGTGATCGCAATGTCCTCCAAGTGAAATGATACCTCTGGGATCTGCCGGCCAAGTATTGAGAGTCTTTAGCTAGGTACTAGCTTCAAAATCACGAAGACTCCATCCGGCTTCTTCTATCTAACTGGTGGAGCTCAACTCAGGGCTAAGTACAGGGAAGCATGTTGGTGTAAGAACCTATAATGTCCAAATTCCTTCTACTAGTGATGCTTGAAGTTGGGGAGGAGGGTATAAGATCAGGTATCGACTATGTTACCTGACTGTGGTTCAAAATTAATAGGCGCTTGTGGTAGGTAAGTACTCTAAAATTTGTTAACCTTAAGGGACCGTTTAGGGCTGGCAAAAACTGCTATGTATTATGCAAGAGACAGGCATCGGTCTGCTTTTATGTGGCTGTTGTGTGTTCTCATCAGTCTTTTACTCTAAAAACTTATTACCACGGCATCTTTCCAGCTACCTTGTGTTGGTGCTTGGTACCTTCCCACCATTACTTCAGACACCAATACACTGTTTTTAGTGAACGAGGTCAACCAGAAAGTACTCTTATCATTAAAAATATTTGTATTATAATAGTTAATCATATATTGTTTTTTCAAATATGCTTATTTCGTAACTGCCAAATCTATATCCAATCTATTCACCTCATACTATAGTAAACTAAGGAACAATATGCGAGCAAGCGGATCAAGCTTTCGAGAAAAACCGCATTTTGAAAAGAAATAATGATATTTATACTATTCTTCATAACATTTACTGAGATTTTTTTCAAAAGCAGATTTCCACTCAATAAAGTCTCAAGGTTACAACCAAAACAAATAAAGCGTGAAACGATTGAGAATTCCGTTAATTTTGAAGTTATTAAATACTGAAGTCGATATTCTCTTTACCCAATGCATTTCAGATCGGCGATATATTGGGAAAACTGGAAATGTATTTGCTGTAGTGACTAAAACAATGTTTCTTCAAAAAAATCCAGTCAGATAGAAATTATTAATATTCCTATAAGAATGTTTCTATGAGATTATGTAAAAAAAAAAGCTAAGATTCGATGCTGTATATACTTTTCTTAATCCCCCAGTGGATGTTGTTGCATCAGTATTTTTGTCTACAACTAGTTTAGAGTTAAGCTCTACCAGTTAGGTAAAAGCAGCTGGGGGATAGTCCTTATAATTTAGAAGCTTGGATGAAACAGGAGACATCTCTTGTATTTAAACTGTCACCCCAAATGTATCATTTCACTTGGAAGACAGTGCGACCATTCTTTTTATAGCAATAAAATATTTCCGGTTCATTGGGGATTCAAACTCACTGCTTTCTGATCACGAGAATGTTGGCCTAACCAACTAGGCTGCCATTTCCTTGCCTTCGAATGGAGACGCATGAATGACAAACTTAAAGGGCGAAGAAACCTCATGCCTCTTATCTTGAAGCGAGCAGAATTCTAAAGCAGCAAGCATCAAGGCGAAAACAACTTTACACTCAGTTGAAATCGGCGTTGATTATGGATGGCGTACATTGGATATAAATTCCATAGTAGAAATCTCGACATGAAAAGAATCTATGTTTTAAGTTTTCCAAAAATCATCGTAATAATGTAAGTTTTATTATATTCTTTGCAATCATTCTGAATTCCATCATGAGGATAAATTCGGAGGACGCACTCAATAAGGACTTTATTTACATAGACTAGGCACTCCAATGACGGCAAATTTCTTGGGCTGTAGCTTCAAGTTTAAAACATGTTTGAAACTTTCAGGGTGAAATTATGATGTACTGAAACAACAATATTTACTATATTTTTATTATTTGATATTTATTTGCGTTGAGACATCAGGTGCCACATATAAATCAACTAAGAAAATTCATAAAAAAAAAAGAAGATAACGCGAGATGTGAATTGTTTGAAAAATTATTATGATATGAAATTATTAAATGTTGAACTTTATTCAATCTCTACCGACGAAATGTTGGGAAAAGCGCTTACACTAAGATAAGCAAAAACTATGCTTTTTCAAAAATTTGAAAAAGTTTTTTCTTTTTTTTCAAGAATTTTATTTTGGTAATGTATATTTGATTTAACTTAGCAAGGAGAAAAATAACTACATTTTAAATTGCATTAATAACGCAACTTTAAAATTTTATTCCTTTCAATTAATATTTATTTTTAAACATTTTACCACGTACTGGTAATAACTTTTAAATTACTAATTAATTTAATTTTTTTTATTAAATAAGGATTTTAGCTTTAAAAATTACATTGGAGAGTTTAAATTTTTATTATCTCGTAAATTAATTAACAATTTTTTTTTCACGTAATTACTTTAAAAGCAGAAGAAAATCACATTTTAAATTGCATTGTGATTGAATTAGTCATTCCTATATTGGTTCTCCAATAAATGCATTCATTTCAGTTTATAAATCATAAAAAAACTTCAAAGGTAACAAAAATATGCAAACAGAAGATTCATAAAATATAGTTCTTTAAAAAAAGAGAGATTTTTCAAAATTTTAATTCCTATAAATATAGTAGATAAAATGCACACCGTGCTTATTCACACCATGTCAAAGATCAGCTACTAGCTCGTAAAATCATTATTAAATCTTTTAAATTAATAACTAGAGTTAATTAATATTAATAAGTAAATAATAATGAGTGGTTCGTCAAAATGAGAACGTACTGTACCGTTTGTAATTATTAAGAAAATTACAATAAATTGGAGAAGTATTTGAGAAAAGGAAGAAATCCGATGCAAAATATTCATTTAGAACTTATTTGAAAAATAGAATTACTAGCGTAAATCTTTCTTTAGAATTTTCACAGGAACTAGAATTGTTTCTAATTTCAGTTCTGAAAATTTTTATTTGCAGGTTTTCCTTAGAATGTTTGAAACCGCAGTCAAAACAACATGGAAAATAAAAGTAAAAAAAATTAAATAAATAAAAAGAAGAAGAAGAAGAGCGCCAAAATGCTTCCTGCGCCAATAACTCAGGTTTATAAAAACATTTAAGAATGAGAAGTTTGATTAGCGTTTAGTTGAGAACGAAAATAAACTTGTGATTTGTATTCACAATTAGACGATGAGGAAGAAATATGGTTTGCTGGATTCTTTTTTATTTATTTTTTTATTGTTTCCTTTGGCGTTACAACGACCTTGCTGTAAGGCCGTCTGCTGGGTTGGGGTGCCGCCGAGACTTCGAGCAGCGTCATCGAACTATTTCGGGTTACCTCTTCGAATACACAAGAAAAAAAAAAATTAGAAGAGAATATGTTCTTAAGCCCTGCGCTGTGTTGCAAATTCATTTGTCAAATTTATATACTTTGAAAACATAAAAAAATTAATAATAAAGTAATCTCTACAAAAATATAATTTCAAAGAGAGTGTTTTGCAGTTTTTTTTTTTTTCAAATTTTCTTCAAGTTTTTTGTACATTATTTTTCTATAGTTATTACAAGTTGCATTATTTTCATGTATTTCTTCAGCTTTGCTTTCAATTCGACGTTTCCGAAATTCGATTCTCACTAGGATGTTTGCAGTTACTTCAAACGTAATTTAACCCATTGACTATTCAATTTATAAACCGAAATAGCAACAAAAAGTGTTTTTTTACTTTTTCTAAATAAATATACATGCATACCTCACATATTGTAAATCTGTTTACATTCGAGAATCGAAAAATAACCCTTTTTCTTTTTAGAAAAGCTTTTTTATATAGATTTTTTTCATGAGAAACTAAGCTGTCAGTCTCATCCAATTTCATCCCATTTAAGAGAAAATGTTTCTGTTATTCATTTCCTTTAAGTTACACTTAATTTCTATTTATAACATAACATAAAAATGTAAAACAGTGCTGCTATGAGCAAAAAATATATCACTATGTGCTTTGAAAAATCTACATCATTATCAAAGCTAAAATCACTACCAGGATGTGACAAATCATCAGGAACTTATACTCTGTCCATTACTGAACATTTTCTAGTAGCCATTTCTAATTAGAAAAACGTAGCAGGGAAGTGAGAGCGGTCAACACTCTCATTTCACTTCAAATGCCGCAACTAAGTAGAGTAATAACGACACCTGTTAATCAAAATCTAAATGAAACGTCTATATATATAATGCTGCATATATGACGCTGCTTAAACAGTGAAAAAGAAGGATGCTATTTTCAATTCAGGAAAAAAAACAGATGCCCATGAAAATCGCGAGAATGAGCAAATTTTGTATTTCAATTGCCCATGGAAATCACAGAACCAGCTGCATACGTGACCAAATAAAAGAGTGCAGTTAGTGGAAAACCATGCTAATTTTGACATCTTTCATACATACTGTGATTGCAAATGATTTCCTGACTTCAAGATAAATGTATTTTAGAAAATATTATGTCGAAGTCAGTGAATAAAATAACATTTTAAATGTCTTATTCTTATTACGAATGATTTATGTGGTCTCTTTGCGAAACAGGATTCAAATACAAAATACAAAAGTCAGATGCGATCCACATAAAGCTGAGTATGTCTTTGTCAATATTCATCAATACGGGTTTCATGTCATATTAGATCTATTTTTAAAGTCCATCTTATCCCTATTCTGCCTTCATTCAGCTCATCTATTATATGAATGATCTACTTTTAACCGCAATTCTCCTGCACCGTCTCTTTCTTTCACCTGTTGATCGCGATTACTTCATGTGAGATACTGGCACCGACCCTTTTATATTCATATTCATGATTGTTATAAATCTCGTATGGATACAACTAATTGACTCAAATTTTACCAACGGTCATGCCAAACAGACGAGTATTCATAAAAATGAATAAACCATTTAGAGAATTTAAAAATTTTTGAGGAAAATAGACTTCAAGCTATACCTATCATGTTCTACGGATAAAAAAGCACTTCAAGAGACCCTGCGGAAAAAATCCATCTGTTTTATCATTTTCCTAAAATATTTTTAACATATGTCAACATGACGCTTTCCTTAAGCCCAATATTAAGATTCTGTTTCATACTATTTACATGAAAATGATGATTGGATGTCATCCACTGATAATGTTAAGACACACTAGAAAAGAATTTTTTTTTAAAGATCTTTCATACGGAGAATATTTTTCCTGAGACACCTGAGCATTGACTCAGCAGTGATAACAAATTATAAGAATTACAGAAAGTCTCGTGAATATATTTATGTGCGATTAAAGATACATCAAATTCAATATTTCTGTGATTTATCTGAAGGAGGGGAAAAGTGTCGTGGGGATGACTCACATTACATAGCAAATCCATCAATTGAAACTAGATGAAAACATCGATCTGTAACAAAGTTTCAAGTGCTTCTTAACTTCCCAGTGGGCACGGAGAGCTTTTCCAAGAGTTTGTTTTTCCTATTCATTACACGGCAAAGAAGCGACTTCTTTATTTCGCTGGCATTTTTTTTTCTTTTCCACGTCGCTCGGAGCCAGGATCACTGAAGAGGCAAGCTCCTTTTTTTTGACAGAGACACTTTTGTCGGAGTAATCAATCTTAAAATGATGTCACATCCTTTATAATTTGGCGCGCTTTGTCTTAGCTGTATCAACTTAACTTTAGTTTTTTTTTCTCTCAGTGCCAAGAAAAAAGAGTCTTCTATAGACATACAAATAATAATTTTTTGTGTGTGTATTGGATTTTAATAGGAAACATTTTCCCAGGATATTTTTATCTCATTTTTTTCATGCAGTAGATGTATTGAAGTTGATAAATAGTATAAGAGATGTAAAATTTATGGGTTCACTTAGTAATAGCGATTGAATGAGACAGTAGAAAGTTTTCATACAAGCGAAGAAAAAATGACTGTTTCTATTTGAATTTACGACTGAATAAGAATAATCAACAATTTTCCTTTAAAGGTTGAAAAATTGATCGTTTTGATTGGAATCATACTTGAGTGAGATGATGAAAATTTAAACATTGGGTATGAAAAATTGACTACTTCAATTTAAAATGGCGATTGAATGAGACGATCAAACATTTTCATACACGCAAATTCGAGAAGAATAAAATACAAATAAAAATCCTGTGGAAATATAACGAAGCTGGGTTACTTCAGCAATGTCATAGACGCAATTTCTGTGAAAATATGGCTTGGGCATTGGAACGTATACTAAGTTTCGCATAAGATAAATGGACACAAATATTCATCCAATGCAAGTTTAAAAGTGAGATTAAGGACAACAAAAATTGAATGGATGTTATTAATAAACGATATTTTGTTTTATTCAAACTTTATGTCTCAATGCATAAATCGTACTTCTATGGAATGCAACACAAAGAAGCATTTCTTGATTATACAAAACACTTCTACAGAATGCAGAATACATTCAGACATAAGAAATCATTGATAATTAATGTTTGACTCTATATAGGCCTTAAATCGTTTTCGATAAATACAAAACTGAATTCAACGCGTAAATAGGGTATTGTAAAATACTTACAGGTGTCGAATGAAATCACTAAATACAGTCATAATAAAATTCTCCAATTTTGAGCGATGCTCAAGAGACGAGATTGGCAATTTAGCTCTTAGAGCCATACCATAATCGGGACAGAAGGTGTAATGTTTCAAGTAACAAATTGCTCCTCTCTTTCACATGAATGAAACTTTTCCTAACTAGATTAGGCAATTCATATATATACATAATGTGACATTGATAATGCAACACAAAGAAAGAGTTGCCAGAAAGTGACGAAACTCTGCGAACAGAGAGAGACAGCAACGAACAATAAGTGATATGTATTTCGAAATAATATATATTATGCATTGCGAGAAAAAAGACGTGTCAGTTGGTTGTAGAACCACCATAGACAATGATACACGAAACAACACGTCTAGGCACAGAGCCAATGAGAGTACGATGGTGTCCTGAGGAATGACTCTCATTCTCCCATTTGCCGAAGTGCATTTTCTGTGTGGGGCAGTGACAGGATCTGCAATTGGCGTCCAATCATATCCCAAAATTGCTCGATTGGTGTGAGTTCTAGCGAGGACTGTGGCCAGGGAAACAGCTGTACACTTCTCAGGGCACGTTATCTGATGCGAGCAATGTGCAGTCGGGTGTTATTCTGCTGATAAAAGACAATGGGCACTCCCTCAAAGTAGGAGAGTGTCACCGGCTGCAGCATATCATCCCCGCAATTTTGGGCATGTAACGTCATAGTTCCGTGAACATGAATTAGAGGTAGCGTGGAATCGTAAGTAATGGCATCCCAAACTATGATGCCACGTTGTCGCGTGGTGGGACGATCCACAATTGCTGCAGAATTAAACCAATCTCCACGTCGATGCCACACTCGTATGCGGCGACTATTACTGAAGAAACAGAAACGTGACTCATCTGAAAAGACACTCCGTCGTCTATATCGCTATTATCCGGCACTATACCAGACAATGGCGTTTGTGCTGGGGTCCTTTTCAGTGTTCTTAACTGAACGTCATGAGCTCAGGCTACTATAAACCATTAGATGGCAAATGGTTCTGCTCGATATGAGAACATCTAGAGTATCTTCCACATGCTGCAAAATTTCGGAAGACGTTCTTTGAGGGCTGCCCTTGCCTCTCGTCACTCCCGTCGATTCACGCATGTTGACGTCACTCTAGCTGGGGCGGCTCCCCGCAGGCATTCCACAGTTCCTTTTTCCAACCATCTTCACCCCAGTCGGTGCATTGTGGACGTGTTCAGGTGTTTGTCAGCTGCAATTTGCCGTAAATAGTAAACTGCCCTTCTCTCAAACCGATTACCATGCTTTTGTAAACTCGTTTGTCTTCGGGAAATGAATCCATCAACGATGGACTGGCATTCTCTATAGTTACAGGGGTACTTTGTGACAAGAACAAAATTTCAATGATTATTTTCTAAGCAGCAAAAACGGCGGAATATTGTCCACTCAGCCGGTTCCTCACCTTATATTTCATTCTACGTGCACTGGAGAACGGTGGATTTCACATCATTTGCATAACTCAGTAAGATGTGTCTATTTTGAAGTGTGCATAATTTTCTGCCTACTCCTTAGTATTGCATTTCCAATGTCGGGCCGCGTATAAATTTTCTTTGTGGAAAAAAAGAAAAGAATATCAATATCGAGCATATCTCCTCAAGTATAACGTTTTAAAGCAATGTTTTAATCTTTGACTATGAATAGTAAATGATAGATCTGTTGTTTAATAGTAATTCTATTTCCTTATTTTTTCCTATTATTTAGGGTGGAAAGACAAAATTATCAATCAACTTTATTTATTTATTTATGTTGAAATAGTTCCTTAGAGAGCCTAAAGTATTTTTTGTACACGGGCAATGGTTTTCCGGGAACACTTTCTTATAGATGATGGGCTGTATTCACCTGTCGCAAGGGAAACAACCCTGAAAACTCCAAATCATCCATCACAACACATATACATGAAAAGTCACTTGTTCAACAGTGGTTAGGATTGAACTCTGGACCGTTGAATCTAAAACAGCAGCGTCCTAGCATCAACCTACGGTCACCTTTAAAAATGCCATGACTAGAATTCGAAATTGGTGCAGTTTTTTTCTAGAGGAAATCTGGTTGGTTTGGTGATTCTTTTGAAGAAATAGTCCTCTTGTTCAAATGACACAGTTTATTGAACATAAAAACCAAGAATATTTATAAAGAAAGAATGTACAATTTTTAGAATCGACCTCAGGCGTCAGTTGGAGGAATTGTCATTTTCTCCTCTTATTTTTTAATTTTATCCTAGAAGTAAGTGAGCGTCACACGCTTTGGGCGAATATGTCTGAACACAACACTCGGGTTATTGTCATTTGACAAAATGTCAGTTACACATTTTAGAAATTAGATTTGAATAAAATAGACACGGCTTGATGAACAGAAAAACAGCCCAAGACCTTTTTAAGGCATTTAGCATTTGCAGAATAAATTGCCGTCAGGTGGATTTTTTTTCATATATAATATTCATACGTTAAAAGGGTGGAAACTCGGAAAATATCCAAGCAATCCTGACATATATGCAGAAGGTAAATGTCCAAAATCTACCTACCATTGTTCAACAGAATTGAATATATACATGCATCAATCTTTTCCTTGTCATAAATTAAACTAAAAGCTTAAGCGCAGCCTTAAAGATATGATTACAATTCATAATGAATCCCTGTATTCAGTGTTTAGTGGCGCAACATTTTGTCGTTCCTAATAAAACGTAAAATGTCAGTTCAAGGACTTTAAATGTTCTTACCTCTGCATTTCCCTTTGTAGGCCTGGGGCACGGCCTTGCCTTTGACACAAGCAGCCTGCTTAATGTGACATGGGCTACTGTATGTCACGTTGTCTCCCCCGCAGACCGAGTCCCGGTAGGTCGCACGTGGACAGTAGCCTTGACATCGGACGCAGTGTGGCCGCAAAACTTGATCCAGGAGACAAGTCTTTCGCCCAGCACAGTGCACCGTGTCACAGCTTTCTAGAAGGGAAGAGACAAACAAACATCGTCAAGAGCAGGAAAAAATCGAGGAGATTTCGCACCTTTTAAGAAATCATCACTTATTAGAAAGGGTGCTTACGTATTACCACGTCCACCATTTTAGCCAAAAAAATATGTTTCACATACTTTATTTAAAAATGCTTGAAAAAAACAGCGTATTTAAACTACATTTCATTAAAACAATTAATAAAAACAAGCTTTTAAATTGTATTCCAATATTTCAGTCAAAAATTAAAAATTTGGATACACTAAAAGTAAAAAATACATTACATTTATACATAGTAAAAAATATGAATAGTGTGGTTACTAAATTGCAACATTTGGTGCCTCAGAAATGGTTGATGTGGTAATTATCAAAATCATGATCTTATATTTACATAAAGGTGTAATGAATTAATTGTTTATATTTACTGACATTATATTCGGAACAACCTTAAAATTATCGCTGCGTTTACTCACATTTGTATATATTTTCAACTGCTCTGTTATTGTCCCCATTTTATCTTTATTTTATTGGAAAACTGATATTAACGACAGAAACAGAAATTATTTAATTAAATTAGATGTAACCGATTCATCAACATTTGTCTGGCAAAATTAAAATGAAATTTCAGTTATTTTGGATGGTAATTTTTGGCATCATGATGGCCAACGTGATAATCAACAAGTACAAAAAGTAATTATGGATTAATTCCAGTATATTTAACTTTGGCCTTGGCAACATTAGCGCTGTTTAAAACATTTGAAAGGGCAATAAGCTTGCTATCTAAAGTTCTTGATTTGGTAAGATTCAATGCTTGTTGCATTTTAGTCATTTTGCAATTACAGTTGCATTATAGCATTTGAGATTTATGTTTTATGTTGTATGATTATTATTGACATTTTTGTGATATCTTAATGTTATTGGCATTTTTTTTGCTTTTGCTGATTCCAGTTCTTGGCGACACAGTCGTAAAAACATTATGTTGTCATTGGCAATAGTTTGGTGAAAACCCGCAACTCTTCACTTAGTATTTGGCGGTATTTTAAAAGTAATTGAACCAAACAAGTTTTATAAATTAGGATTTTTTAATCCTAAAGCTTCTTCATATATACGCAATATTTTGAAGAATATTTTACTTTCTAAACATATTGTTTGACAGAAACCAGGATGAAGGAACTAAAAAGAAAGAAATGTTATAAGAAACAGCAGTAGATACAAAGGAATCATTCAATCCAAGAATAGCAGATGGTGCTAGCTGTCTTTCAGCAGCTGTACTGCTTGATAGAGCAGGTTTCTAGATGGATGTGAGGAATTAAATCGATAAAATGGGTAGAAAAGTAGTCTTTCTAAAAGAATTGTGCTATAATTCGTTTATTATGGGCATACATTATAAACAGCGCCTTCATATATATGAAATTCACAATCAGAACTTATAAATGCTGTCCTATGATAAGCGATAGAGCCATCCTACAGCATGCGACATATAACTCTACTCTTTATCAGTGCTAAGAATAACTCCCGCTAAGTAGGCTAGTGATTGACTGCTGCTATATAGTAACACGAGTTGCCCATTTCGAAAGGGCATTCAAGGCATTATGAAGTGATAGTATTTATGGTAATACCTTATGTTATTCTAAAATTCTCCAGTAAGTTGAAATTCCTGCCTCTACCAGTCAAATATGGAACATGCCTTTTGCCAAGATAGGCACAGACAAACTGACGAGAGTTATTCTGGTAGTAGACAGACAGGTATGCTGCTAGATCAATTAGAAATGACGCTATTTCTGTGGAATCAAAAGGTAAGCGTTGCTCTGAACATAGTTAAGTGAATTTCCTGCAAAAATTCACTTGTGAGAATGCTGCAGTCATTATCCCTACACAACTAAGAGTCAGAATTTTTCTGGAATTGCAAAGAAGATAGCACAAGAGAACATCCCTATAGCTATGATTACTTTTCATAAACTATCTTTAGTAACTACTTATGAGTTTTCAGGTTGCAATCTTGGATTTCGCATAACTTTCAGGGTAAATGCTTTTGACCCTTCTAACAAAATGTCTGAATCCCATCATTATAATGAGTAACTAAAAATAACATAAATATGTTCAACAGGGACAAGAAATTTTTCCATAATAACTAGACATATGGCTTTTTTCTTGTAAGCATCATGTTTGCTATAGCATCTTCTAACTAAAGTTAGTGAGCCACCATTCTTGATTACCCAAAGCTGGGCTCTACTAATAGCCACTGGCTTTCGGGCCATCACCAGTTAGAAATAGTGCCCCAGCAAAAAATATCCCAAATATGTGCACAGAAACAGAGTTACTGATATACTAAATATCTTAATAATAATTAAATAAAGGACGAAAATAATTTAAAAGTACATTCAGAATGAATGTAAGCAGTAAAAATAGAAAAGAAATCTTTGATGTGCGTGCATTTCCATGCAAAATCAACATCATAAAAATTTTCAGGAATAACTTTGATACCACGCTGTGGACAATCTGGCAATTGAAGGCTAATTCACCTTATTGGCAGGAAAGCTTAGAGTAGCCCCTAGCCTTTTTTAGAGTTCCACTCCAGGCAGTCATGTCTCTGGCCTAAGACTTCCATTTTATAATTTTCTCAATAATCTTAAGTCATTTATAATGATGACCAAATATCTAAGTTTTGGCAGTCCTCTTTTTCAAGCTTAACCAAAGATCAATTGTGTGCCTGTTGGTTTGGTCATGAAGCCTTTTTTGTGGATCTATGGCTATTAAATCTAATAAGGCGGCTGATCCATGCTAACTTTAGTGTGCTAATGAAATTAGTTATATCCCAAATTCTATACATTCGGTATGAATCAATAATTATTAATGGACCAGTATACTTCCCTTCACTTAGCCCTGACTTCGACTCTAGAAGTTAGACAGAAGCAGCCGGATAAAGTCTTCGTGATGTTGAAGCCAGGACCAAGAAGAAGAGCCCCAATACATTGCCTGACACCTCCAGAGGTATCATATCACTTGAAGGACATTGCGGCAATGATCTAGCTATTTTGCATGCTTCGGCCACCTTTAGCCAACACGATGGATCTTTGGTTAAGTAGGGATTTGAACTCTCCACCTTCCGATAATGAAAATGACGCCGTAACTAACCAGGGCAACGCGGTTCCATTTCAATTATTGTTCTTCTCAATACACAATTTATCTGGAAAACACCAAAAATACTTCTCAAGTTATTTTCTCTCAAAAAATGCCAAAGGTTTTTCTTGTCCTTTTCTGTACAGCTGAATAAGTTAAAACAGGCCTTTTTAAACACACACACACACATATTTTTATGTCTAAGAACTATTCCAATCGTTTAGGTATGAAGTGAACTACCTTGGCAGCTCTCGCAGATGAAATATTATTCAATTTCATCATAACTACTTTTTTAGCATATCTTTCGACGTTATGTTGCATAATATTTCGTTCTAATGAGTACCATAAATGTTCTATGGGGCCTAGTTCTGGCAATTCCACATTTTCCAGAACATTTGCCATGAGTACGCAACTGATTTTTATATTGTACAACAACCAGAGCTTTTTCAGGAGATTTTATACAGTATCTTCATAAAAAGATTTTTTAAACCTGTTTTTTAATAACAGTTACAATTTTAGATATAGTAATCTTTGGATTTAAACGTACGGATTTTAAGATGCATCTCTTTTCTCATAAAGTCAGCTGAGATTGAGTCCGAGACTTTGAGATAACAGATTTTGATGACTTGTAATTATTGTTAACTCTTTGAGAATAGAGATGAATGAGTTCTTCAAACTATCTCGATAAATTTTACCTTCATATTCCTTGTTCTTAAAATAGTTCTCCTTTCGTCTGGAAAAAATCTCTTTTCCCTTATATTCTATTTTAAGTCTATTTGCTTGCGAGTACTAATGTATCTCATATCAGCAAAACAAATTTATTCTATTTGTTGTATGGCTACCAGAATTAAAATAAATTAGTAGTTAAAATAAATGCAAACATTATTTTATTTCATAAAAAATAAAGATTAATATGAAAGCATCTTTGTAATTTGTAACTGTACGTAAAATCTTTCAAACATTTTCTGTAATTTTTAATTATTATTACTTTGAATCAATGTGTGTTATTTTTCTAAAACTGCTACTGATATTTAAGGAATCGTTAAAGAAATACTTAACATGAAAATTATGAATTAAAATTGACACTATAATTTACTTTTAATGTTTCTAGAATATTCACAGATTTTTTTATATCAACTGTACACACACACACACACACACATGCTTTTATATATATATATATATATATATATATATATATATATATATATATATATATATATATATATATATATATATATATATATATATATATATGTATGTATGTATGTATGTATGTATGTATGTATGTATGTATGTATGTATGTATATATATATAAAGACTGTGAAAGGTATAGATGGAGAAAATGAGGTCTTACTTTGACACTTGCCGAAGTACTCGATGGCGAGCTGCTTGTTCTTGCGGCATTGCCTCTTCAGCAGTCGGCAGATGTGCTTGTAGGTGCGGCCGTCAGAGCCACACACTTCGCCCATTTGTCGCTTCTTTCGAGAACAGGTCGGAGAGCAGACGCAAGCGGGCCTCTGCCGTCGCAGGATGCACTTCATCCCCTTGCCGCACCTCACCCCCTCGCACGAAACTGAAGGGTAGAAAAAACAAACACAGTTGACATTACACCGCATCACTTACTCTACACAGTTGAAATAAATTGTTTCGATGAATGAAAATTAAGATAAAAAAAAAGCAGACTTCAGTAGTGTAAGTGAATATAAAAGCAATAAGATACATTGCATGAATGAAAAAAAAAATAGTCAGTTTTTCCTGAAAGAAAATTGCTAGAGACATTCAAGTTTCCACCGTAGCGCAGTGGTAGGATATTGGTTTTTTGAGGTTTATGTCTCCTGGTTCGATTCCAGCCGCTGCTGCACAACGGAGGCTTCATGTTGCGGTTCTTCTGTGCGTTTGAACTTTTGGCAAAGTTTTTGTTTCAAAGTATGCTGAATTTCGTTCATTAAGGAGCAATATCTTTTAATGTCCTCCTAATTATGGGAGGACGTTAAAAATGACTTACAGTGTCATTTGATGGTCCACTATGTGATGTCAAAAAAAAAAAAAAGTTCTGCAATGGAATAACAAAGAAAATGGTATCAAATGGATATCATTCTGTAATTTTCTTTTTATCAAATGGACGTCAATACTTTTTATGTCATTTTTTCCCCTTTTTGTGCCAAATGGATTACCAATCAATTAAATACCATGAAGTTATGATTAAAGTGATCTATTCAAATCTTTCAAATCTTGTTCTATCTTTTGGAATTTTAATAAACTATATATATATATATATATATATATATATATATATATATATATATATATATATAGTCAAACTGTGACCATCAGATGGAATTGTGGTTATTAAAAGTGAATAAAAAATCTCTTTTTTAGAATCTTTAAATACATATATTCACAAACATAAGAAATATATTTATAACAGTATATGCACATACATGTGCTCCATTATAGCAATTGTATTAAAACCATAGTGTAGCATATCTCTGCGCGAAAAAAGTAAGGAATTTTTATCAGCAGCGAAATGTTGACTCCCTATTCAAATAAAGTCCTACTTCTTCTTCAAGAAGCAAAATGTTTAAAAAAAGCTTCCTGAAATGCATCCTGAAATCATAGAGTTTTAATTCCAATGAATTAAAATTGTGGATTTAGGTGAATGAAAGAGAGCCAGGCTTTCAGAATCATGCAACTGTTACAAGATTCTCGCCAAATTATCTGACTTGGCGCCCGATGTTATGAATTGCTCTATTTCGCTCAAAGACAGTGGTCTGCAAGCCTTGCTGTTTTTGTAAAGAAAGACTGACGTGCTGTCGAAAGAATTTACTGTACTTTATATTCGTGAATATGGACATTTTCCAATTTTGAGGAGTAGAGTTTCAAAAGAAAAAAATTCGAAAATAAAATCACGCATTAGTAAATCCAAATCTATAGTGTTCATTAAAACTAAATTCTTTTCAGTTAATTTTATTCGGCAACCCGACTTATGTATTTCATGGATAAAAAATTTTTCATAAAATTGTTACAAATTTTGATTCTTCTACATTTTTCAGGAAAAAAAGGCAATATAGTAAATAACGATTCCAGTAAAAAAAACTTTGATAAATTTAATTCCCACTAAAAAATTGAATTTTCCAAATTTTATTTATAATACATCTAACAGTTACTTTTCGTCCTGTTGTTACGTATGACACTCGGACAAGTAAAGTTTGCTATGCCATTTACTATGCGAATTTAACTCAGCAGGGTGCGTTTTTCGTTAAACCACGACGCCACGAAGGTGGAAGTACCACTTGGTGCTCTAAACTCCTACGATAGATGGGACCACTACAAGATCCACTCCCACAATTTTGACATTGATCTGAAACGGGAGGAAATTTTCTCAAAGCCATTACACCCATGGTAACTGCTCAACGATCGACCACACGACTTTCGATTCTACGGATTTAATGAGTACGTATATCGCATGTACTCGGTGAGTCGTTGGTGGCATTGAGAATAGAACCCGGGTTTATCGAATGGAAACCCGATGTCCAAATCACTAAGTTACCAGGGTCCCTACTTATTTTTTAAAGATGATAATTCTTCTTTTAGGACATTTGATATTAATCGTTTCTGAGTACTGCTGCCCGCTAGTGAAAACTTCAGATACTGAAGCTTCCCCAACCGCTTTAACTCCATTGGTGTGTCTCTAATTTTATATAGAGATTCTACACTTCACCTCTGCTCTCAGGGGCCACGGTGGGCTGGTTGGTTAGGGCGTCGTACTCATTATCGGAAGGTAGTGAGTTCGAATCCCAGTTTAACGGAAGATTCGTCGTGTTCACCAATGGCCACGTTAAAACTTGCGTGGTCACAATGTCCCCTAAGTGAAATGATGCCTCTGACCAAGATCCCCAATACTTGGCAGACCAAGTATTGGGAATCTTCTGCTTTTCCCCTCCTTCAAAATTACTAAGACACAACGCGGATGCTTCTATCTAACAGGTAGACCCCGACTCAGGGCTAGGTACTGGGAGGCATACAGGTGAAATAACAGCAACTTCTGCGCTCTGAAATTAGCCTATTAATCATTCTTTGACACAATAAACTCAAAGAATATTTATCAAAATGGATTTCCAAATACGCCTGTGTTTAACCCTCTGATTACTCAATTTGTGGACAGAAATCGCTTTGAAAATTATGTATTTTTTGCATATTTTAAGTTTATATATATATATATATATATATATATATATATATATATATATATATATATATATATATATATATATATATTGGTGAATTGAAATATGCATTTTTTCTTTCTTGAAAAGATTTTTTATGCAGAGTGAGGCACATAAAACTGGCCCGTCTAAATATGTTATAAGAATGTGTTTTTTATAATTATTTGTTTATATTTGTATATTATATTTTAGCATCAAAATTATCTCATATTCATTGAGATTACAGTGAACGGGGGAGTACATTTGGGGATCCTAGACGATATGTATTCAAACTTTTTAGAAAAGAATCTTCAGTTATGCTGTTTTCAGTACGATAATCAAGATGGTACTGATCAGATCATAACTGTCCCATGTACATAAACCTAAGAAGACAATGGCTTGTGGTCTCCACGGTCACTTGACCTTCCACTTGGGACTTTTGTTTGTGAGAACTGTGAAAAGGAAGAGTATCTGAAACAAATCCACGTAGAACCGAAGAATTCAAAATCACGATCCAAGATGACATCATATCACAAGATCTGGCAGCACCTGAAGTGAAAGTAATCATGTTTAATGCATTACATCTTATTTCACCCGTTACATGCCCCACCCCACTCTGTATGAAATTTTGGCTTTAGAAACTAAGCTGTCAGAAAAAGCAATTTCAGCTCTTTAAAAAAAAAAAAAAAAAAAAAAAAAAAAAAAACGGTTTTTATATAATTTCAAATTATTTTTTAAATAAAACAGGTTTTTATAATAATTTTAATTGAATTGCGGTCAATTTCTATTCATTACATAATATACAAGAGCTGAGCTGGCAACCTATGGTTAGTGCTCTTGCCTTCAGTTCAACAGTTTGGGGGTTCGAATCCCACCTTCGATATGGATGTTTGTAGAAGGAGATGTTTGCGAAGGGAGAGCGGTCAAAGCATGGTATTTTACAAATGCTGAAATTGAGGGGACGACTGATGACATCTGTTGGTCAAAATCTAAACGAAACGCCTAACACTGCGTATAATTTATGGCACTTGTTAAACAGTGAAAACACAAGATGCGCTCCTGAATTAAGGAAGGAAAACACATGCTCGCGAAAATCGTGGGATGAGCAAATTTTGCTACATTTGAGTAACTCATAAAAATAGTAGAATGAGCAGACAGACTGCTAATGTTGGAATTGAATCCATAAATCGTGCAACGGAAAGCTAGACAGATAACTATTCAATCCGCAAGTTGTGTACACCCATTGGAAAAAATGCTCCAAATATAGAATTTAATTTATAGCAAAAAATATCGGGAGCTGCAAAAATTTCCTTCCTGTACTAAAAGAAACAAAATTAAAAATTTGGGGACAGCGTTCCTTACTAGTTTCCACAAACGTCTTTAAAAACATCGATTCAAGTTGTTTGAGTTTCTTTTATCTGATAAACTATTTATTCTTTACAAACATTTGTGTGCATTTTTCAAGATAAACTTTTAAAAGTAAAATTCGGATAGTAAAAAAATATTCATATTTACTATATAAGAAATCGCGAAGATAAAAAGTTTTATAGAAGCTGCTTTTACATTTTGTGATTGTGTGCCAAAATATATTGAACTATTGCATCCGGATTTCTAAAAGTTTGAACCGGAAATAAATAGTAAACACGCAACAAGGTTCGCGCCATAATTCTTTCCTCTAAATTAGCCTTATAGTTACAGGAAAAAAGTGCGCGAAATCTTGCGATTTCCGATAAAAAGAGACGTGCAGTCGAAAATGAAACTTAAAAAGCATCATTAGTGAAAAAAAAGTACAGAAAGAGACAAGATATAAAAAAAAATTGATTTTATTCCGTCGCTGCCGAATCGGTCGAGATCACGTGGGGCCGATACGACTTTGTTAAATCCCTACCTCGAGAATTACGAGTGCTTCGAATGAAATTCATATTTGTGTTGAATAACTAAATGATGCAACATCTTCAAGTGCACATGCCTTGTTTTTATATGTTCAAATGGCAAATAAACGAAATCTAACGAGAAGCACTTCACAATTTTTTTCCTGATGTTTGGAGAAGTATTTGAACACAAAAAATTAATTTGGACGCTAAAAAAACAAAAAGAAGTGAAAGTTGTATCTCAAATGAAAGACAACAATTCAATAATTAATCGAAATTTATGTACTAGAGGTGAAGTCTACCATCAAGAACATTTTCATTTTAAACCATGGTTAGGTCGACACCAGAGCTGGCGCCGTCCTTTCCTCATCCATACCACACTAGTATGAATTTGGGCGTCAAAAATGAGCGTGGACATGTTCCCAACTCATGAAACTTGACAAGCCCACAGAGGGAGAATGTGGTCATCCTCATGGACACTGACCAAGACAAACGACGATTCACTTTATTGATATTAAGAGAAGCGTCACATCGTGTTGAGATGGCGTCGTAAATCAGAATTGTCGATGAATTTGCTGCCAGCATTCAAATCACATTCTTCGAGTGGTAGCAAGCAAGGTGAAATTCACAATCGAATACCTGAGAATAGTTTCGAAGCTCATTCTGTTAATAAAACGATTTCTTATATAAGGAGCAAAGCATCGGTTTGAGAAGTCGTTTTCCATTGATTCAAGTGATTAACACGTTGACAGTGGAATAGAAGAAAAATCAAAAGGAAAAAGATAAGACAAAACAAGCTCTTTATAGTTAGTTTAAATCGGCAAGGATCATTTAAATTTTTTGAAAATTTCATTAAATAGTAGAATTTTAATTTAATAATTGCATTACACATGGACAATAGGACAGCATAAAAAGCAGTATGAAAAAGACATGGCAAAACATCCCATTTATAATTAGTTTAAAGGCAAGGACGATTTAAATTCTTAAAAATTTCATTAATGAATGAAATTCTAAATCAATAATTGCAATTTTTTATGAATCCTTGTTTCAACCTGCTGGAAGTGTTGCTTCATGAGACTGATCTCTAATGATTATGAGATCAAAATGTAGCATTCCTATTTGAAATGCTGAATGCTGTTTTCAAAATTTATTTTTAAATTTTAGAATTAAAATATTTTAGTGTTAAATCAAAATATTTTTATTTTGATATGCAAGTAAAAAAATCAGTTTGTTGTGTATTATTGTTTAGTCTTATATTCTCTCTCTCTCTCTCTCCGTCCTTTTAAATTCGGATACCATTTTCATTTGGCGATTTTGTTTACATCGCCAAGTATAAACAAATTGGCTCAATTTCCCTGATTTTTACTTACAAAGCTTAACCTACATTTTTCATTGCTCTCCAATTAGTAAAGCTTTTTCAATGAAAATATAATGAACAATTCAATTTTACAGACCCAGATCTCACTACGAGAAAGGAACATTTTTTTTTTTGAGACAGCTGATTCATGTGCGTTCCATCTTAATTTCTGATGAATCGTTCGAATTTTCGAATTGAATCGCACGCGCCTGACCTCGTTTTCATAACTCATGCAGATTTATAGATACAAGTATTCATAAGAATATTTTATTCGATTTGTTTTGGAATAAATTAACTTATTTCATTCAAAATAGCACCGATTGAGTGAGAAATGAATATGCTCGATTCATTTTAAATTTTGGACACCCACGAGGATTTGCAGTAGTGTCCTTGGGATATTTCAGCGCATCATTGGCAATTCCTGTATGTTTACAAAACCAAAGTGCTTTTAGATGGACTCATTAACCATTTTTAATCTCACCTCAAATACATTTTTTCATAGATACTTCCTGTTTAACGATATGCTAATGAGTAATATAGCATGCGAATTATTTGAAAATAACATGTTTCTGTGTACCAAATAAAAACCTTACGTAGAATTTCAGACATCACACATTTGAAATTGGAATAACTGGAGAAATGCTTATGAGATTAATAAAGAAATTAGATTTTTCTAAAAAGAGCATACTATGCAGTTTAACTAAAATTTACAGAATGCTTAAACTTACTAGGAAAATTTTAAAAATAGTTAATCACATTTCTGTATCATCTCTTGTGTTGACTCTTATCCGTTGAGTAAGATAATATATATATATATATTGAAATCTGTAACAGATCTATATTAACTCTACTGGCAAGAGATGGCGTTACAGTCCAATAGACTTACAATATCCAATAAGATATAGAGATAGAAGGGTTTTCATCATGTAAAGATGTTTAAATAAATGTTAATTTTCTATCAATATAAACCCTCTATAAAAAAAATATATCGACGAACAAAGTTTAGGTCATCTGATTGCTTTAAAATTTCCTGATACTCTGTTTTGAGTAAAAGTTTTAACCAAATATGCAAATGATTATAATTTAGTGTCCAGTGAATGAGTAGTGCGAGCTCCAGCGCATCAGAACTCCGCATCCAGCAGCTGTATATAAGGAGCTGTTCTTGAACTGTTGTTGAGAATTTCTTTTGCATTGTGATTTGAAATATCTTTCAACGACAGAAAAATGCCTCACCGCAGGATTTGAGGCCATTGAGAGTGACTGTCAGAGTTGAAAAGCGATCATATAATTTAGCAGAAAGAGGCTGGTTGGACAAATGGGAGAATCATATGGGACGAAGCGGTTAAAAGATGCAGCCAAATATGGATGGAAAATGGCATATCGGAACATCATGTTGGTAGCGGCCATCTAGAGCCATAACAGATCAAGAGGACTTGCGTGATTGTCAGATCAACTCTCATAGCAGTTGATTTATCGCTATCATCATCTACCATCAGACAAGTGACAGTCCACCATAACCATTTAGAGCCATTGGCATAACGATTTGTATGAACAATATCAACATTCGTAACAATATTTACGCCAATGACGCCTGCACACTGCTCGAGCCAGATTATATGCATACATAGCATTGCAGGTGAGCCCTGGACTGTAGAAATCGGACACAGTGAAGAAGAGGGTACGTGGTAACACTCCCAATCATTGCCCGCTGCAAATGATGCTTCATTTTGCTGATCTTAATAAGAAGTGGCGTGTAGCTACCGAGGCACAGGTGCTTGAGCCAGCTTACATTGCTTGGTTTCATTAGGTTGGAAAGATGCTGATTGGGGCTGCATAGTCTTTAGCAACGAATCCCACTCCCAATTGTGTCCTGCCGATCATCGAAGGTATGCCTGGAGACGCCCAGAGCAGAGTGCTGATCCTGCTTTCCCTGTTGTACGCCATATCGGTCTCAACAGTGAATTATTTTCTGGGTTACCATGTTCCTTTGGTCTCGTTAGAGGACACTTGTAGCGTACCGGAACGTGGATGACATTCTAAGACCTGTTTTACAGCCGTTACTTTTAGAGTACCTTAGTCTTATTTTCAGCAATATAGTGCCAGACTACTTACAGCACGTGTTGCTACGAACTGTCTTTACAGTTTATCAAACACTTCCTCGGCCAGCCAGATATCTCTTCCGAAGAGTATGTCTGGGATATGATGAGAAGGCGAATGCTTCTATGTTGATAAACTAGTCCTAGAATTGGAGCAAATTAGGCAAAAATATAGCAGGTTCGAGAACTTTATCAGTCTATAACAGCTTTCGTCCAGGCTAGAGGTGGGTCAATATGCTATTAAGCTTGTTACTTTGTAATTCTGAAAGGAATTAGTTAATTGTCCTAAAATTGTGCAATCATTTAATATTCTGTACGTAATTCATCAGTTCTTGTCTCCATCAGATAGTTCCTTTTTAGTGCGTCAGGTTTTTTTTTTTTTTTTTTTTTTTTTTGTTAACCTTGTATATCTGATAAAAAAACGTTACAGATTCTATCAGACTTTTATGTTGACAGGAGCAATGCAGCAAAGCAATTTATTATTCTAGCCTATAAGAAATTTGAAGTGTATTTATAGTAAGTCAATATAAACGATTATTTAAATAGATTAGTTGATTTATTTTTATTTCCATTCCAAGCGTGTTTACAATGGGGTATTAAAATTCAAACAATATTATTTTCTTCAACATCTTTGAACTTTCTAAAAATAAATAAGTTATAAAATTGGCTCTATTTTATGTATAAATTTTATACAATTTTATTTCAAACTTAAACTGAAAAAAGATTATTTAAATTATTTTTATTACGCAGCTTATAAACATTACCTTTTGTCTTCAAAATTATTGAAATGTTTTAACTGTTTTCGTTTTCAGAATGCTATATTTATTATAAATAGCGTTTTTAGTAGTGTGCGTGAGGGAGGGAGGAAATTTATATGAAATTATTACAATTTTGCGTCAGCAGTTGAGTCTTATTATAATTCTTTTTTATGTAAAAGTTCTTATGAAATATGAGTGAAGATAAATATAAATATAGGAAATTTTTAAACGATAAGCAAAATACAATATTAACTGAATACAATATTAACATTAACTTTATAAACACTTATTTTTTTACAATTTTTATTCATGGTGAACAAGAATGTTCCAGACATTTTCGCGTTGCCTTTGAATGAAGTGAAAATAAACATGCAAATTAGTGGTTCTGACACCGGTTAGTCAAGAGTAGGAATATCAGTCGTTATAAAAGCAGGTCCATTACGCACATTCATCTATCGTAACTCTTACAATAATTAAGAGAAATGGACGTATTGAAGGAGCTTGTTCGGTGTTGTTTCCTTTATAACTTTAAAGTGCACTTATCAACCCCTATATCAAGTCGCCAAATATGTCAAATGGAATTGGGGATAATGCTGTGAATGAACGAACTCCAAGACATTGGTTTCACAAATTCAGGTCAGTATATTTGTCTCCCTGTGATGATAAAGCTCTGCAGGCGGCCATTGAGGAGGACAGAAGTCGTGTTGAAGCTGCCAACCAATTTAACGTTTCCCATAAAACGGTGAGACTTGATTTGCATTACTTAAAAAGGACATACTGCGCAAGTGGATTCCTCACATGTTGATGGAAGTCCATAAGCAACAATAAATGATAGCTTCTCGTTGCTTTCTCGCCACTGTAGCACATTCGTATTCAATCGAGTGATGACCAGTGACAAAAAACATTGGTTGCCACCCCAGGATATTGTGCGGCACAGCAAAAGGTCACTTATGCACCCTCGCAAGATTATGCTTTCTATCTGATGGGTTAGTAGTTATGTGTTTCACAATAAGACCAGTTACCAACGGGCCAAATGTTTACTGCGGACCTGTATTGGCAGCAATCGGAACGTGTGCATTATTTATTGGAAAAGAAGAAACAAATATTGGTTGATCGCAAGGGTATACTGTTCTTGGTCGATGACACAAGGCCGCATGTTGCTCGAATGGCTGGGAACACCATATATAAATTTGGTTGGGATACTTTGTGCTCTCCTGCTTACTTACCTGACCTTGCAACACCAGATTACAAATTCTATTTATGGATCTTCGTGAAAATTCCTTTACCAATAAAACAGACTTACGATACTGCGGCAAGCACTTGTGGATTTCTTTGCATTCAACCCCCCCCTCTCCTCCCGAGTTTTACTGCAAGGGGATTGGAAGCTGATGACACATTTGCAGAAGTTGCTGGATATCGATGGTGATTACTTCGAGGAATAACAATTAATTATTTTTAAGTAAAGACCGAGCACATAGGATTATAACAGGCAAATTCAAGAGGTGTTATTCTAATTAAAGAACATAGCAGCCACAAATTCACGCGACTTCACTTTTTTTAGTGAACATGACAAACCATTGCGTAATTCATGATTCGAACTCTCTTTCTTCCGATAATGAAAACCAGATCCTAACCAATGAAGCTTTTGTTGCCTACTGGGTACATTAACTAGCTTGACTTTTAAGAATGATAATGATCTAATAAGAAATACTATATAAGATATGAAGCATAAGTCATAAAATATGATATCGAGACAAAATTTGTTGAATATAAAAAGATTTTTCAGAATAAAGAGAACTTTTTCTGGAGTAGAAATTCAACTGTTGTGCTGTCAATATTGTGTCAACTATTGGTCTGCAAAATTATGGATTCTAAAAAGAGCTGATCTTCCAGGAAGTAAATGGAAACGATTTTTTAAACAAAGGCATTAGAAGTTTCGTTTTGGCATAAGAGGGTACTTTCCAAACCCGGAATTCAAATTCCTTTTCTACTGAACGATGAATTTAGCATTTCCTACTTGCCAGGCTGGAATTGAGGGGATTCCCGAATCTGTAGAGTATCATTTCCTACCTATAAAAGGTTCTTCTGATGGAAAATGTTCATGACAATATTCTTTCGCAATATCAGAATGCATCACGTTGACGGAACACAACAGAACAAACAAGACAGTCATATCAGATTAATCAGAACCCAGACACATATCAGCCAGTCAGAACATATCAGGTAGTCAACCAAATATTTTCTGATGAACACCAACAAGCAGTATCAGAACATACCATCAGAACACAGGTGGAGCAAAATATGAAAAGAAATTCAGCATGCCTTAAACTTTTCCTATTACAGATTGTTATTACATAGAAATAGTCTTTAAAATGTAATAATGGGTAGAAATAGAAATACTTGAAATGAAATTCTCAGTAAATATATAATTAGATAATCTCCGTACATATATAGACTCGTGCCATAGCCTCAGTAGAATGATATGACCTTGTGGATACCTATTCTTGTTTATTCGTCTGGCCACACTCTAACGCAATGCATATTCAAACTTATCTTTTTTCTTGTCAGACTGATTTTCGAACAGAAAGCAACACTTGACAAATTCATATCTGCCGTAGGTGTTCAAAACAAGCTACATCTCACCATTAGCTTCGTTACTTTGTATTCAGGAACAGCAGCTTGCCAATTAGACGCAACCATAATGACATCAAACTGATGATCAAAGCTTTTTCTAATGATTGCCAAGGATACCAATAACTAACAATTATTTCTCATCACGTAGATTCAGATATAGATAACAATAAATCCATTATAATATATATATATATATATATATATATATATATATATATATATATATATATGATGAAGGTAAAATTCATTAGTAACACTAAACTAATTAAAAACAAAGTATAAAAATCTTTTTACCGTAATAATTAAAATAAATAGATAACTGAAACTTCTATAGATAAAAAAGATTTTTTAAGAAATTCGAAAAAAAATTTTCTAAAGAGAACAAGAGGAGACATTTAAAAAAACGAAGAAAAATATTATAGTGATAATGGAAAAATAAATACGAATTAAAAAACCGGACAATTGCGCAGAAAGAAAACAAAAATATTAAAAAACGATAGAAATAAAATTTGTTCCTCCTCAAAAGTGTTTCAGGGCACGATTGGGGAAGGAGTTTCAAATTCATTTGTGTGTAGATTCCAAGGAAGAAACAATACACAAATGAACTATTTTCGACTTCATGGCAAGAAAAATAAATACCAATGTAAAGTAAAAATTGAAATAATACGTTTTTCCAAACGAAAATGCAAAATTATACACTCACTTCCAAAAGTTAAGCACGAAGATGTAAAATGCAAAAAAATCAGCAAATACTGCTTTGATTGACACAAAATTAGGCAGGAAAGTAGCATATATATTTATGAAGAAAATAAAATTAATAATTATAAACAAAAATGAAAACAATATTAAATTTTTGTAAGTTCTTAGATTATGACATACTGGAAATTTAAACAGAATTATGTGTAAAGAGAAAATAAGCAGTATAAAATTTAAAAAAAAGACACTAATAGGTTATGTGATCCCCCCTCATCTGTATACAAAGTTTACATCTTGTGACCATGCTTTCAATTACGTGGTCAACCACGGCAGAACTAAACAATACCAATTCTTCTTGTAGGACAGTTTCCAGCTCAAAAAGAGTGGCTAGAGGTGGGAAATAAGAAGATACAGCAAGCCCGAGAGCATCCCAAAGATTTTCAATGGGATTAAGGTCAGGTGAATATGCTGGCCACGCCATACGCGCAATCCCTTCATTCTCCAGGTAGTCATCGACAATGTCAGCTCTATGGAGACGTGCGTTATCGTCGATTAAAACAAAAGTAGGACCAACTTCTGCAGCGTACAATCTTACAATGGGTTCAAGGACTTCATATCGATACCGGACAGGCATTACAGAACTCCGTTTAAAGATGTGTAGTTCAGCGCGGTATCCTATCGAAATCCTTGCCCACACTATAATGCTTCCGCGTCGGAATTCGGTGATGTTTTGGGGCTGATTGCGCGTATTCCTTGTTCATACGCCATATCCTTATACTTTTGTCATCTGTCTCCAGAGCAAATCTTGATTAATCAGTAAACATGACATTGTCCCAGTCAAACACACTCTGATTAACATGTTCCCGGCACCCGTGCCTCTCTTGATTGGACGGATAGACAAACACAAACTCGAGGTACCCGGGTATACAGTAGCTGCAGATATCACCTTACCAATGGACGCTGTAACCATAGATGTCAAACGTGTGGAGGTCGCTCTGTGATATTCCGCTTGGCTAAAATCACAATATATCCATCTTCCGTGGGGTTTGTAACCGTTGGGCGATCAGTTACGGGCCTTCGGACAACTCTCTGTGTGGTTTGGAATTGTTTCCATAATCGTGAAATTAGAGAATAATGTACGCCGTAGGAAACAACAACATCTGAGATCGACTGTCCTGCTTCAATGCGCCCCTCAGTGCTCATAATCTTCTATTCGTCTTCTGGAAGTCATAGAAACACGTATGTCTTGAAAACAAATTGTACACCTTCTCTATCAGTTTTAAGCACATTCTCTATCAGCACTTACAATCAAATTCTGTAACCCTTCATAAAGCTTGTATCTTATAGTACTGCCCTTTTTGCATATTTCTTGACATGAAAGTGCGATTGGCTGTTACCTAACATATTTACATACTTCCATCCACCTCTGCATAGATTTGCATCCTCTTCAATTCTAATTGGTTTCTGGAAATTAGCATTTTGAAAGTGAGTGTATAAATGTACATGTATCTAATCAATATATATGATATTTAAAGAAATATATAATTTAACCAATTCTTTTTAATTATACATATAATTTCTATAAATATTAATTAAGCTTTTGTTTCACCCATAATTAGAAATCGGTTGGTAAGTTAAATCACAAGTTCCAGAGAATTCTTTAGATATTTTATATGTTTTGAATAAAAAGAAAAGATGTGTACTGATGTAGTATAGAAAAGTTACTTTTACAGAAATGAAAAGTTTATTTTTAATTCCATTCAGGAGGTATTCTCTAGCTATCACGGTCGGCAACCCACGGTTCTTAGCTGCTCGGCAACTCCTCTACTCCAAAATGCTTAGTTCAGCCTCGGAATGTTACTTATTATCTTGCCTTATAAAAGACAAATTAAAATTTTTGAAAATCAAGGCTATAAAGAAGGGGCATATTCATGGAAAGCAAAAATAGCACTAAGTCTAGAGTCTGGACAAATGATGCAAAAATTTCTCGAAATCATTCCTTTAAAGAGTTCGATGACCTTGACGGTGACATGGTTTCTCCATCAGTCATTCTAAAAAAGTTTTCAAAAAGGCAAGCAAATATTGAGGAATCTTTACCCATTAAAACGAAATTAACTTCAGATTAATTTTTCACCCTTTAATATTGATGTTGGTAGTTTTGAAATACAGTTACTTGATTTAAAATATAAAGAATAGGAGCTCAAAATTCAAGCGTCTTTGTACCGGTTTAGAGCTATTGGAGAAGTTTACAACACAAGTGGTCTGCTTAAAAAGATCTGCAAGATATGTTGATTTTTAACATTTATAATAATATTCCTGACTCATATGATGAACTGAAAAACTAGCCTTTGCTATTGGTTCCTTAATTGGGTCTATATTTTCATGTGAACAATCATTTTCAAGCATGAACAATATCATGAGTAAATTAAAAAAATCGGCTTATCGATAAGAGTTTGAAATTGTACCTCAAATTGAAATTGAATATTGTACATCATACGAGCTTGACTTACCCTTACTTTCCAAAGAAATGAAAGACTAATGTTCACAATAGTGGAGTATTTGCAGCTATTTTTAAGAATACCGTTTATATTATTTCACTAGTAGTATTTTTTAAATAAATATTATTATTATATAAGTTTGATATCTAGTTTCATTTAATTTACTGTTAAATTAAGAAAAATAAAACTAAGACTTATTTAGAAAGGCAAAGCTTAATTTTAATCCTTATTAATTCCGTAATAATATCTCCTGTTAAAGCAAAACTTGCGTTAAAAAATGGTTCTTTTTTTGAGAATAAATTTAAATTGTAAATTGTTTAGATTCGGTTCTTTTGATTAACAAAGTTGCTGACTACTGCCTTGTGGCTGTGAACATCACAATCCCCTCATCTGAACCTATATTTTATGGTGGCACATAAGAAAGAGGCATGAAGCGAAAACATAGGAATAAATTACAGTTGAGATACGTTGATTATATACTTACCCTCACGCGAAAGAGATGTTTTATTTATTCTTAAAAAGAATTCATTATGTGAAATATTCGTTCACTGTTTCAACAACGAATATAAATATGGTTAATGGGGATTTATTTTAAAGCTTTGTTTTAACTATGCGCTTAAACACGACGAATCGACAACACAAGATTGATTTAATCAATGGAAATATATCAAAATATTTGAGACTGCATAATTTAGAAGGAAGGACCTAGCAGAAGACCTTGAAGACTTTATCTGCCACCCTAAAAAGTATCATTCAATTTGGAAAATATTGCGCCCACTGTCTATTTAACACTTCCGAGCTGTTTTTAATAAATAAGACAGATCTTATTTTCTTTCTGGAATCAAGCTTACTACCTACAACAATGAGAAAGACGTTTCCTAACACAGCCAATGAGGTCCATGTAAGGACGAAAACTAGCAAATAAAAATAAATCAATAAGCCGAGTACATCAAGTGGAAAATCCAAAATCCGAAATTTCTAAATCTATTTTAAAAAGATGCAAAAATTTCTAAACTAAATAAAAATTCAAATTGTTCAATTTTATTTTCAGTACGTTTTTTACATACATTTTTTTGATAAAGTCAGTATCTTTGAATAATGTTATTTTAGTATTATATTTTCACTCATTTCTACGACTGCCACCGTATTTGACAGTTGACAATAGAATTATTTTAACGCGCTTAAGTGACATTTCGGTAAAAAAAAACGCTAAAAAATTAACATTACATTACGGAAAATTAACATTAAACTGACGCATTAATAACACGCAAAATTTAACATAGTTGAAAATTAAAAAGTAAACAAAATATTAGAATTGACATTTAACATAATTGAAAATTAAGATGAAAATTAGTACTCAACATTGCTAAAAAATTAAAAGAAAATTAACATTTAATATTATTGAAAATTAAGACAAAAATTTAAATTAAACTGTAAATTATCTTGACAATTAACATTTAATACTATATTAAAAGTAATATTAAATGTAAAATGAACATTATTGAATGTTAACATTAAACGGAGAGACCACAATTCTGCTTAACCTGTGCATTTTCTCCCAATGTTTTTACATAGCATTCAGAAAGAATTTTGTTCCATATAAATCGATTTTGGAAAAAAAAATGATCTCTTGGCGTTAAAACTGGACTGAACGACCTCTATTTTTACGGTAATTCTCACCGTAGAGTCGAGCATGGTAATCATCAGTCAGCGAAAAATTATGAGACTTAATCTTGGATTTCAGATGTGGACCTCAGTTGCACCGTTTAAAAACGAGTAACGGCTCCGAACTTCAATATAAAACTTTTCTAAACGTTTCACTGTTTGAATCTGACGGGTCTGCGAATTTACATTATTTACTAACAGAACTCCGCTGGAAGACAACTAGCGCCATCTGTATATTTCCGGGAAAAGACATAACATTCCATAATAATTTTTTTATGTGGTTACTTGTAATTTTATACACTTTTTACCCGTGTTTGTGAAAAAAGTGAACACGAGTTTTATTTGGATTTTATAATTCCTTCATTTATTTGGAAAATATCCACACAATGAGATGGTTTGTGTTTTCGTTTTAGTGACTCAAAACATTTCGTTTACTTTCAATGACTTTTAATCATTGTTAAATGGCATAATTTAATAAGAAATATAAATAAAATGAATATAACTTTTACAATAAAAATACATTTTACCAGCATTGGCATATATTTTTTTTTACCGATTTTACTGATGTTAGCTAATTTTGTTTCTTCCTGAAAAATTCGCGTGAAGTGCGATTTCAGATTAAGAAACAGTAAAAAAGTAAGTTAACAGGCCTAAAAGAAAAAAAAGTTGAAAGATTAAATTGAATTAAGATATTGAAGTAACTGATGGAGCAAGTGTCAAAATTCAAACTATTGATTTGTTATATTGATTTCGTTGGTGAAGGAACTAATTTCATCTCACCATCAAAAGGGTATGCAATAAATATTTCTTTTCTAAACAAAGAGTGTAAATTGCTAATTTAATAAATGAATTAATTTCGATAATTAATAAAAACAAAATATTTTAAGTAAAAAAAAAAAATTTAATACAATATTATTAGAAAATACTGTTCCAATGGACATGTTTAACTCAAAAACGAATAAATGTAAAATTAAATTTTAAGAAATAAATTAATATAATGGGAAATGCTAAATGAAACAATAAAATCCTAAGTTTTATAAATAAAAATGGAAATAGTAAAATATTTTTGATAGAAAGTGTGAAAAGGAAAACAAACAAGTGTAAAAACAAGTTTAGAATAATAATTTAAAATTAATAGTTGAATGAATAAAAAGATATATTGATTATTATAATACGTAAGCAGAATTTAGCATTTTAAAACAGTCTATAATAAAAAATAAGAGTATTAAATAATACCATAATCTATGAAAAATTAAAACAATTATGGAAAATAATACAAATTGGAAATTAAATATAAAAAAATTATCTTGTGAAAAATCTATTTGAGTTAATCTATGAAGAATATTAAAATTAAAATAAGAATTTAAAATAAACTGTTCCTAAAAAACCGCGGATATATACTTGGGTGCCAAAATCGATTGCTATAAAAAAATTTTAATATTCTCCAGAACTCCTACATAGTTAGAAATCAAAAGTTGCCATAAAATGAAGAAAGCCGCCCAAAAATTCCCGAAACTAGAAATTGCATCAAAATAGTTACATGAAAACCAATTTCCATTTGCAAACAATAAAGCGTGATGGTATCCTCGTGGCTAAGAAGTAGAAATGTGCTTTTAGGAGTGTTATTTTACTTATTTTTCATAGTCGGAAATGTATGTTGCATCACTGCCTTGTGTATGCACATAGAGCCCCAGCGATTCAGTAACTCCCTCTAAAAAGAGCAAAGTGAAGCTTCACTTGCCATGGGCAGCTTTGAGAGAGTGACCTCACTCTCCCTCAGGTCCCATCCAGAGAGGATTCTAAGCACCCCCTGGAGCAGACGTGCAAAGGGAAAAAAGAAACGCATTATCCACCTTTTGTTGTTCATTAACAGGTGGTATCGAGTCCGATATTGTCCACTCCAGATAATGCGTTCTTATTTGTAAATTATTTTGAGTCCCGTAAAAAGTACTTGGACTCTATTCAAGAGTAAAGTTACAAAAAGAGTGAAATAATTATATTCTCTGTCTATTAAAATAGGGCCGTTTCACCAGAATGTTTCCCAGTGCTTAGTACTGAATTGTGCTCTACCAGTCAGATAGAAGCAGCCGGGTAAAGATGGCGGGATTTTGAAGCAAGGACCGAGCAGAAGATCCTTATGCTTGGTCTGCCAACCCCAGAGGTATTATTTCACTTGGAGGGCATTGCGACCACGCCCAGTTTTAGCGTGTCGCATCCGCTTTTAGCGAACACGGAGGATCTTCGGTTCAGCCAGGATTTGAACTGACTACCTTCCAATAATGAGAACGACACCCTCTTCAGCCAGGCTACCACAACTTTCCAAAATAGGTAGCCTAATGGTTAAAGCATCGACCTTCCGTCTGGAAGGGTGGGGTTTGATTCCCAATGCCGCCAAAGACCATCGAGTACATGCAATATACTTGCTCGTTAAATCTGTTGAATCTAAAGACCTATGGTCGGTCATTAAGTATTTCCCATGGGTGTAAGGGTCTGAAGAAAATTTCCTCCCTATCTAAATCAATGTCAAAATGGAAGGAGAGTATTCTCTGGTAGTGCTATCAATCGGAGGAGTTAAGAGCAAAGTCGTACTTTCGGGATGTTCTGGTTAAACGAAAGACCCATCATACTGACCTAAATTCTCTAAACCAAAGGCAAAACGTGCTTGGCTTGTCTAAGTGTCATGAAGTAATAACAACCAATAGAACAGCTCCCGCCAATTTGTATCTGTCATAAAAAAATATACCAACTTTGATTGAGCCATAAAAAATATACCAACTTTGATTTAAAAATAACACGACATCAAGCCTTAATACCACTAGTTCATAATACTCTTAAGCCTAATTTGAAATTGACATGTCTTACAACTATAGCAACCGCTATTTATTAGACTAGTTGGCGGAAGCGACTCTTTTGAACAAAAATACAGACAAGATATACAAGGATAATACAAAGGGTAGTAACTTTTTTTCTTGAATTGTACTGGAATATTCAACCGTATTCAATTTTACAAATGTCCTTGTTTTCCCCCCTCATCCTATCTTTTTTAAATTTTGATTTCATTTTGCACCGAAGGTATTTTTGGTGTTTTAAATCTCGGAGACTAAATTACGGATATCACTTTGAAGTTTATGGAGAGTTTTCCCGTACACTGCTTTCCCTCCTTCTTCCATTTAAGGCTAGGGCGGAATAAAGCCACGAACAACATTGATCGCGTACTCTTCTTTATACGAAATATAATCAAAGTTGAAATTATAATTTAGTGAGATAGAATAATTAATTTGTGAAAAGCTGAGAAATGCAAAGAGAAAAGTTTCGAAAAAGAAATAATATATGGAGAAATTTATGGGGAAAGAAATTCACGCTACATACGATGGCGTTTCAGAAATGAGTTTAGGCAATTCATCAACTGTTCCAGAAAATGCATTTGTTATTCCTATCATGCATTTATGAACAGCTCGAGATTTGGGTTAAGTAAGCAATGTTTGTTCGTACAATCAAAGCCAGCTCTCTCTCTCCTTCATTGAATCTCAATTTGTTTGTCACTCTCTATTCATCTTTTCAATCAATTTTTTAAAACTACTTTATAAAATAAATTGCAAATTCTTAAGTTGAAAGGAACGTTGAGACATTATTAATTGATGCGGCAGATAATATTGTTTCATGGGATCACCTTTGCATGCCTTGCACGTGACTCCCCCACCCAGAGACATCCAGAAGAAGAGGTCTCCGGACGTGAGGTCCTTGGGACTCCAGGCCGTGGTGGCGCTTCCGTCGCTGCAGCACTCTTCCTTCGTGACGTTGGTCCTGAGACTTTCCGTGCACTTGCCTTGCCTGTTCATGAGGCTCCAGCACTGGCCACCTGCGAAAAGGAACAAGTCCAATGAGAAAAAATGAAAGAGCCTGCCTGTATGGGGTTACATAAAAGTAAGTCTAATCTAAGCATATATTGTGTAATACAGATTTTTGAATATATTTTATATGTAATAATGACATTATTTGCAGTCAAATGTAAATTGAACATCTACCATGGAAATTATTCTCGGCTAAAGTTGGTAATGCTTTTGCTATGTGTCTATATTGTCACCATGGAAGAAGAGAAATTCAAAGTGAAAGCTGACACCGTTGCTTCTTCACTACTCCGGTTTTATTGATTTGTTTATCATTCAAGAAAGATCAAATTGTCAAATATTTATTCATGTAGATTGGGATACTGAAAGTAGAATTCAAACAACAACGTCATCATCAGCCAACCCAAAGGCAGAAGTTAAATACATGTACCATTGAAATAAAAAAAAAAACCTAGCTGCAAACTCTGTTTCATTTCTCAAGTAATTTGCATAATCTGATATTACATTTAAAATGAAAGTAGATATAAAAGAAGACAAAGTTTTCAACCTTTATATATATAAAGGTTGAAAACTTTGTACTATATATATATATATAGTAGCTGAATGTGCTGTAACACACGAAATTTAGCACCACATGTCTGAAATGTATGACGAATATTGTATGAGTTGCGATTTGCTGTAAAATAAAAAAGTTCTGAAATGCTGCCGAAAAAAATCATCCTGTTGCATAATCGTATGACAAAAATCACTCCTATATGCTTGTCTGAAATATAATACATTTTATAGATTTGATTGGAAAAAGCTTGAACATTCTCCAATCGCTCAAATTTTAATCCTTATCATTTTCAGATTTTCGGCTACTCTTGGAAAATAATCAGATTTTTTGTACCTTGAAGAAAGACATTCCTAAACTGCAGGTCATTCAAATGAAGCAGTTATTGGATGGGTTATGTTGTACAACAAGTTACCTCTGCAAGTTGGAATGCGCTGTTTTCTCTCCTGGTTTTGCTAAGCGTATTAACGCATGCTACCACTACATTTGAATAAAGGAAACACTACAATCACACTTCTAAGTTGCTATTTGTGAAGTATACAGCCAATTAAGGAATAGTATGAAAGAATTTAGTTTTTCAGCAAACTATATTGTGTGTCTATCACAACAATTGCTTCCCCCAAATAATCTGGTGGGTGTTGGTTACTACAGTAACAAGAATTTCAAACTACATTTCAAATGAATGTTTAAGGTTGTTATGAGTTGGCGGTGTATAGAATAGTACATCATGCTATATTCCAGACGTTCAATAAGCCAAAGTTATGCTTTTCTTTCGGCTTCTCCTGCCGAAACTGGAACATGTCTTTCACATGGCAACAAACATGCGCAGACAAACCAGCAGGAGTTATTCTTATGAAGGCAGAATTTAGCAAAACAAATTATTAGAATTTAAGAGTTAATACGCCTGATATGCGTTTGAAACGGTTATAGGACATTTAATGTAATTTATGACAATCTGCTATAAAGAAAAGTCAGGTGAAGCATTGTTATAACTTTTCCACCTGTCTTCCCAAAGAATGTACTTGAACAGTTCCTGGAGTTTGAACATAAAAAGAATTATCAGACTTCAAAGAGGATTATCCTGTCAGAAATAATGGCAGCGAAACAGCAATAATTATCAAAGTTTGGAAACAACGGTAGCCGGACAATCCTTGGATTGTATACGAACAGTGCTTGGATTCCAGTAGTGGACGCTAAAAGCTGATGTCACGTGTCCATGATAGACACCAGTTTCGTATGATGTTGAAGGATCGTACTGTTTCATGTAAAGCAAGATTTCGTTTTAATCTGGGGTCCTCAAAATATTTATACAAATTTTGGGCAACCCTATACTCAATGTACAAATGTGACATACAAGTGAATAAAACTGTCACTTCAATTGTAATATACTTTAGAAGATTCAGGTCATTAATATTTAATTTTAATACATGGATCAATATGAAAAAATATTAAAATAACACAAAGATATAATAAAATGATAATAATAAATTCAACAACTCTAAGGTAAACAAGAACGTTCTTGCCTTTTTTTTTGCGTTGCCATTTAATGAAGTGAGAAAAAGTAGGCAAATTAGTGTATGACACAGTTGCAACACCGATCAGTCGAGTCTAGAAACATCAGTTGTTATAAAATTAAGCCCACAGTGCACGTTCTTTCAATCGTAAATTGTACAGTAGCGAAGGGGAACAGATCTAGCGAAGGAATTCATTCATTGTTGTTTGCTTTACGACTTCAATGTGGGTTTATCAGCTGCTACATGAAGTCGTCGAATATGTCAAGCGTTTAGGGATAGTGCTATGAATGAACGCACGGAAAGGCATTGGTCTTACGAATTCAGGTCGGGGGATTTGTCCCTGTGTGATGAAGCTGGTGAACCATTGCTCAACTGGTTCACTATGAGCTGCCACCAACGGACCAAACGCTCACTGTAGACCTGTAATCGCAGCTATAGGAAAATATGCAACAGGCATTGCAACAAAAGGAACCAACACTGGTTAATCGGAAGGGTGTATTGTTCTTGGCCGATAATGTGTGGCCGCATATCCCGGAAGGGACCAAGAATACTATACAGTGACTTGATTGGAAAACTTTGTGCCATCCTCCTTACTCATCTTACTTTGCACCATCATATTACCACCTCTTCCATTCCCTGAACAATCATTTCTTTGGAAAATCCTCCAACCATGAAGCAGACAAAGTCCTTGCGCCAAGTAGTCGTGGACTTCTTGCGACCAAGCAACCTGAGATTTACAGCAAGAGGATTGCAGTGGTGGAGAAACGTTGGTAGAATGTTCTGTATATCAATGGTAATTACGTTGTGGACTAAATATCTGCTACATTTTCTGTAGATCACGTTCTTTTAGGTCATTAAAAAGGCAAGATCTTTCTTGTCCACCTTATATCTGGGTAAATTCAAACATTATCTGCAGCTACTGAGAAGGACATTAATGAGAAGTCTTTTACTATATGTGAATATATCCCATCATCTCTAATATGCTCATGTGCGACATATGAATATATCTTGACGTGTGAAGGCATCCTATTGTCTCTCAAATGTTCACATACGAATTGTGAATATATAATATTGTTTCTATATATGCTCATGTGACACATCAGCATGAATATCATTATCTCTAATATGTTATCCTGGAATCTTGACTTGAAGTAGATTCCTGAAAAAGTCTTGCAACAGCTTCCATCCCCACGGTTGTAGACAGACCGTGAGGCGATACCTGATCCCATGGTACGATCGTAATCAAGGTTACGCATTTGAAGTGCACTAACTCTTGAAGTGAGTATAAAATGTTTCTTCACCAACAGAATACCCAAACATTTTGTGATATTAAATTTAAAAAAATTTCAGTGAATACGAAACCTGTTCATTTTGTTAATTTTAATACATACAAAATATTGGATTAAATGATGCATGAAACAAAATTTATATTTTTTAATTGGCAAATAACACGAAGGTGCTGCTTTATCCATATTTTCTTATGCTAATTATTAAATTTTCAAGAGATTGAGGTGTGATTAAATATATATATATGTGTGTGTGTGTGTGTGTGTATAATGTATGAAGGTGTAAATATAAAGTTGTGAATATAAATACAAAATAAGATATAAGAAAAATAATTTAAATCCAAATAAAATACAAGAAAAATAAATATATATTTGGCAACTCAACTAATATAAAAATAGCTAAAAGTATCAAGGCAAGAATATAAGATATGAAGAGAAACAATTTGAGAAAATCAATATAATGAATATAAGGCAAAAATTTTAAAATTAGTAACAAATAAGGTAAAACTATGAAAAATAAAAAGCATATGGACCATGTCTTCATGAGGTGGGATATGGTCAGCTATACAAATAAGACTCTTTTCCTTACATGCTCGGAGAACAAGGTCTAAAAATTTTCATGCAACTTCCCCGAAGATTTGTCTGTAAGTGGAACAGATAGTGTCGACAAAATGCAGTAAAGAAGGCATCAAAGCAATCCCCACAAATCCAAAGAAAAATGAATAACATCAAGAATTTTATTTATATAAATTGGTGAAAAAGAGTGGTTGCCAAAATTAATTTAAAAAATAATAATACTTTAAAATTAATGTAGTTTAAAAATTTCTGAGGTAAATTCTAAGTTAAAATAGATTGAGAATTAAAATAGTTTGATGGTTATTCTAAAGTCAAAGTAAAATTAAGGTATACATTTTCAGGATTCTGTGGTAAAAACTTCAACGTCTCCTTCCGTAGTTGTAAAAACTACGCATTCTTAATCTTATGCACAATTCCCTACTTTCTATACAATTTATAAAAATTAACAGGAATAATATTGTTTTTAACAGGACGAACTACTAAGCAGTTAGTTTTATTTCTGATAAATTAATAATTATTGCAAATATTGAAAACGTGGTTAAATTCACCGAAGATAATATTCCTACCTTTAGAAGATAATCTCACCTTTAGAGGTATATTTGAGTTTCAGTAAATTAATTTATTTTATAATTAAGGAATTTATACTCTTTGTTATCATAAATATCAATAGTAGAAGTTTCAACATTAATTAACAAAACCACACAGAAATTCAGTACCTATTATTAAGTAAATTAGTTTTTATGATCAAAAGTTCATTAAAAATTAAAAGACGAAAATCATTAAATTCTAAATTATTTAAAATTATAAAATTGTCAATATAATGAAAAGCTAAAGCTATATATTTACAAAAATGTATAAATATGTATGCACATTACATACATTTATATTTATCATTTACATGAAAAAAAACACGGTTTTTTTCATATTCATGTATTCTATTTTATACTTTTTTTTTCCTAATGCCCGGCTCCCCTTATGTCTTAATCCTATTGCGTGATAATGGACAAAAGGATGGCTTCTCACATAATGGGACACCCAGTGGGTGTAACATCTTCGCCTTGAAAGTGAAGTGATAAAGATAGATAAACACAAGAAAAAAACATTAATGCCCGATTCAAGATTCGAACTAGGGATCTTCTGCTTTGAAATTAGGGATGCTAAACTCTCTACACCATTTATGCTCTAATCTTAGCTTTCCATCAATTCAATTCGCTTGAAATATGGAAAGTATGCGCGCGCATACTTATATGGTTCGAATGCCACTTCACTGTATTTTCTGTCATGGAATAGTTATCAAATTAAATTATTCGTAATATTTAGTGCTAAGTTATTCAGTGAGAGATAATTTCTCAAAATGATGATGTCGGAAATAGTTATTGATATCAAAACAGTGATGTTGGAGATATTTATTGAAAATAGAATTAAATAAGTCTATTTTCAATAAATATTTTCAGCATCTTGAATGATTCCTGGAACAATCAAGATTCGAACCCGGCACCTTCAAACTCAAAGTTAAGGACGTTAATCTGTCTACACCATTTACATTCCAATCCTTGTTTTCCAGCAATTCAATCAACCTGAAATATGGAAAATATGCGCACGCATAGGTTTATTATTCAAAAGGCACACTTCACTTTATTTTTTGTCATAAAAGAGCTATCAAAATAAATTACTCGTAATATTTAGAGATAAATTATTCTCAGTGAGACATAATTTATTAAAATAATGTTGTTGGAATTATTTATTGATATCAAAAAATGATGCTGGTAATACTTATTCAAAATATAATTAAATTAACATGTTTTCTCTAAATATTTTCACCATCTTGAACGGTTTCTGAAAAACCATACATTTGAGCGCAAGCGCTGGCATTCTGAGCTCTGTCCGAGCAACGCGATCCCCGCGACCGCGGACAATTAATGAAACCGTTCAGAAGAGAATTACTCTCGCGATCAGAGAGAGAAGCTGAGGGAAAAGGAGTTGTAGTAGTAGTAGTAGTAGAAAAAAGATGAATGGACTGAGCGAGCGTAAACAAGGATGACCTCGGACAGGAAACTTCATTCATTTTTCCCAAAAGCCTGCCGGAAAACATCCGTTACAGACGGAACGATTTAAATCGTATCGTACTCCCTGCGCGTTACGATGGAGAGTATTTTTTAAAAATAAAATGTGATGAGTTTTTTTTTCTTTTTTTATCTTTTTCATATCAAAATTACGTCAATAATTTTAAATGCTTTCCTGTTTATATATTTCTAGAGAAAGAATAAATCAAAGTAGGAGCTTCGTGTTAAAATAGAAGTCAAAAGGGTTTATTATTTTATTCTTTAAAAAAAGGAAGATGACACTTATGAAATATTTCTGATTTTTCTCCCACGGATTTTTTTTATTTATTTTTTCCATTAATCAAGTGTTAATCTTTCTAAAGTAAACATGTGCTCTATGAGAAAAGCTAGCATTTTTCAGGATTCCCTCTGAAATTCTATCGATTTTTGTATTTTGCAAAGTGCGTTTTTTACCCAGAAAATAAATAACCCCACAAGAAAAATAGTTTTATGAGGAAGTAATTAAATATCATGATCAGGCAAAATATTGCTTAAGGCGAAAAGCGTAGCTCATAAAGTAAAATAAAAATGAACTAAATTTAAAAATTATCTTCAAATCTTCGCATGATATGCATGCACATATTGTAATATGGAGGGGATGTCAAAACCCCAAAACCATTGAAACCGATGTCAAATACTTCGAACATTTAAAATTAAGGGTAACAGGTACTTGAAACGCGTAAAATGTACTGTGTTTTAAAGTAACAGGTATATGAATCGTTTAAAAGTATATTTGGAACTCTTTCTTAAAATATTTAAGTCAGCTGTTATGTGTTAGAAATACCGATCGTCAGTTGAAATTGCAATGAAGCTGATAAGCACTTTAGATGTGGGTTATTTCATTTTCAAAGAGGAGAAATGAACTCAAAATAATAATAAGAATTGTTGTCTCTACCCAAGCTCCCACCACGACAGTTGTGTATGCGGACAGCAGGTGCACAACATCCATATCCAACAGTAGCTGACTTCGAACCTGAGATCTCATGCTCCGAAGAACGGTATGCCATCACTAGGCCAAACTGAGTCCTGAATACGCATCTTAATTGAAGAAAGGAAGAAACCACCAACTGATTTTCTTACATTTAAGAGAAGTGGCTTTTTAGAAATCATAAAATAGACGTATATACTACGCTGCTGATTTGTATAAAAACTTCCATCCACATCATATTCGATACCTCTTGATTTTCGGCTTTTAACTCATTAAAAAACGTCTATCAAAAGTCATTCAATATAAAAATATATTTAATTGATATTCTATAAACTGTGTTTCAAATATACTTTTTTGAATCTCACATCATATAGACACTATGATTGGTTATTTTAAATCTTATGTCCTTTGGATAAATAACTGATTTCATCACCATTAATTCCATTGTAATAAAAAAATTTTTCTGCGAATTACTTTCAGTAGTAGCTTTCAATGATAAAAAAACCCCATCTAGTTTTCGAGAAATTATTACATTTCCCCCTCTAATGCGTAGTTGCAAGGAGGATATACCTATTCAATGCTATAAAGGGGCATCTTATACAGTGGGGCACCCAAAGTGTGTACCATCATCACCTTCGAAAGTGAAAGGATAAAGAAACATTCACAGAGAGAAACGAACATCGATGCACAAATCAGGATTCGAACCCGAATGCTTCAAAGTTTAGGGATGCTACACAATCGGTTCGACTTTTCAGGAAATTATTATGATTTAGAAAAATAACATGGTGTGTATTAATTCCATATTAACTATGTACCTAAATTTTGATCTCTATTACTTACATACACTGAATTCTATTCTGCGCCAAGAGATGAGGTCTGCCATAAAAATAATTCATATGAGGTTGTGCGAATGTCACGCTGTTAGGTGGCGCCCCTTGTTGCTTCTCTTTGGTGTAAAGCTTTAGAAAATAAGTAGAAAAAAATGAATCTTGTCTTGTCCACTTACAGAGGAATTCAATGTTTAAATTATGTTTTGGCCACTGTAATTAGGTTCTGTCGTAAATATGATTTTAAATTTTCATTAAAATTTTAATTATTAGGACTAGATTATTTCAGATATCTGATCAAACTAATCTATTTTAAAATAAATTTCTAATCAGAGATATTTGGATAAATTGAAATCATTGACACTCTTAAGAACAAAAACAATACTTTTTAAAAATAAAAAAAAAGGTATCATTAAAAAAATACACCTTGGGAATATACAAGAAAAGGCTTAATCGATGCCGTGCATATTTTATTATCTATTCACAACACAGATGACAGTTTTAAAGGGTAAGTTCTTGAAATGAGCAAATTTCTGGAACACGTAAATTGCAGTGTAAGCAATTTTACAGCCACATTCCATCAGTGTTTATTCTGGATTCATTTTGTTACAAATGCTGTAGTAAAAATTTAGAGGTGAAGCAGCTTTTTTTAAGTTAGTCAGAGATTAAAGTCTGGTATGAGATTCATTCTATTCCTTAACCATTTTCATTTTAATCTCGGACAAACATTCGGTAAATTTACAAAATAAGGATTTTATTTATAGATGTAATTCATATTCATATACTTATAATATTTATCCCTGAAGCACTGATTTGTGCTTTGGAATCTGTGTGACCCCCTTCATTTTTATTTCACTTAAAGCCTCGTCATTTTGTTCCATTGTTAGGTGACGAGGTCGACGCATAGAATGGTACCCTCATCTCTCACGCCACGCCACAACTGGCTAGGTGCATCACAGATGAAAGTGAACACGTCGCCAACTCATGGAGCTTTGGAAACGTAGTAAGGAGAATGTGGTCAGCCACATAGTCACAGTCCTCGGCAAATTATGTTTCACTTTGCAGATTTTTTGGGAAGCTATTAGGGGGTTACAAACCTGGGATTGATATCTTATACATATTTTGATTTAAAAAAAGCAATAAAAAAAGCACTTGTTGGGGAGTTATAATTTTTAACAGGTATTGTTAACGGAGAAGTTTCAACTAGTACAATTTCTCATGATAGTAAGGACAGAAATATTGTTATGAAAAGTGCATAAATAGTGAATCTTAATGTTCTTGTTTAACTATTTCCTTTAATACGTGATTAACACTTAATTTATGAAACTGTTGTTTGAACAAAACTTTTTCTGTGAAAACAGCAGTTTTCTGAGCTTAGAACTAAGTACTGAGAATCTGTGATAGCTTAGCGATAAATCATTAACACATTTTTAAAACTTCCAGTCGATTAAACCAGTAGGAACCATATTTTCATAGGCTTACAGTAGGAACGTACTGGAAAGTGCCAGTGCCTACATATTCAAGAAGGTATACTAAGCGATTTTGAAAATAAGGAGGGCCGAAAAGAAGAAGAAGAAGAAGGCCAAAAATAGCGGCCAAAAAATTATGCAAATTTCAGAGTATACTCACTTCACTGAGTTATGCAAATGAGATGTGAATTGCACAACTCACCAGCGCACGTAGGATAAGATATAAGGTGAGGAAATGACAGTATGGGTTATTGCTGCTTTGAAAATAATCGTTGAAAGTTTTTTCTTGTCACAAAGGAACATGTAATTGAAAAGAATGCCAGACTATCGTCGAAGGAGTCAATTCCAGCAGACAGATGAGTTTACGAGGGGCGTGGTGATTGGACTAAGAAGGGCAGGTTGGTCCTTAAAATCACGCGAGGCGCCATTGCGTACTAATCCAGGTTACTACTAATTCATATTCATGATATCATGACAACCCAACTTTTCGTGGATGATGTGCTGCAGCCGGTGACACTCCCCTATCCTCGGGGGGAGCACAATGTCTTTTATGAGCAGATAACGCCGGAGCGCACATTGCTCGCATCAGTTAATATGCCACGCAAGTTTTATTGCTGCTTTCTTGTCCACCGTGCTCTCCAGGTCTCTCACCAATTGAACACGTTTGGGATATGATTGGACGCCATTTGGAAACCCTACCTTCTCCAGAAGATGCACTTTGGCAAATGAGTGACAGGGAATGGAGAACCAGTCCTCAGAACGTTATCCGTGTTGTCTTTGACTCTGTGTCAAGACGTGTTGCTTCATGTATCACCATCCACTGTGGTCATCCCACAGCCTACTGACCCGACCCTGTTCTTATTCTATATTATGCATGTCATTTCGAAATACCGATCGCTTATTGTGCGTTGTTATCGTTTTTTGTTGTCAAGTTTCGTCCCTTTCTAGCAACTCCTTGGTGCCGCATTTTCAATGTCGAGCAATGTATGAATAACGGCCAAGTTAGTTAGTTGAAAATGAGTCTATTGAGTTATATGTGTTTATAATTTCTGTTTGAGAGAAACAGTATTTTTTAGCCTGTATAAAATCTTAAGGTCGAAGAGTAATTGCTGTTATTATAACTGAAAAAGAAATGTGAATAAAAAAAATGTTTGCTTGGAAAGAAACGAATCTTCTTTATTTCTGGGTAATCACATCTTGTTTGGCACGGTGAAAATCGTAATGGTATTAATAAATCTGTAAGTACTTTGGTAGCTGGTATTTAAACATTTAATCACATTCAGAGAATCGCACTTCTTCTGAAAAAAAATTATAAGGAATTATAATGAACAGAGTTCTCGGATTGTAATTTATATCATGAGAGAGAGAGAGAGAGAACTTTATCACTTAAAAAGTGTATTTTATGACATTCATGATAGATTTTCATTTCTAGGATCTCTTTATAATATGCTTTTATAACGGTAAATGAAATGATCATTTTTGCAAAAGTAAAGAATGTTCCAATTATTTTTTATTTGAATTTAAATCAGTATTCTTGACGAAACATTTTAAAAAGCTGTGTCTTAAGAATCATTCTTTATCATTTAATATATTTGCTGAGAATTAATCTTATGTTTATCTCTTTGACAAATACAATATTAATAAAGACACAAACTTTAATATATAAAATGGGAACAAATCACATTTTCCCATTTTATGTAACAGATTAATATTTACTCAAACAATAAATAAAATATAATTTTTCCCTTTATAAGCATTATGAACGGACACCCGAGTTTAATTTTATTTATCTTTCCTGTCTGCATTTTTGTTCTTATTCGTATTTATTTATTTCTCTTAGGTTTTGGTATTGTTATTTCTGTGTGGTTCAGAATTTTCAAATTAAACATCACGGTTTTAATTCTGTAGTTCGTTCGCATTTATGTACTTCGTAGGTTTTCGTATAGTCATCTCTTGTGCAGAATTCATGTCAAATATTACGACTTGGTTTTAACTTGTAGTTCATTTTTGTTCATATTTATTTAGTTTTGCAATTCACTGGTTTGCGTATTTTTGATTCAGAATTTTCGAGTGAAACAACACGGTTTTAATTTTGTAATTCTTTCGTATTTATACACTTCCTAGGTGTTGTTTTGGTTTAGTTAAGATTTCATGTTAAGGAATAGAACTCGGTTTTATAATTTCTAGTTCATTCTTGTACATATTTATTTGGCTCTGCAATTCACAAGTTTAGGAATTTTTTATTCCAGGTCAGATTTTTCATGTTAAACACACTATTCCGTTACATATTAACTCTTTTAAACAACATATAAGTGTCAGCACGAAGGAGCTTATAAATTCAATACCAATCCAATCCATGGCAGTTATGCAAATAAAGTTTTCATGAAACAAATTTTCTACAATTTTTACTTCATGGAACAAAGGCATTTATCCATTTTTTTAATTTCATCTTTACAAAGCGCTATTTATAAAATTTTTTATTGCACTATAGTATATATATATATATAATATTTGATTAAAAAAAATAAATAAAATAAAAACCATTAACATTATAAATATATTACACTTCATTAATAATTTCACTTCGTGTTATTTTAATTTTATAAACATTTTATAAATGGACACTTTTTGTATTTATCGAGAAAAACGAGATTACTTTTTATAAATGAATTGGTGCATTTATAATAGAAGCATTAATAACTGTTTAGTGTTATGGAAAAAAAATCCTGAAATAATTCAAGAATTAAAAAAATTAAATAAAATTTTTCTTTGTATTTTAAAATATAAAAAAAAATACATTTGGGACAATTATATAACTATAATTGATGAATATATGAGGACATATTTAAAAAATCTTGTCAGGATCTACCACTTTAGGTAAATATATTTAGATATTTTTGAGAATTAGGAATCTGCTTTCGGTACGGATATTTATTGGGTGGGTGTCATGGAATTCTCCTCCTCGAGATAAATATGTTATCCGTAAATCTTAATTTTAAAAAGCAATGGCGCAGGCGGATGGATTTTCAACACTTTTTCAACTTTCACATTTATTTACTCAAAATAATGATGTAATATAAAAATTAGTACTCTACATGTTCACATAGAAACAATGGAAGGTAGGCATTAGGGTTCTTCTTTCGGTATTGATATTTACTGGTTAGAATTTTCCACCTCGAGATAAGCAGATTACCTGTAAATCTTCGTTTTAAATAGCGCAGGCGAATTTTCAACAGCTTTCCAACTTTCGCATTTTTTACTCAAAATAGGATGTAAAATAAAATCTAGCACGCTACGTGATCAAATAGAAACAAGCATTGTCCGTTATTAAAGATTATAACTAAATTCCTTTAAGCCTAATTTTCCTAGTTTTTGTGAACGACTTTTAAGAGTGTTAAGTTTTTACTGTTAAATTTGTTTAAACTTGTTGCAAGTGATGGCTCAGAAACAATGTGGGCAATGCTAGAACATAACATAAAAACAACGCATGATTGTGTTAGCTGAAGAACATGGAGACGATTAAAAAGAGGAACTTCGGGTTCTCCAATTGAGAAAACGATAAAAATGTAATGGAATCCTGAAAACGAAAGATCTTGAAAAAGCAACTTTCAGTAAACATAAACTTTGGGACCGATATAAAACAAAGATAGCATTTAAATCATTTAAGAAGTGGGGCGTTGGTGATGCAGAATAACAATCAGTGGATTGTGCCGAGGACAACTTGTTGCATGAGGGGAATCAGATGCTGGGTGACTTTTCATTTAGTTCTGGAGGGGAGCTTGATGTAGATTAAATGGTGCTCTCTTTAATAGATTGGGTATACGTAGAAAGCATTATTTGATATTTGAGATTTTTTATACTTAAAATACCGTAAAAATTTGTTATAATGAATAGTAATAAAGTTTTATACATCAAAAATATAAGGGCCGCGGTGGGTGGTTAGTTAGGACGTCGTTCTCGTTATTGCAAGGTAGTGAATTCGAATCATGGCTTAGCTGAAGATCCATCGTGTTCGTTAAGGACAGTTGAGGCACGTTAAAACTGGGCATGGTCCAATGTCTTACAAGTGAAATGATACCGATGGCTGTGGCAGGCCAAGTATTGAGGAGTCTTCTGCTTGGTCCTTGCTTCAAAATCACGAAGATTCCACGACTACTTCTATCTAATTAGTAGAGCCCAACTCAGGCTAGGTACAGGGAAGCATGATGGTGGAACAACAACAACTATAAAAAAGGGTACAAAATGGGGCTGCGGGTGCAACTACATGATCTTATATGATACTTTGAAATAAATTATAACTAAGAAAAAATTCGATTTTAAGGGGATATCAATTTTTATAATCTGCATAATGTGAATTAAAATTAATATCGAGTTGTTGTCGTGTGCCAGCTAGGCTGGAATTATGGGGTGTTGCTCCACTTTTTCAACTGAACCCTATTTAAATGTGGAGTCCGAATTCCTCAGTACACACATGCCGTTTACAGGGTAAGCAACCGTTCACAATCTATTCATAGAAGGAAAGGACAAAGACTGTACAGAAAGAAAGAGAAAGTACATCCATGCTTGAACCGGGATTCGAACCCAGGACCATCCTACCTTATTTGTAGTCAGGCACGCTGACCCCTGAACTAGTTGGGCAGCATTATTATCGATACATACCACTTTATAGAGTCTATTAATTTTATATTGTAGACTCAATATTTCTTTAAAAATCTTAAAACTAATGATTTCCATTTATAAATGCGATTAAAATTGGAATAACTAAAAAGAACGGTGATAAAAATGTAGAAAAGCAAAAATATCTAATTATTTGGATACTTTGAATTTAAATTAAGAAAGTCAAGGTTTTACATAGTTTGTTAAAATGCAGTTACGAATTTGTTTTCAAATTGGATATTATAAATATGTTGAATAATTTTTTCTGTATTGAACACACACACACACACACACACACACACACACACACACATATATATATATATATATATATATATATATATATATATATATATATATATATATATATATATATATATATATATACATATATATATATATATATATATACATTTTTTATCCTCTCTCTCTCATTTTCATTTTATAACAGAATATTTTGCAATTATTATTTGAAACAGGCAGATATTAAATCTTTAAAAACCCTTGCGTTTTTATATACTAATTAGAAATGTATTTATATTTTGAATATAAATAAGTATATGCAAATTATTTTGAGTAAAATCGTTGATAGGGGTAATAGCATAAAATGTAAATAATCTAACTAACTTTATTCGTTTCTTAGCATAATATGAAAAGCACAAATTCATTTCACAATCAACTTATTCTGTATTTTTAAATTCATAATCATATTTTAAATTCAACGTTTATGTTATTAAGAAGTAAATGAAACGTCATTGGTGTCTATTACACCGCAACGGTACGGCCATGGTAACCTGGTTGGTTAGGGAGTTGTTCCCCTTTTGCAGTGGAGTGAGTTCATTTTCCAATTCAACAAAAGTTCTGTGTTCACTAAAATCAGTTGTAACACGTTAAATAGATAGCGGTCGCAATGTCCTCCAAATGGAAGGATATTTCTAAGGGTGAAATGTCAAGTATTGGGTTTTTTTTATCAGTTACTGCCTCTTGGCTCCCACTTGGCTGCTTTCATCTAAATGATAGGGCCCAACTTTGGATTAGGTAAAGGAAATCATCTGGTGTAGCGACAACAGTATTGTATGATACTTCTGGGGGTCATAGATCAAGTGTTAAAGAGCCCTAGGCTCCTTCCCTGTTTTTAAATTACAAAGACTCCACCCATGTAACATCTATATAACTGGTCTAGGTCAATTTAGAGCTAAGTACAGGGAAGTATGTTGCTGCACACCTACAGCAGCATGCCGTGTTTATTGCAGCAACAGTGGCCATAGCTTTAAAATTACTGCAATGTGAAAATATATAATTAAATCTTCGTATTTCATTTTGCAGCAGTAATCTTGATCATCAGAACCGCATCAGTCTTCGGCGTGCAAGATTGTAGATTTAATCCCAGTGCCTGAAAAACAAGAATATCCGAATATCTGTTGATGTTTTAATATTTCTTATCAGCAGAAGTAGTATACATACGAAATTTAGCAATTTTTTTTATTAAAACGGTGTTCTGCAACAGATAGATAGAGATGACGTAATTCAATATTTCAAGGTATCAACCCATTTTTTCGTGAATGTGAATCATCAATTTATGCTGAAAAGAAATGAAAATGATCCAGCAGATCGTTTTAAAAAGTTTCTACCTCGATTCACGCGGCTTTCGCAATAGGAGGTTGGAAAACAATCATGCAAAATCCTACTCTTCCTCAGCTGAAATGAATCACAAGATTCTAAAATAAGAACAATCCACCGTTGTGTCTGGAAACGTAACAAAGTCTGTGACAAGTTCCACCTTTCGAATAAAAACTAACAAGGAAGGAAAGACATTCAAGACGTGAACGCATTAGACGGCGTGACGACAGCACGAGTAAAAAAAGGACAAAAATTTCTCTCGGTCAAGGTCACTTAATCTCGCTAATCCTCCTTCCTTACCTTTCTCCGAACCACCCCTCGCTTGAACATCCAGTTTTCTTCTTATCGACATTCTCTTCAAATCGAGAGGCTTCATTTTCCCTTGCTTCGATGTGGACGGACCGTCGCGCTGTGCTTCCAGCTTCCTTCCACTGCAGATGTGAAAAATAATGCAAAAGAGATCGTGGGTGAAGCCATCATCAATATTACTTGAACCTGTTGCAAGAGGAGCAGCGTGAATGCTACGAAGGTTATTCATTCATCCCGTTGAAAAACAGAATTGCACGAAAGAATGTGGGCAGCATTACTCAGAAATAAAAAATCTGCTTGGTTTTACTGCTCTAGTCTCTGGACATAAAAATTTATGATTTTTCATTCATCAGAAATTCGCTCTATAAAAATGCGCAATGACTATTCAAATAAATAATAAAATGAATAAATACATTGAATGTGTTCCCTTAGTGGTCAAATATTTGCTCGCATTCCCGATTACGGTTGAAGTTAAGGTTAAGCATCTTGGTCGGTGGGAATAATTTCATGGCATTCGATATCGTACAGTTCATGTCTGAATGACTACCTGAAGGAGAAGAGTTTCCAGTGACAGCACCTGAGTGCAGTGATTTTTAAAATAAATGAAACAACTGCAATGGCATTCAAATCAAATCAGTTTGCACATATCAATTGTATCTATCTCATCATATAATATATATATGTGTGTGTGTGTTAGTGTGTATATATATATTATACATGTGTGTGGGTGAATATAATACATCTAAGTCATTATTAATAACCTCGCTGAATGAATAAAAAATATTTTTTTATTTTTTTACTCAGTCAAGTATGATTACATTTTCATTATTTTATATCAGACTTTCGATTTTAATTTTTACTTTACGTTTTTAATTTATTTCCATTTTAATTTTTCTTTCCGAGGTACCGGGAATAGCGCATTCATCCACTCTTTATTCTTAAGAATGTTAACAAAAATGAATTCGAAGCGCTTTCCCATGTCACTGGCTCCATTGATGAGAAGAAACAAGTTTGGTTTCCTTCATTTCCCAAATTTTTATTTTCTCTCTTCACAATTCTTTAGTTTTTAATTTTCGCATTTACTTATTACATCATTACTCTAAATATTTTCCATTCCTTGCTTAATATTTTCTCTTGTTGTCATTAGAGAAATATATATATATATACCCGACATATTTTAGATTGCTGTTTAATATTGTTTATTATTACCGACATACCTTGAATAAATTTTTTTAATTCGGAATTAAATAAAGGAAAACATCAAATTCCTGCTCACTTTACATGCTTTTTTTTAAATACATTTTATATAAATATATATTTTGCATCGATCAAATTTATATTTGAACTTTCTGAGGATATTTATGCGACAAAAAGGGCAATTGATTTCGCATAACGAAAAATACCTTCTGTCTTTCTAGATTTCCAAGTCTCTTGTATATCTGCAGCATCACTCAACACAAAACGACAGATCAGCAGCAAGGGGGGGGGGGAATCAGAAAATTGAAATGATGTTACAGACAGAAAAACAATCTGAGAGGCGAACAGGTGAGAGACGCTTGCCAACGAAATTTTTTTTTTCTTTTTTTGCGAGAGCTCGCAGACGAGGTTTTTACTTATGGGTGACCTTCATCAACCTTCGTAGGGGAGGGGAGAGGATTTCGGTGCGATTTATTTTGCCATGCCTTGGCGATGATAACTTAACTTTAAGGAGGAAGACGCTTCGGGATGATGGAGAGAATGGTGACACTGGCGTCGCTTGCAGTTTATGTGGCACTCGATTAAATTTAGAAGAGAGTGCCATATATTTTAATCACCTTCATTACGCATAATACATTTTATAATTTTCGATATTTCATGCTATTTGTAAAATTGAAAATTATCCAATCCTTTGTTCATGTACACACACACACACACACACACACACACATACACACACACACACACACACACACACACACACACACACACACATACACACACACACACACACACACATACACACACACACATACACACACACACACACACACATACACACACACACACATACACACACACACACACACATATATATATATATATATATATATATATATATATATATATATATATTCTTTACAAAGGTTGGTTCCTTCTCATTATCTTAAGGTAGTAAGTTTGACACCCGATTCTATCCGTCGTGTTCACTAAAGGTGGTGGTTCACAGGTGGGAGGCAGGTCAAGTATCGGGTGATTTCCACTAATTCCCAGATTCTAAATGACGAAGACTCCCGTTGGGCTGCTTCCACCTGACTGGTAGAGCCCAACTCAAGACTAGGTACAGGAAAATAGGCGGGTACATCAACATGTTCATCATGTGCCCCTTTCGTAGCATGACACACATTCAGATGGCAATGAAAGACATTTAGAAACAAATGTCTTGTGCCCTTAAATTGTAACAAAGCTTTTTGTCTCTACTTGGCGGTTTTTCTCCAGATATTTTAAAAAAGCGCATTCCATAGCTATAGGATGCGAACAACCAGCATATTCAAGTACACAAAAACTTCTTTTATTGCTTTTCGTCCATTTTCGACCGGTACTGCTCCTGCCACATACCATCGGGGAGAAAAGGATCTCGCTTTGCCTCCAAAATACAAACTTAGTGAGTAGGCGATTCTTTTCACGTACCTCTCGTGTGCGTGCGTAAGTGTAAGAGATTTTTCAAAACAAATAAATCAATTATATGTGAGTATTAACTCTCTCTTTATATATATATATATATATATATATATATATATATATATATATATATATATATATATATATATATATATATATATATATATATATATATATATATACATTCATGATCATAAAAATCTGTCTCTGAATAGAAAAATACCAATTAATTTATATTCAAATAGCATTATGAATTTCTATTGGTCTTGAGATGCCATTTTTGTGGTGAATATTATTTTACTTAGAAAATTAAAATATTATTTTACATAATAGTTTTGGTAGGGTATTTCAAATGTTTGACCACTTCATTTTTACACATTTGTTAAAAATGACATCTGAACTACTGCGTGAACGTTATGTTATGAGTGGTTTTCTCATTTGAAAATCACTTTATAATGTTTTTTCTGGAGATCATGATAAGAAGAAATGTTCCTTAGTATGCGTCGGAATTCGGCAGGATCACTGCCTACCAAGTGAATTAACATTTCGTGATTTCGCTTCTAGTACTTGTGGAAATACAACTCTAGCATGGAATCATTTGGTTAATTTATGATTATTTCCCGAGAGGACAGATATATTATAATATCGGTAAAATCGTACAATCTCCTCTTGGACTATTAGTCCTGAATTGGGTTATTTTAAGAAATCCAATATCCATTCATAAATTACGACGACGTCTGGATCAGCACCGTCTGTCAGTCCAGCTACCATTAATTTCGGCTTCTCTTGACAGTATAGCATAGAAATAGATGGTGGCTATGATGGAACCAACGATTAAAAAGGGTACTAAAATAGTACATCGTTTTTTTTTAGACACACGTGCGCAATATTCTGACAATCACCTTTGATGCCTGGAAGGTCAAAAGGTATAACTCTCCTCACCTGGTTTCATTCGATATCGTTTTAAGGCTGATGGATGTGATGCGATAGTGTGGGCAGCCTTTGAGTATGCGCACATTCGTAGTTCATATTGACGGTAAATTGATGACTGATAAGTACATACCTTATACCTTATGAAAATGGTTGCGTCCTATCTTCCTAGTCTATGATGTGTCATCTTTTAACACAAGATAATGGTAAATCTCATACTGTAAGTTGTGAACTGAGGTGCACTAAACAGAGGATATCTGATTTGCATTCTTACCTTCACTATTTCCGAACCACTGACCAACTGAAAATACTTCGTCATGGGCTACTGAGAGAACGCCTCGTCTTCTTTCTCCTGCTGATGAAGTTAGGTGTAGACTTAAAGAGCAGCAATTGTTCGTTTCTGTCATCCAAGCCCAGTGCAATTCGATCTCCAGCCAAATAGAGTCCATTTTAGCTGCAACGGGTGGTAATTGTTTCTGCTGATTTCATACACCTATAAACTTCCAAACTGCTTGCAAATTTTATCATTTTGTCTTGATGATAGATTTTTGATCAAAACTTTTTAGTTGTTTCCCTTTACAGACCTGGAATTTTAATGGCTGGCAGTGCATGTACATATACATTAGTTATTATACCTCCTTTTTAATCACTATTTAATATGAGCACAAAAGTATATTTATAACTTTCAACATATCCGTTTTAATCTACATAAATACTTAAGTTAAAAAAAACACAGATTTCAAGTCACTGAGTATGTAACATTTATGCATGGGTAAAATTTAGGAAAAAAATTGTGCACGATATATGGTACTTTAAACTAATAAATAATTCGTCTACCATCCAGAGACTAAGATTTGTACAACCGCGTGGAGGATAAGGCTCAAGAAGACATAAAAATTAAATATATCTATAATAAAAATCTTGCGATTGCAAAATCTCCTACATGATTTTTCTTAAATTTAGTTTTGGATACAATGGTTTGTTGAAGGACAAAATTCCATGATGCATTCCATGTTTTCAAAAGGATGAGTGGGCCATGGTAGGTTAGTGATTAGGGCATCGGCTTTACCGGAAAGGTGGTTCAATAAAGAATGTTCGATAAAGTTCGGAAAGGCATGAATATTAATTTGATTTATCGAAAGAGTTTGCAGTATTTATAAATTCATTACATCTGCCAATTAATGTTGAGTATTCCTATTTGCTAGGGATATTTAAAAAAAAATAACATTCTTATACATATATAAAAAAAAAGATATTTAAATTTGCTAAGTTTTAGTACGATTTTAGTTACTTATTCGCTCTTTTAGGTTCTAAGGGTAGGAAATTAAAATCTTCTTAATCTGCTTTTCAAGGAGACGTTGAAAATTACAACAATAAAATTTCACGTAAAAGACATAACTTTATTTTCTAATTAAGAAATTATATTTTTTCATTTCTTTAAATTCATAATTTTTCATATGAAAAAATATAAGGAAATTACAATTTCAGATTAATTTAAACTTATAAATCGTTTTACAATATTTTTGAAATTATATAAAAAATGTTTATACTTTTATAATTAATATCAATAAATTATATATTTTACAATTTTAAATTTATAATTCTTTTCGAAATATTTAAGAAAAGGGTTATATTTTTATGATCAATAAAAAAATATTCCTCTTGTCTCAATTTGCATTAAAATCTTTTGACTAATTTTACGCGTTTTAAAATACTGGATACACGTGATATGCACCAATCTAGGTAATTTTCTCATTTTTTTCTACTACTTATTACCAGAAATTTTTTTTACAAATTTTATTGCTATTTTATGAAAAATCCATTAAGTTTTATCTATTTTTTAATCTAATTTTTTTTATTTCGCATATCTTTATTTTTCTATAAAACCCATGCTAAAATATATGTGTTTCTATTATATAAAAGTTGATGAAAAATTTCAAAATTAATACATAAAAAATAAAAGGAAAGAAGTGATTAAAAAATGTCAAAATTATTAAAAGCAAATTCAAGCAGTAAGAAATGATAAAATGAAAATTGTTAATGATGCTTTTTTTGTAAATCTTGAATAGTAATTTCACAAGAATCCGGCATGTTTCATATTTAAGCCAGTTTTTTATAATAATATTTCAGGGCATGTTGAGGTAGAATTCAAGTATGCGAACGGATGTTCTTGATTTAGGATTATTTTCGCCAATTCCCTTCAAGTCTTGGAGGATTCCACAAAGCTGTTTCTCAAAATCCTGTTTTGTTGCATTGTGGAAAGCTCCCGAGATTCTGGGCAGGAGACCAGGCTTCTTAAAATATCCCTTGGGAAGAAAAATGATGTTCGAAACACACATCAATTAATATTACTAGCATTACAGAGACGGCAAAAGTACAAAAGCCTCTGCCTTTACGACGCAGGAGTGGAGTTCACTACTCCGAACCGCAAGCGTTCATTCTTCGCTGGAGCAAGGCACTCACTTTTGTCCAATTCAAGCGTTTCTTTTCTTTTCTTTTCCTTTTTTTGTTTTACCGAAAAATTATCTTAGACAAAGTACCAGGGATATACATCAGAAGAAAAATTAAAGAAAAAAATAATTATTTCAATATAATATAGCTTAAAATTAAAAAAAAAAAATGTTACTAATAGGTATATTACTCCAATCGGTGACCTTTGCGACTTTTTTCGTAGCCAATGCATGTTTTTAGAAAGAGAAATTTTCCAAAGTCTGTCGAATTAAATATAAAATCCTAACGTTGTTGCCACTTAAAAAGACCATACTTATGACACAAAAAATGATGTAATCATAAGGTGCAAAAATGATGTAAAAGATAAACAACCAAACCTGACAACAAAAGAATCCGAAAAGCAAGAAAGACTCAAATTAGCAACACCAAAAGGAAAACCGTTGACATGATAATCAAAACATAGGACGCCAGATTTAGCAAAAAATCTCTTGGGGGATATATTATACTTATATCAAAAGAATCTCTTTAAAATTATTAATGGTGTTCCATACCTGAATCTGGTGAAACATGCACGAAGTCTCATTTAGCTCCATGGTGTGATTAAGTATAATCCTTTACTATACATGACCCATGCTTACCTTTAGAAGGAAGGGGTTGAGTTTTTGTTATTAAAAAGAAGCAAGGAGCAAGCAGAAGATCCCCTGATTCCTGACCTGCCATCCCCAGAGATATCAATTTACTTAGAGGATAGGTCAACCACAATCGATTTAAAGTGTTACAGCCACATTTAGTGAACATAACGAATTCTATTTCGAATCGAAATATGAATTCAACATCCCTTATTTCTGATAATGCCAATGACACACTAAACAACCCATACTCTGTGAGGAAACATTAACTTCATCTTTCAACCGTGCTTAAAAATAACAAAAATCTTGATTTTCCAGGAGGCTGCGTGTACCAGATATGGTCAGTTTTGTAATAACTTATCAACCTGATAAATGTTTTTTAAAGCAAAGATTCAATAGTAATAATGAACTATTTACCGATATGTAGGACATTTTATTGATTTGGTTTAATAAAATGATTTACGTAAGCGTAACTATTAGATCCACATTTTATGTTTATATGCATCAGTAAATTAAATGAAGCTTATGAGTATGGTGCGTTCTTTGGATGATTTTATGATGTATGCAGTCACAAAAAATACTTCAAAACAACTTTATGTTGTTCAGTATATAAAGTCAACAAGATGTCTTCACTTCCATGATCAAATTTTAAACGAAAGGGTTCTCTTGACAGCTGCAAATAACTAAAGTGGAACAAAGCAAATAACAAAAAGAAACAGTTTTTTTTAATGTATATTGAGTTATGTTTCACAACAAACAACTTTCTTGAATAATTTGTTGTGAAATACATCGGAAGAAAATTCTTTTCCAAAAGCAATCAATAAGAATTAACCAAAATAAAATTGATAAGTTTTTTTCAATATGATTTTTGTTGTTGCATTAACACATTTCCCTGCTCTTATCGCAGAGTTAGTTTAATTTAAAAGTGGGGACGAAATCAAAGACATCTCAATACTTGATTGGCCAAATGCAGAGTTTTCATTTCACTAGGGTGAACTGAAACCACTTGAAATAATGTGTCCCGACTGCCTTGGGTGAACACAACGGATCTTCAGTTGCGCCGGAATTCAAACTATAAGTTGGTTATATAAAGACATTCAAACTATAGGACGTCATTCTTGCACCTTTCGAAAAGGAGAATGATAGTCTAGCTAACTTATTTTCTGTGGCTTTACTATATAATTATCAATAACCTAATTTTATGACTGAAACCATCAATACTGCATCTAAAACCATCAAAACAATGCTTTCACTTTCCTACTATTTCCGATATTTCGTTAGATTTACCTTAACCTCTTCTTCCTTTAAAGAATTTTAATCATAATATACCCATTACCGAGTCATGATAAAATGGAAAATTCTATTCATCTTATCCTTTAAGACTTTAATACTTTTTTTTAATTTATGTAAAATCAGATAATTTTATATCCAATTTCGCGTAAAGTCTGTAGAAGCCCGAAAGTCCTGAGGTCGGTGGTTGAGTAGTTATCATGTCTGGAGAAAACTTCTTCCCCCTCAAGATCAATGTCAAAATAGAGGGAATGGGTTTCTTGGTGGTGCCATCTATCGGAAGAGTTTACAGAAAGGGCGTATTTTCAATTTCATGGTGCTCTGGTTAAACAAAGGACGCACCCTACTGACTTAAATTCGCATAGCCAACGGCATAGCGAGCTTGGCTTGTCCAAGTGTCATATGCAACGGCAACAACAACAATTTGATTAAAAATTAAAAAAGTGGAAAAAATACTTATTTCTATGTATTATATTTTTGAAAGATTTATTTATGCTTAAAATATAAAAAAAAATTATATGAAAATACTTATTTCTAAGAGTTAGATACACGTTAAATATTCCCTTTATTCTAAATGATTGATTTCTTTTGATGAGCAGGATTTGTGATTAGCTTTTCTGCAACACACTCCACGCATCATCTTAAAGCATTTAAAAGTCATTGGTTATTTTTTTAAAGAAGACAAAAAAAAAAAACTTGCGTAAAAGAGAACTGTTGTCATACAATGCTACCAGATGTCATTTCTATGGAAAGAGTATTATTTTGAAAACTTTCCAAAATGGTGTGAAGGTGCGTTTCTCACCAGCTGTCTCAGAAGGAAATAGTTCAACTCCTTCCAACAAGCTTGGTCGGAACGGGTGTTGAGAAGCCCACGTCACTCTTCACCAATTATAATCGCACCCCATTTACATGCGAGCGACCTTCTCTAACGAAGGCATTCCACGTGCGGGAAAAAAAAGCATTCCTGGGAGGGCGTTCAGCCCGAGCCTGCATCGGAGGCCTTTCTACTCCAGACCCAGTGCGAGGGTGAAAAAAGTTTTGCAGCCACGCTGATTTATGGGGGTGGCGATATACACGGGCATTCCAGAGCAGGCAGGAGAGCATTTATTTCGAGCACCCTCCCATCTGTTGCCGGAAAACACCAGCGTGGATCCTTCCGCGTGCTCTCCAGCCCTCACTGGCCCATATTCACATCAGGACGCTCTTGCACATGATGTCCTCGCACCATGGCCACAAGGAAAACAAAGTGAAGCACAAATTTATGCTCTTCATACAGCAAAGTCACTTTTTTTAACAATTAGTTTAAAAATTACTAAGTTTATTAGCGTTGTCCAGGGCTTCATTTTGAATCGTTTCGTTGCATTCCTTCCGTATCAATTTACATTATTATTCTAGAAGGTTCATCTTTTCTTTAACGTCATTTTGCAACCAATCGCCCATATATTTATTGCATCTGGTATTCATTTACCAGGGGTTCCATAGAAGTGAAACGAAGCACACATTTGTGTGCTTCATACTATATTCATCTAAGCATTTCTAACTTTCTGTAACAATTTCTCAGGTAAAAACCGTAAAGATTGTGTTCCAAATACTTACTTAATTTCAAAGATATTTGCTTGCCTAAAGGTAGCTTAAGGATTAACTTTCCGTTCAGTAATCCAGGTGCACTTATTTTTAGTCTGGAATTTATAGTATAAAAAATAGGTTTAAGTACAGTTTGGAATCACAGTTTTGCAGAAAAAATTGTTTAATAGAATTAACTGGTGAGAGGAAAAATGAACATAGATTGATAAATTAATCAGTATATCAGGATTTTTTTTTATTTTAAAGTTGATTATTGTAAAATTTTCCAGTAAACTTCCAATCATTTTTTCGAGATCATTTTATTTTGCTAGCTCTTAACAGAAGCTACAAAACGTGCATCCTAAGGGCTGAAGACCATTATGAGGCATTTTAGTATGTTCGCCTTACCGGAGTACTTCTCTAAGGTAACGGGCCGTATTCACTGGTCACAGGATAGGAAACTCTGAATACTCCCAAGAACCCACACAACAAACGTACATGGAGATGGAAGAAATGCTTCTCCCATTTCTCAACAGTGGCTGGCATCGAACCTATAACCTTGTGCTGCGAAGAAAGCTATCCTAATGTTAAGCTGAAGTGTGATCTGGCAGAAAAGAGCACCACTTCACGGACCGTATAAATGCCTAGGTGCTATTGTAATAAATCTTATTGTCAAATGCATGATTGCTTTTCAAGAAAACTTTTCCTGGATAATGTCCCGTATTCACGTGTCGCAAGAGAAAAAAAAACCCTAAATGCTCCCAAGAACCCACTTAATAGACATACATGCAGAAGGAAGAAAAGCATCATCCATCTTCTATTTTTCAATCGTAAGCTTGCTGGTATCGAACTCGTAAACTTATGCAACGAAGATGTCTATCCTAACATTAGTGTGTAATAAGCTCCGGAAGAGAAGAACACCGTGTAATGGACCATCTAACTGCCTAGTGCTACTGTAAAGTATCTTAATGTCAAATGGATGATTGCCTTCCGGAAGAACTTTTTCTGAGTAAAGGGTCACACGTCATTCACGAATCACAAGTGAAGAAATGAGAAGTTTATTATTCAACTTTGGCTATGGCAATGAACATTTCGTTCTCAAGTAAAAGGAGGAACCATCGGTAAGTCCAAACAAAGAACTTGAAAGCATTCCCAAGCCTCTTCACACGCGAGACAGAAGTCGAATTAAACGTCACAGAAATGCGCTTGCAAATGCATAACTAAATATTAACATTTGAAAATTCGTTAAAAAGATTAGAAGAGGTTCCTATATGCAAGGTTCAGAATAACTTAATTTAGATTATAGCATGAAGTAAAATGTACTTCATACTACAAATCCTAAAAATTTTTATGTGCTTAGTTTCTTTTCTAGTTTTTGTTTCTAACTAAAAATTTGCTTTCTTAATGAATATATGGAGCAAGATTCCACAAAAAACTATTCATTTATAAGCAATTTATAAAGGATATTTAGTCTATTTCGAACCACTTTTGAAGATATTATTTCACATCTTTAACAATTAAAGTATTAGTTTATAAGATTTTCAATTCATTCAAGCTCTGTATTGTAAAAATAAGTATTGTTATTAAAAAAAATTTCCTTTTCTACTCTTAGCATATCTTCTATATAAAAAAATCTATAGTTTACTTGCTTTTATACCCTTTTAAAAAAATCAGTTTTGAACATATTTTATTACAAATCACAACGTTAATCTCTTTCAAGCACTCAGATACTGTGGCAGTCGAAAAATACCCGAATAATCAGGACTTCCTCTTAAGAGTAAGTTTTAAATTTTATATATATATATATATATATATATATATATATATATATATATATATATATATATATATATATATATATATATATATATATATATATATTACCACACAATGTACACAAATAATTTTATAAGTATCAGAGTTTTCATTCATTATTTAATTAGTATCATCCCATAACTTTCTGGCTTCTTGTTTCTTCCAATAAAACCCAGAAATATCTTTCTATACTACTGATATTATTTCCGATCACCATTTTATTTCATATTAGTGATTTTTTACCAACCGTAATATTATTCTGTATTTGTGATATCATTACCACTTTATAATTTTATATATATATATATATATAAACGATATCATTCTATATTACCTATAGTATTGCCAACCACGATATTATTCTGTATTAGCGATACTATTGCCAACCGCCAACTTTTTATGTATTAGGGATATTATTGCCCACAGCGATCTTATTTTGTATTAGGGATATTATTGCCAAATGACATATTACTCAATATTAGTGACATTATTGCCAATCGCGATATTTTGAACCACGCAAAAGTGAGGGAGTCGATACTGGTTTTTCGAAAGTTTGAAATATACTCTCAGCATGGTCATTTTCGAGATCTTTTTGATGCTTGAACACATTTGAATGTGAAAACAAGGTAAACAAGAGACTATTTATTTTGCTGAGATAAATTATAATACATTTCTTTTATTGAAATATATTATTTTACATAATGCACAGAAATCTACGTTATGTAAAGTAAACTCAAACATAACGCAAACACGAAACAAATATTTTATATGCTGGAAAATATGTTAGCCTGATTGTTAAAGGGATCCTTCTGGTGTCCACGAACTGACGAGTTTTGTACCAGATTCAATCGAAGGCCCATCGTGTTTACACATAGTGACTAAGGCAAGTAAAATATTTTCCTGGTTATCCAATGATGACGAGCTCCAGTAGCTTCACTTTGCGCTTTCATCATTTGCCGAGGGCGGTGATTGGGAGGGTGACCACATTAACCATAATTGGGTAGCTGCAGCGCTGTGGGTTGGGAACACGTTCACTTTCACCTGTGACGGCCAAAATTCTTCCGCTGATGTGAAACTGGAGAAGAGAGTGCTAGCTGAGGTGTTGAAAATGATGAGGTTTTTGGAGATGGACGAATATTCCATATTCGTTAACCTTAATGTACAGTCTGGGTACTGTTCAAAATCTATGTATGTATGCATCCAATGATGATGTGATAAAGTGAGGAGAGGATATTGCTAGTTGAGGTGTCGACCTGCTCATTGACTGTGGCTCAAAGTAACCAGACACGGCGTACATTTAAAGGATTTCATTCGTTGGAAATAGGATACGTATTGGAAACAAAACAGTATATATTCGCAGGCTCAACACTGATGAAAAGTCTTTATGAAATGATAATTTAGAACATTACCATTGGACTATACGTCAAAGGAGGGATCACTGTTGGCTGGTGATGGGAAGCCGACGACCGTCACGGGGAAAAAATTACGATTACAGAGTATGGCATGGAAGGATTCTAAAATGGAAACCTCCACAGGTTACTATGGACGTGTCGAGGACTATAGGCAATTGAAAATCTGTAACTATGACGGAATTAATGGTAAAGAGAGAATTTTTCTGTTGTAAAGAGAATTATTATAGACAAACCAATACTTCAAGATGACTTCAAAAACATTCATCCAAGAATAAGAGGACACAGTCACAATCATTACACAATAACTATTAAAAAATCAGCTGTGCGTGCGTATTCAACTATTATTATTATATTGTAATTGTATCATTCTGAAATTTTTTGGAAAAATAGTTATCGTGTGAGAAATAGCACAATTATATAAACCCTTAAAATTAAAACTTTGAACAATTTTTAAAAAAATCGCATCATGTGAGGAATAACAGTTACCTAAACATTTTTAATTCCATCGGGTAATTAATCAATTCAGGAAATGATTCAAGGTAATCATTAAAAAGTCACAATGAAGTTCAAAGGAAAATACCGCAGTATCCAGCTCAAATTGAAATCTTGAGAGCAATATTGCAATCAATTTAAGGCAATAAAATATTATTGATGATGTTTTTACGGGAAGCCGGTTTGAAAACATATTTCAGAGAAAAAGAGAGAGAAAAGATATTATTTTGAATCAACATAACTTCTGAAAGATTAAAAACAGAGAAAGTAATTTTTTTTATTATCGTATAGTAGATTAAATTCATTATTGTAATGCATTACGTATGGTAATGCAGTAGATGAAACTATTGTGAAATTAAGGCCATATCCAGGATCAAGGACTCTTCACATAAAGGTGGAACCAGTAACCAAAGAAAACATTTACAGTAGTAATATTAAGGTGACTGTGCAATAAAAACTCCGAAACCAAGAAGAATCAATCTAGTTATTTTAAACCATGGTTAAGTAACGATGTCCACGCCTGAGATGAGACATTAATATTTCTCCGTTGGAGAAATATTAATGTCTCATCGTAGAAATACACCAACGGAGAAACATTAAATTTACTTATCTTTCAAAATACTATACTCAGCTTAGTAACTTACAACTGGGTCGGGAAGATGATCCCAATATTCCGTCGACGAAAGTCACACATCTTACAAATATAATTTGTATAAGAAATGTTTTCAAGTCTCTAACAGTAAGATCAGCTCATTAGGAGAATTATTGATTTATCTGTTTTTTACAGAAAGCAGAAATTTCTTTATAGAAAACTGGTTCATTTATAAAAGTTAAAGCAGCACTCTTATTTTGAGTTACTATATTTTGATGATATATGTTAAATTTTCTGATTATATGAACATTAAACTTTTAATTATAATATAATATTCATCTAGTATCTCAGAACATATGTGGTGTTCAAGCACAATCGTCAATTTCTAATATTAAGATTTTGACTGTATCCTGATGAAACATATTAGTTTCTCTGACTGTATTATCTCTAAGTTTCCGATTATGTAGCTTTTAGTATCTTAGAACAAGTGTGTTGTTCAAGCACAATAGTTAATAATCTAAAATTTAGACTACGTCCTGATGATGTATGTTAGATTCACTGATTGTATCAGCACTAAGTCTCTGATTATATTATTATGCTCTAGTATTTTATAGCAAAAGTGCTGTTTAAACGCAGAACTTAGGTTCTAAGATACTAGATTATAAGATGATGATAGCACGAAGTCTCTGATTATAATCTTATGTTCTTTCAGTTATTGTTGCTGTTTATTATCCTATTCTGTTAGCGAATAGGCTAAAGCAGATCCATGAACTAACAAAAAAATCCAAAACAAGAAAAGGACAAGTCCTCTTTTTCAAGTGCTAAGCAGGAAAGTAGATGAGGAGGGATAAAATGTTCTCAGCACACTCGTATTGCTCTAACTTATGTCCTCATATACCAGATTTTGACAATAAGTACTAGATCATTGATTATATCAGCCTCTGATTAATGCAACATCTCAAGGGAATAAGCAGTAGTACATTCGAATTTGTATAATCTTCTTCCACTATTGAATGTGTTTTTAGCAGTTACCCTGCAGCATCTCTCCGTGAAAAGAGTACCAAGTGATTTATTGCGCAAGTGTTTGTCTCGGCTGCTAAGAATTCCTCTCGCGCTGGAATCAAAACAGATTTGTTAGACGGAATCCCACTTCATTGAGTTGAGTAGGAGGTGCGCGTCGCTTTATTTACGTTATGTTTTCGATCGAGAGTCTGGCGCGCCGCCAGATGACCAGTCTCGGTCGCTGGCCCATCTCTTGTTTACCTCGGATGAAGAGCGACGCTAAAAATAAGTTACCTCATCGCACAATGGGGTTAATGGGAAAAGTGGAGTCGATCACGATCCTACGCCTGTTTCAAGTGGTTCATTCCGTTTGAAATGTCAACGACAGATCGTGTTGAAACTGATTCCACATCTATTTCGTGTCTCTTTTCCCAATCAGAAAAGAATGGGGAATTGTTAACTACTTTGTTTTCGTTCAAAGCTCCGAGCCGTTGCATTTTCTTCGTAAAATATACAGCGCTTTAAAGATTCCGATTAAAAAAAGTGGCTTCATCGATAAATCACCAGTCTTCAGACTGAAACTATGAAACGTGCCCAGAGGATCGATGTCCCTCCACTAGTGTGGAAAGCTGGGGTGCATCCTCCGTTATCTGATTGTGTTTCAAAAGAACAAAAACAGTTGTCGGTGTTAAGTGAGTAAGGCATCTATAAATGTACTGTAATAAACAGACCAATTTCAAAGTACGAATGGCTGTGATGGTCTGGTTGGCAAAGGCTTCGTTATCGGATAGGTTTAAGTCCCGACTTAATCAAAGATCTGATGAATTCTCTAAAGATAGCTGCAGTACGTGAAAAAGGTGGCGGTTGCAATGTCCTCCAGGTGAAAGATACCTTTGGTGAGGCAGATTAACTATCAAGTGCTTCTCTGATTGATAATTGCTTTTGAATCGCTAAGCTTTTACTCTGCCTTCAAACATTTTTCTACTGATTGAACCAAATCATATAAATTTCTTCATTATACGATTCGAACTGCAAACACAGTTTTAGCATTAGACTCCAAAATTATTCGTTATCTTTACCTACTTACTCAGCAGATGACGCCTGACTGCACATTGCTCGTATTCACCAACATGCCCTGAAAAGTGTGCAGCTACTTCCTTTTCCAGCGTGTTTGCCAGCAGATTTCTTACCAATGTGAGGGATATGATTCGACACTACATACAGAACTGCCTTCTTCAGAAGACGCAAGTGGCTGATTGGGAATCAAGAGTTATTCATCAGGGCATCACCCGTACTATCATGGACTCTGTGCTAAAACGTATTTTATTGTGTATCACCGTCATTGACCAAACCCTGTTCTAGCTTTAAACATCACTTTGAAATACAGATTGTTTATTGATTTACTGTTTGTTGTTGTCGTCGTCTCTTCGAAGTAGTTACTTCGGCTGGTTTAGCAAGAATCGTTTTTCAAAGAATACGAATAATTTTCCAAAGAATCACTTTTCAAAGGAATAAAAATCGTCTTTGAAAAAGTAAGAATCGCTTTTCAAAGGAATAAAAATCGTTTTACAAAGAATTAAGAATCGTTTTTCAAAGAGGTAAGAATTGCGTTTCAAAGAAATAAAAATCATTTTTCAAAGGAGTGATAATCGTTTTTCAGAGAGTTAAGAATCGTTTTTCAAAGATGTTAGAATCGTTTTTCAAAGATGTTAGAATCGTTTTTGCAAAATATTAAGAATCGTTTTTCAAAGAATTAAGAATCGTTTTTCAAATAAGTAAGAATCGTTTTTCAAGAATCGATTTTAAACATGAATTTTATTTTCCTCATGCTTTTTATGTAATTACATATTAAAACATTTTCTAATAGTAATTTATTTATGAAAAGAGATCAGATTTATCAAATTCAAAAATTAGTTTTGATGTTTTGCCACACACACTTCATTTTTATGAACTATTTTACTGGCGCCAACGAGTTCGTAAAAATGAGTGGCTACAGTATTTTTAGATGAGAAGCTTCTGTTTTTAACTATCACGACAGTGTCATGGAGTTCTCTAGGGAAAACACCGGACAAAGTGTCATGCAACCTGTTGCCCGCGGTCATGAGAAGGAGCGAACTTGCATCCGATTTTTACAGCTTTTTAATATCGGTTTTATTCATGATTTCGAGAGTGGCAGGAATTCAGCCTCGTGCCATTCTAATCATAAAATCAGCCCCAGACTCCATTTCTCTTTAGTCACGTGGGGAGCAGTAAATGTCACGGATGACCATTTCAAGCAAAAATAGGTTTTGGGTAATTAAGTGCCTACTTTGCTCAAAAAATAAGTTATTAATAAAGGGCAAAGAGGGCGTTTCTCAAGAAAAATAATGCCAAAGCGAAATCCTCTACTATCAGATTCATTTTGATGAACACAAAATAAATTATTTCTTAAATAATATAAAATACATTCTATTTTATTTTTTGCCTTTTTTGTGCTATGAACTGCTGCATTGACAGAATTTGACAGAGTATAAGAAACATATTTTTGAGGTGAAAGTAGGCGCGAAAAATAGGTTGCACTTTATATATATATATCGATGCTTAGTTTTAGATTGTTCAGGAAATTTCCTCTGTTAGAAGTTATACTTGACCCTTCGAGATGAGTAGAAATATTAAAGTTCCTTAGAATTCAGAGCATGTGCACATGCTGTTTTCAACGCTGGGTTCATTTAAGTTTTCCAATGTTTGTGAACAACTTCAAAATTTCTGTTGTTCAATTTTCTTAAATTTATAGGCAAAGTAATTGCGCAGAAAAATGCTACAGCATAATATACAAGCTACATTTGATTGTGTCTGAGCACATGGATGTGTCTGAGTACATGGGATCAAAGAACATGGGACTAACAAAACATAGAAGCATTTCAGGCCACCGCAACAGAGAAAATGTTAAGAAGGTGGAATAGGGAAGAGAATATAAAAAAGCAGCTCACAGTAAACAAAACCTACGTGATTTAGATAAGACAGTGGCAACGTGGCTTAACACATTTAAGAAGTGTGGCGCCGCGGGAGCCTAATGGTTAGGCCATTGGCCTTCCGTCAGGTAGGTCGGAGTTCATTTCTGATTGCCGTCAAATAGCCACAGAGTACATGCGATATAAGTGTTCATTAAATCTGTGGAATTGAAGGTCCTGACCAGTTACCATGGGTGTAAAAGTCTGAAGAAAAGTTTTCCAAATTTCAGATCAACGCCAAAATTGAGAAGTGGATCTTCTGGTGGTGCCATCTATCGGAAGAATCTTAGAGCAAACTCGTATTTTCACCTTCGTGGTGCTTTAATTAAAACGAAAGACGAAATGTCGGCAAAGCGAGCTTGGCTAGTAGAAGTGTGGTAAATAACAAAAACAACAAAAGAAGTGTGGCACTACTAATACGGTGGATGGCACAACGGTAAATTTCAGGTCTGTGGATTCAAATGCTGATTGAAAAGAACTTTCAAGATATTTTTCATTTAGTTCTGGAAATAAGTGTCTGGGTTTTGATGAAAAATATTAGAAGGTCTTAATTCCCAGATACATTGGGTGCTTGAAGAAAATATTACTTTGCATTTGTAATAATTTATATTTAAAATATAATAAATTCATCATAATAAGCTAATATAGTGAAAATGATGCAGTAATAAAGTTTTATTCTTAAAAAAGGGGGAATAAAATGCGTCTCATATGCTAACAAAAATACGGTAACCAATATAATTCTATTTATTTTATTCACTGTCACACACAAAAATTTTGATCATTTTTCAGATGCACGTCTACCAGGCCTGTAACTTTAAAATGCGGATTTTTTCCAGTAGATGGCGCACTTAGACTGTAGATGCTGGTGTCATAACCAATGTATCATTTTGTAGCTGTGACACCAAGTTTCAAAACGCCATATTTGCTTAAGAGTTAGTAGTATATTTTTTTCGGTGGTAAAAAATTCGAATTTTGAGTCAAACAAAGAGTATTTGCGGCATGCGCTGATTTTCTTATTCAATCAGAAGTAAAAAACAACGGTGGCACATCGAATTCTTGTGCAAACATTTGGTGTACATACTCTATCTGCCGATACTTGCAAACGGTGGTTTAACCGATTCAGAAGTGGTGATTTCGATGTTAGGGACAAAGAACGTGAAAATCGGCCGAAAAAATTTGAAGACACCGAGCTGCAAGCATTATTGGATGAGGATGCCACGTAAATTCAAGAAATATTGGCAGAGCAATTAAATGTCTCTCGTATAGCCATTTCCAAACGCTCGAAAGTCATGCAAAGGATCCATAAGGTTGGAAAATGGGTGCCACATGAGCTGAACGAGCGTCAACAGAAAACCGCAAAATGGTACATGAAATGCTGCACGTTTAAAAAAAATTCGAATTAATATATAATTACTACTATGCAGCAATTAGAAAAATCGCCAGCATGTAATGTTAGCACAATATATATTTATTACAAAAAAAGATTATGAGATTCCTTCGAATACAGCCTCCACGGAATCAAATATGACAGTAGTTATGACAATTTATCAAAAAAATAGATGACACTAGTATCGAAATCATAGCTAAAAACATCACAGAACGTATATTTTAATTACTCTCTTGTAAAATATATTATATATCTTCACATGCATCACAAAAATTACATTTTAGCATGACAACAATTGAATTTATTCATGATATTTAATGCATCGCACACCATTTACATCCTCCACTCGCAGACATGATTAAACAGATTTCCATTTCCTCCTTGATATTACTTAAATAAGTCAAAATTACACATCGATATGATTCTACGAGAATCATCAATTTCCGACTTTCGTAATTATCGAGGAATTTAAAAGTAACTTAGCAGTAATAGTGAAGAAAGTAAAGACAGTTAATGCATGAGACTAAGTGATTATAGATACAATGCATGTTAGGAACTATATTTTTGAACTGGTACACGTTGACGTTATTATTGCACATGATAAATCCACTATAATTTGATTAAAATTTGAATTTACTGGAATGAAAGAATATAGTGGTTTGTCACCGTGGATATAGCAGTCCAAATTTATCACAAATTCTTAAATAAATGGATATAAAATTCCATACATGTTATTAATGAACTGACTTTATTTGAAAGTAACATTAACCATTTACACTATAAGCAAAGCCAAAGTTGGCTTTATCTCAAAATGCTGGTGATTTTCCGTAAGTGAAAAGCAAATTCCGGGAAATTTCATTGTGTTCAAATTCTGACAAGCACCGTATATTTTAGCTTCCAAGATATTCGTAAAATGAGCAAATGTGGTTTCTTTTACGAGAAAATCACTCTGAGATCTTATGAATGGTTTATGATGATGATGATCTTATGAACTTAAGGTGGTGCTATAACCCACCTTCTATGCTAAGGATATATTGAACCACAATAATTATTTTTCTTTTCTAAAATTAACTCGTTGTTGTACAAAGCTTCTTCTATTGATAAAATCTAGCATTTTTAAAGGGACATTCCTACTTTATGACTGATATACGACTTACATACTTCATTCAGTTGGGAGATACTTTATTAAATATCGTGTTACATAGAGAGCAGCGAAATTACTTCATAAAAAGAGTCATTCATTCATTTTTCTTAATTTGGTAGAAATAAATGATAAGTTGAACAGCATTTAGTTGGTTGGTTGGTTTCGTGTCCATCTGATACCAAGTCATATTGCTTCATGAACCAAAATCACGGCCTTGGCAATGTGTACAATTTTGTCATTATAGAGATTTCTCTGAAAGGGAAATTCGTCAATAGCATGTAAACTTCTCATGATAGCCGGGCAGTTAAAGACATGTTGCGGGGTGAGCTCCTCCTCAGGGCAGTTCCCACATGATTTGTAACTTTTGGTCCCATCTGCTACAGTTAGTAATATGCCCTGAACATTCACCTGTCTAGAACGAAGGTTTCAAGAATGATCTAAGCAAATCACTGAGTATTTTTAGAATTTGTGAAGCGTGAATATTTTTTAGTATGGATGAAAAATCTACACAAAAGAAGGATATTCAAAAGGCTTCAAACAGTGGTTCTCTGCACGGAATCAAAGCATCAAAATGAATTCACCGTAGCCTGTTGGTACTTTATCCAGAATGAAAGATCACAGTTGGGAGTTCATTTTGACTGATTTGAGATGAATTCTGTACTTTTTAATATAGGGATTGAATCTGATGTAAATAGTTTTGCATATCTAATTTCTTGGGTCCTAAGATCACAGCTGGGGTCTTTTTTGAAACATGGGTGAACATGAAACATGAAACACGGCATTTTTTAATGGAAAGATAAATTTTCCTGGAAGCAGTTTTTCTGATCTCATTATTTGGCTCCATCTTTCAGTCACAAGAGATATATCTTTGTCATGCATGCGCTTTTGAATAGTGCTGTGTATGTTCAACAGGTTGGTTTCAATTGTTTTGCTACCTGTTAACTGGCACGACAACAGCCAAACGAATAGAGGTACGTGGCCAAAACTGAGAGACTATATCCAATTCCAGTTGTTTAAAAGGATTGGAAACAAATTATGGATTTTTACATCCTTTAAGAAAAACCTTTTGCCCTGTGGCAATCGCAAACCTTTTATAACCTTGAGTTAATATGCAAATTACTTTCATTTTATCGGAAGATATAGAATTCGAATTTACTTAATGTTTACTTTTGTTTCGACTCCGAAGGAGCGAACCGGACAAAAAGTACTTATAAATTATTTGCATCGCGTTCTGCCTTCCAGAAGAACAATTTTGTCTGACTGAGCGTCATATTCAGCTGATGCAAGGGATGAAACCCCAAAATAGGTCACGTTCCCACTCCAACAGATGAATGTGCAGAAAATTGCAGAAATGTAACACTACTCCCGTTATTTAACACTCGATAAGATCAATTTTTCCTATTTAGAGATAAATTTTTCTAACCGTCAAAACTGATTGGAAAAATTATCTTTATCCATTTTTTGAAGCCTCCTTTATCTAATAATTTATAAATTTATAGTTGATTGTAAACGTTCATTTGAAAAGAGATGAAATTATTGTAAAAATCCCTTACGACTATTTTTATGGGGTCTTCGTAATCAAATAGTTAATAAATAATTAGTTGATTGCTTATGCTCATTTGAAAATAGGTAAATATTATTATCACTATATGTAACCTCAATTAGAAAACCAATAGTCTACTAAAAAGTTGATTTAGTCCTTTTTCACTCGTCAATATAATATGATGTGAATAGAATAATCATTGAAATTATACTATTATATATTTTGGGGTCAAAAGTTATAAGCTTATGTATAAAGTTAAGGTAAGATGAAGGTTTCTCAACAAGAAAAATTTCAGACTATTTACATCGATTGATAATTCGTTCATTTATATCTGATGACTTAGCTAGTGTGATTGGTAAGTTGTATTCTTTTCCATTAAAATTGTGTCAAGTTTTTATTTATTTTCTTTTTACATGGGTTATTTTCTTTGGTGCCAGAAGCCAACTATCATTGAACACTGTCCCATTTGTATTCAGCTCATTTTTCATTGATTTAATATATTTAATAACTGAAGTTCATGAGAAATATTCTGATATTATACAAATTTCATACCCAACAAAAATATCAACTCAAAATCGAGCTGACTAAAAAATATTTTTATTTTTTTAAATGTTTTCAAATAGTCACATTATTGCTATTGTAGAAAAATCGTGACAATAACGAACGGCCTTTTAAATTTGAAATCTCATTTTAAATGCAGTAGTGATTTTTTTTTTTTTGATAAATCGTTTTCTATTACATTCAAAACATGGTTTTAGAGGTGTGTGTGAGAGAAAAAAAACACTTACGGAATAAGTGACGAGGTCACACCTGAGCTGGCACCCTCCTCTCCTTATTCACGCTACACCAGAGGAAGGACTTTGGACATCACAAATGAACGTGGAAACGTCCCCTACAAACGGAGTTCCAGACATCCATTGAGGGAGAGTATGCGGACACCTTCCCAATCATTGCCCGCAGCAATTTATGCTTCACTTTGCTGATCTTAACGGAAAGCGGAAAGTGGTGCTACTGAGCCACTGGAGTTCTTCGTCTCAATATAAAAGGCAGTTGTTTCTGATTTAAGCACCATAAAATAAAATGCGGTTGTTTAAAGGCATTGCAATAGACCCTCCTTTTTGTGAACCTCCCATTTACAAACACTTACGATTTTAGGAACCTCTCATTTACGAACACTCACAGCTTCACGAAGTAGTAGAGGGTTCTCAACATGGTCCAATAATGGAATGTGATTATTTTAACTCCCATTAAAATACTAAAACCTTGAAGAATCTCTTTTTTTCCAAATTGATTTTTATAAATCTTTCATTTCGGTTCCTTTTTTATTACCAGATTTTTTTTCAATTTTTTTTTATTTTCTAATTTATGGTTCGGAAACTTAAATCCCCTGACTTATGTATACACCCTTCCTAAGTACGCTTCTTTGCAATGCACTGATATGTGTAAAGCTGGACCAATTGCCTTGGAATGCAATAAAATATCATTACCATTGCTTACAATAGATTCAAAGAAGAAGAAGCGATTTGGTGATCTTTTTTTCCTGTGGACCGTTTACATGCGCACGCCTGTATGTGAAAACCGGAGGTATTGGTAAGTGAATCCCACAAGTTTTCCCAGGTAGTTCAAAGGTTAAACGACATTTTTATTCACCATCCGAATTGTAGAATCATAGAGCATCTGAACTGTGAAATCATAGAGCATCTGAACTGAAAAATCATAGAGCATCTGAAGTGTGAAATGACAAACAATTCAAACTGTAATAGACCACAAAGTACACTATTGAGGTTGAATCCCCGGATTTTTTGAAGGAATTTGAGTGGAAATTTTCTCAGCTCATCAAGAACTCCTTTCTCAGTTCCAGCTTTCAAAGGATAATCGATAACCTCAGATGCAAATACTATAAGGTGCTTCTGAAAGGAATGATCGTGGCATGGAAAGGCACAGTGCGTTTTCCAATGTGTGCTTGGGATGATGCAGAAAAATGATATCCAAATCGCTTTGACATTTAGTAAAGAAACCCCGTAGCCGCAGAAAGCAGAGAATGTTTACCTGATAGCTGTGCAGGATCAATTTCTAATCCATGAGATTTGACCAAAAAACGCGCTGCTGCCTAAAAGTCTATTTTAGGACCTTTGGAGCGTCGACTGAGATGTAACTTGAATGAGTATGAAGAAGGACTTTCAGACGTAGAAAGAAGACGTACAAGAAGAAATTGTCGTAGTTCCACAACCGTCAGTAAACAAACAAATTGCTAATAAAGATTATGATGCCTTTTCGAGAAAAACCAATAAAATATTGAGTAATATAACAAATAAATTAAAAAACGCAACATTAAAGTATGAAAGAATAAAATAGTTAAAATTGTATGTTGTTGTCTTGTGCCAGCTAGGCTGGCATTATTTGGTACGCTATTCCACTTTTCCAGCTGAACCCTATTTTGGTGTGGACTTCCTCAGTACACACATACCCTTTATAAGGTAGGCAACAATACACAACCCATTCATACAAAGAAAGAATATACAGACAGAGAAAGTATATCCCTGAAAGAATTGGGATTCGAACCCAGGACCTGCCTAGCCACAGTCAAGTACTCTGACCACTAGACAGGGTAGGCTTAGTGAGAACTGTATGAAATTTAAGTATGAATTTTTACTCTCCATATGTTTCTTAATCAATACATACTGAAACATTTTTAATAGTATTTTATAAATAAACAGACGGTATCTTGATAAATATGTTTACCTTTAATATCAAACATTTATTTTTCAATTTTCCCAAACCTTTGATATTTTGAACTTACGGGTCCTTCTGAGTATGTAAAAACGAGCATTTACTGTACATTGCACATGATCACTTTAAGAATAATATTGATTGCAGTTCTCGTTAAATAAATTAATATTTCTTAATATGTTCATTCAATATTACATCAATTTATCTCCGTCACAAATTATGATTTTGGAAGAACACAACTCACGCATATTATAAAGAGCCTGATCATCCTCAAATACTCTTCGCTCGTTTAAAATTTGATTTATTGAAAAATATTTTTAGCTCCATATCAATGTAATCTCTTTATATAAATGTTTTATGTAAAACTAGTTTTCTTTCTTTATAAGAATATAAAAAATTTCTTACCGAAATTTTGAGATATAATACACACACAAACACACATATATATATATATACACACACAGAGAGAATTCGTAACAATGAGCTACTGCGTGCCGAGGATTCTTTTACGATTACAAAAGGTATTTGCAAAATCAATTCCAATGGATCTTTCTTATTACGGCTTAATTACAATAATCAAAAATATTTGAAAAGTAGCAGAAGCGCTCTTTTTTCGATCTGCGGCCGGAACGTCGATGGCCTGAGGTAGGGAGCGTTGGTTGCAAGTTCAACGGTCGTCCGGAGCCGCGAGTTCTCCGCCATCTGTTGTACAGGTTCTAACCCTACCGATATATGTGCAATAATAAATAAAAAATAGTATTCGTTAAGAGAAGAAAAAAAAAACAAATGAGCGAAGGAAAAAATTATAAAAAAGGGAGACAGAGCGACCTTGGCAGAGAGAGAGAGACATGCACAAAACTTAGAGGAGTTATCGAAACGTCCTTCCCCACTTTTTTCTCATCTCGTCAGATGGCTATTTAAGTCAGAATATTCCAGTTTTTTACCCACCCATAAAAATTGCTGCGTGCTTAAGAGTTAGGGGTCTCCCTAGTCATTCATTTTTTGTCGCGAAAGTTGTAAAATCTGTAAAAGCTTTTATCTGCCATACCCACCTCCGAGGCCGGCGGCGGTGCGTGTGTTTCATTTGGAAGTACTTTGTATAAAAATATTTTTCGAAAAACGAAATGATGAAGGCTTTTTTCCAAGTTCCGTGTTTGATTCACTGTTTCAAAAGGAAGGGGAAAGTTGTTGATTTATTAAAGTTTCTACAACAGATAAATATTTATTTATAAAATAGAAAATTATTATTAAAATAGATTTATAATTAATTTTAATAAAATTTACAATTAGTTTGAATAAATATAAATGTTATTATTAAAATAAACATTTATTATATTAAATATAACAAGCATTTATTTCAGAAAACTATAATTTAATAATTAATAAATACATATTTAACAAAAATTTCAACTAATATTTAATATTTATTATTAAATATTAGTTAATAAATTTAATATTTATTATTAAATGAATATTTATTTTATAATCAAATCCATATTAAAGGGACACAGGACAATTAAAACGATAAAAATTAATTTTTATGAAAAATAATAATTTTAATTTTTTAATGAAAAAATTATACTTTGTCTTTGATCTTCTTAGTTTTATTTAATGAAAAAATATAATTTTTCATTTGATTATTATATATAATATGTATTTAACATTTTAATTTTAATATGTTTCTTAATAATATAGGAATATTTTTAAATTAGAAAATTTAATGATAAAGAAATATTTACTTTTTAACGTTTTATCATAATCAACACAAAACATTCCTTTCGTTTCAAACTTCATTAAAATCTATCGAATTTTAACTATTTTAAAAAATACTTTAATATTTTCTTAATTTTTTAAACAGTATTTAAAATATTTTTAAAAAATATGAATTTTTTTACCGGCATATGTTTATCTTCATTCTCATCATAATCAATAAAAATATTCCTTGGGTCTCAAATTTAGTTGATGTTTGTTGAATTTTAAATATATTAAAAATACCCATTGTAAATAATTTTTACATGTTTTTTGAATTTTTATATATTTAAAATTTACTTATTATTTGTGTTCTTAATTGATAAAGACATTTCCCTTGAAATTTTGTTAAAATCTGAGTAAAATCTTTTTGGCAAAACTCTTAACATCAGGCAAAGTAATTATTATTTTTTTGATTTTTTTGTGTTCACAGAAATGTGAAATGATTTATTTCTTATATAAAGTACATGCTTAAAAGTTAGTGTTTATACCAGACAAAACAGAGAATATATTTGAAACTAATAGAACTTAAAAAAAATTACAACTCTTAAAATGATTAAAATTAACAAATTTTTATAAAAATTTTATAATTAAGACAAATGCACAAAAACAATTGTTTCATGTTTATCCACATTAACTATTTTTACAACTTATTTAGGCAAAAGTTCAGGTAAGTGAATTCAAGTAATTGATTCACGAAAATTTTTATACCTAGTTCAAATGCCGTTGAGAAATTGACTCAATCCAACAATCAATTTAAGGATTCGTTCAATTTAATGTGGTGCACCGGAGGAGCAGCGCAAAGTTCATTATTTGAATTGTTTCTACACAACTAAGCGCTTTTGTTGTTGCTGTTGCATCAACATGCTTCTCTACACCTAGTCCTAATTTGGGCTCTATCACTTAGATAGAAGTAGCCGAGTGGAGTCTTTGTGATTTTGAAGCAGGGACCAAGCAAAGAACTCCAATACTGGCCTACTAACCATAGAGGTATCATTTCACAAGGAAGACATTGCGACAACACCCAATTTGAACGGGCTGAAGCTGCATTTAGCAAGCGTGACGGATCTTCAGTTATGCCGGTATTCTAACCTGTTACCTTCCGATAGTGGGAACGACGTTCTCACTAACTACGCCACCAGAGCCCCGGACTATACCTAAAGGATAATGAATTTGAAATATATATATATATATTATATATATATATATATATATATATATATATATATATATATATATATATATATATACATATATATACATACATATATATATATATATATATATATATATATATATATATATATATATATATATATATATATATATATATATATTCACCCATAACCAAACGCCTCGTCATTTTGAACCACAGTCAGTGGATAAGGTCACACCTGTGCTGGCATCATCCTCTTCATATGCACGCCACATCAGAGGAAGGACTTTGGGCATCATATATTAACGTGGACAAATCATCAATCCACCGAGCCATTATCTATAACCATGACTAGACCTTTGGTTAAACCGGATTCGAACTCACCATCTTTCGATAATGAGTTAATTTTATATACATAAATAAAGGTTATAATTTATATGCAATTAGAATTTCTACAATCTTACATATAATTTATTAAGCAAAACTTGCTTTGTATTAATTTGTTTCTATCATATTTATAATATTATATTGTTTTATTGTGTAACAGAAATTATAGATAGTTCCTAAAATATTAAAATATTTTTCACTAATTCATTACCAACTGGATCTTTTGAAACTATTAAGAAATTAATGATCATATAAAGTTGAAAATATATTAAAAGATGAGAAATTAAATTTATTTTCTCTACAATTTTTATAAATTTTCAATGGTACTATTTCAAACCATTTCCCATATACATCAGAAATTCGTTTCAAGGAAAATAACTCATCACACGTGGGACTTCCTGTATGAGTTGGGATGTTTCTACACTACTGGATATTAAAATTGCTACACCAAGAAGGTGACATGCTACATACGTGAAATTTATACGAAAGGAAGAAGGTGCAGTGATATGCAAATGATTAACTTTTCAGCGCATTCAGACAAAGCAGGCGCCAGTAGCGACACCTACATTGTGTTTAAATAAGGAAATTGTTCAGCCGGTTCCTCATACACAAATTGCATTTGAACGTTGTTGCCTGGAGCAACGTTGTTGTGATGCCTCGTGTAAGAAGGAGAAATGCGTACCAGCACGTTTCTGACTTTGATAAAGGTCGAATTGTAGCGTACCGGGATTGCAGTTTATCTTATCACAGTATTGCTGCTCGCGTCAGTCGAGATCCAATGACTGTTAGCAGAATATGGAATCGATATGTTCAGGACGGTAATACGGAACGCCATGCGGGATCTCAACGGCCACCTATCAGTAGCAGCCGAGAAGACAGGCATTTTATCCACATTGCCGTAATGGATCGTGCAACCACGTCTCGAGCCGTGAGTCAAGAAACGGGGTCGTTTGGAAGACGACAAGTATCTGCACGAACAGTTCGACGACGTTTGCAGCAGCATGGACTCTCAGCTCGGATACCATGGCTCCGGCTTCCCTTGACGCTGCGTCATAGACAAGAGCGCTTTCAACTGTGTGATCAACGACGAACCTGGGCTCACGAATGGCAAGACGTCATCTTTTCAGATGAATCCAGGTTCTGTGTACAGCATCATGATGGTCGCATCCGTGTTTGGCGGCATCGTGGTGAACGCACACTGGCAGCGTGCATTCGTCATCGTCATACTGGCCCATCACCTGGCGTGATGGTATGGTGTGCCATTGGATACACGTCTCGGTCACCTCTTGTTCGCATTGACGGTGATTTGAACAGTGCATGTTACATTTCTGGTGTGTTACGACCCATAGCTCTACCCATTATTCGAGCCCTGCCAAACCCTACGTTTCAGCAGGATAATGCCCGACCGCATGTTGCCGGTATTGTACGGACCTTCCTTGATACGGAGCATGTTCGGCTGTTGCCCTGGCCAGCGCGTTCTCCAGATCTTTCACCAATAGAAAACGTCTGGTCAATGGTTGCCGAGCGACTGGCTCTTCAACCAAACGCCAGTCACTACGGTTGATGAACTGTGGCATCGTGTTGAAGCTGCATGGGCATCTGTACCTGTACATGCAATCCAATCTCTGTTTGATTCAATGCCCAGGCGTATAACTGTTGTTATTATTGCCAGAGGTGATTGTTCTGGGTACTGATTTCTCAGGATCTATCCAGCCAAATTTTTGAAAATTTAATCACTTGTTATTTCTAGTATAATATATTTGTCCAATAAATATCATTTTGTTATCTGCATTTCTTCCTGGTGTAGCAATTTTAATGGCCAGTAGTGTATATAACAATTATTCATACTATCATCTAAACAAAGATTGAGAGATTAATAGATTTTTCATTAAGAAAATTGGATCTTTGGCAAATTGCATTAAAATGTTTGGGACTGGAAAACAATTGACCACTTGTTTCTCTACCTTCTTTTATCTTCCCGATTTGTTACATAACAAACTTGCATATCTCCAACCATACATTATGCATTCCGTGTGATAATGAAACAGTCATGGTGCGGCACTATCCCTGAAAGAAGGAATTTTCTTCTTTTTCTTTTAAACTCTTGAAGAAAGATGAAATATTAATGGAGATACTGTCGGAATATTTTTATCCAAAGTCACCGCAAAAAAATAAAATTACAGAAACAATGTTCTTGTATTTTTTTAATTTGAAAAAAATATTCATTTATAAAAGTTTAAACCAGTCACAGACGTCATTGCTACAAAAACATTATTTTTCAAGGATTTTGAGCAATAAGAGTTTATATTTTTCTGAGTTTATATCCATGAAGTTTCATTTTTATGAATTAGTGTCGTAATACAATCCTCACCGATTTTCGGGGGTTGTTACCTTTAAATTTTCCGAAAATAATTCAGTGGTTCTGTAAATGTATTTCTGAGATACATTAAAGTAAAAAAATACCAGATTATTAGAACGTTTTTCATTAATAATCAATGGAGAATAAAACAAGGAATATTGAATTTTTTTAAATATATTTCTGAATTATTTTAAGCATTTTTCTGGGACTGCGACCCACTTGCTTAACCCGGTTTGGTAGAAAATGCATTTTTATGCGTTAAACTGATTCTCAGCAGTTGTTTTCATAACACTGAAAAGAACTTTTACCAGATGGGTCACAAACCTCATCTATATGGAGAAAGACCATTATTTCCACTCTACTTCAGCAGAAACTTTTAAATTTATGAGCTCCAAAAGAAAGGGTATTGCTGTCAGGCGCACTCACATGCTTCCCTGCACCTCACCCAAAGTTGGACTCCACCAGCTGAATGGACACTGCCTAGTGAGTGTTTGTCATTTAGAACCAGTTTCAAAGCAGAAAACCACTTCATCAACCCCTGAAATATCATTTCACTTGAAGAACACGCCTATTTAGTGTGTCTCAACCAGCTTTAGTGATTAGGACGGATCTCCTTTTAGATCGGGATTCAAGCTCAATACCTTTCAATAATGGAAAAAAAATAATAAAAAACAGGCTACGACGACTTTGGTTCTTATTTTTAGCACTACTGAAAATATCCACGAACTGACATTACTGATCCCCCTAATCATCATGGGGGACCCACCGAGAAGTTCCATCCACAAAGCTATTTTTTATACTGCTGTTTGTAATCATTTACAGAGTTATTGCACCAGCATTCTTAGCCGTGAGTTGGGCTCTACCTATTAGACAGAAGCAGCCGGGTGGCGTTTTTTGATTCTGAAACAAGGACCAAGCAGAAGACCTCCAATACTTTACCTGATATCTGCAGAGGTATCATTTCGCTTGAAGGACACTGTGACTACGCACCCAGTTTTAACGTGCCCCTAACGCCTTTGGATCTTTTGTAGGGCTCATTTCTTCCACAAGCATTATTTATAAAGTTCGACTCAACGTGGCCAAGCGATAAGAAAAATGAAAGGCTCAAGTTCGATCACAGCCAGTGTTGAATAGTGGGATGTGAGTACTGTATATATGCTTTTTAAATGTATATCTGCCAAGGTGCGTGCTTTGGTGTTTTCCTGATACATTTCCTTGTGTTAAATGAATATGACCTACCGTTTGCGAAATGTGCTACCAAAAGATAAAAGCAAGGCAGGTAACAATAAAATATTTATTACAGCTTTCATTAGGTACTTTTTACCGCCACAGACGCATTAGAGGGTCTTGAATTATTCCCTCTAAAATCGTAGCTATATCTTTGAATCAGACAATATACAAAGTAGTGTTTAATATGAAAAAGAAATGTTTGGCGTCAGTTACATACTTTGTGCTACGAAAGTTGTTAACACTTGCAATATAAAGTTGTCAAAATAAATTGAAGTAACGCACGTGTAATATTTTATTTTTTATCATCGTATCAATCTTCAAGTGTTTGTTGACAAAGATTACATAGAATGTTGCAGAATATGTCCCATCCCACGAAATCCGATCCATTCGCTGTATTTCCGGATGGTATTAAATTGCCGGACATCAACAAAGACAGTTTGACAAACAATCTGAAAGATTTCACTAAACGCCTTTTTGTAATTTTTGTTACATTACAATGTAGAATGAGAATACAATCAAACAAGTTATGAAAAAAAAAACGGTTGCAAATTTTGATGAATTAGAAGCGAAGCAAAAATCTGCACGTGATGGGACATAATTACTGTCATAGTTGTAGGTAAATCAATTTAAAACATTGTTCAGTGCCACCATACAAAGTTATAAAATCAGACTACAAACAATAAGATTTATTTTGGTGTATTGCAGCACAGTTATAACGTTATTGATTTTCAAGCAACTTTTAGTTTTGTCTTTATAAAGTCATTATATTAAGTGCATTAACATGTATTCATGAAATAAAATTACGCATCGTATTAAATTTTAGTTTCTTCTAAATAAAGTCATTATATTAAATGTATCAATATGAATTCGTAAAATAAAATTGCATAGTATTTAATTTTTATTTATGTTTTGTCTTTATAAAGTCATTATATATTCTATGTATCAATGTATATTTATAAATATTTAAATATAAAAATATTAAAATTTCGGATTTAATGTATGAAAATAGCTCATATTTATGATCAATATTGAATAATGCATGGAAAATAACGCTCTAAAAAGTCCAGTTCTATCCAATCCAGAAAAATCCAATCCAGAAGTCATGCAATTAAACCGAATATTTCCACTTTTCTTGTTTAAAAGCTTCCCCATATTTAATTGAAAAGAGAGAGATTGGTATTTTCTTTCTCGGCTTGGTTTGAACAGAATCTCTAGTAAATTTAATGTTCATGATTACCAGTATACAAAACTCGAAAAAAAAAACATTTATAAGGGGCATCACTGAAAATCGCTAAATGGTGATTTTCGGTGTTTCTTGCATTCATTAAAAGATAATAAAAAACGAAAAGAGAATATTGAAGATTTCTTTTTTTAATTATTTTATGACCATTAAATACATGATCCTCGTCTTTAAGTCTTCATTTCAGAGCAATTCTCAAGATCTGTAAAACCGAAAATTAAATCTTGATCTATTGAATACCCTTTTTAGTTTATATATCCAAGAAGATTAGGTATACCTGCATAACTATAGCATCTTAAGAAATGTTATTGTTATTTCTGAAAATTGGACAAGCAAAGCTCGCATTGTCATCGATTATGTGAAATTAAGCCAGTAAATTGCGTCTTCTATTTAACCAGCGCACAACGAAGGTGAAAGTACGTCTTTGCTTCTAGAATACTCCGATAGATGGCACCACCAGAGGATCCACTTTCTCAATTTTGGTATTGATCTGGAAGGGGAGGAAATTTTCTCATGACATTACACCGATGGTAACTCCTCAACGACCGGCAACTGGACTTTCAATTCCACAGATAAAAAACGAGCACGTATACCGCATGTACTCAGTGGGTCTTTGGCAGCAGTGGGAATCAAACCCCGCCCTTCCGGATGGAAAGCCGATGACCTAGCCACTATGTTACCATAGCTCTCTTAAGAAATAAATATTATATATATATATATATATATATATATATATATTTCTTATATAAATTATCAAGTTAATATTCTACCTTAATATTATTTCTAACAACAACGTGTGAATACGAGTATTCTTTATTGCATTTAGCCCTAAGTTAGCATCTATTATTTACCTGCTAGATGTCAGTCTTCGTCATTCAGTAGCTGGAACTCCTGCTTCCCCTGAGGTATCAGTTCACTTGGAGGACATTGAGATAGTCTGTTCATCGGAATTCGAACACACTACCTTCCGTCAAGGAGAACAATATCCTTATCAACAGGGCTGACTTGACCTTCACCTTGATTGAGTAGAAGTTTTCTATTTGAATCACAGTAATTATTGCAAAATGTATTTGCTTCCTGAAAACAGGCCTGTCAAGATGGAATCTCTAAGATTTTATCCTTTATTGTCTATGAGTGTGGCTCACTTTTTAAGAAATGTCATCCATAAGGACATAAAGCTGGGTGAAATTTCGAAATCTATGTACCTAAGTCAATTGAAACGGATTTCTCAGAAAAAAAAGATAATATATACTTGGAAAAAATAACTGTCACAATTCGAATTTTAATAAACTGTAAAATAAAGACAAACATTGAAATGATGTGATATTCACGAATTTGGATTTCCACTGGTTTCCAATCATTACAACATTTTTTTAAAGTTGAATTTCAGTTTTAGTATATTCTCTCTAAATATTTTAAGGCATTTGGAAAATGTTATACATATGTAGACACTGATTTCCAATATCGTAATTCATCATGCATCAAAAGCATCGTGGAAAATATAGGCATAGACATTTTTATTCAGAATCTTTAAAAGTGGGTTATAGCATAATAGAAATTACACCGTACATACCATCCCCTGGCTCTCTGATGGAGATCAAATGCAATTGTACCTCCCACACGCCAAGCCAGTTGGTTAGGGCGTCGTTCTCACTATCGGAAGGTAGTGAGTTCGAATCCTGGCTTCACCAAATATCCATCGTATTCGCTAAAGGCGGCTGGAGCACGTTAAAACAAAGCGTAGTCGCAATGTCCTGTAAGTGAAAATGATACCCATGGAGTAGCAGGCCAAGTATTGGGAGTCATCTACTCAGCCCCTGCTTCAAAGTCCTGAAGACCCCCTCCCCCGGCTGCTTCTATCTAATTGGTAGATCCCAACTCCGGGCTAGGCACAGGGAAGCATGCTGATGCAACAACAACACTGCTATGTTTAAACAAACGAGTGTCTACTTTAAGTGTTTTTCCTTTGATAGAGGCAAACAACAAACATCCCCCTTGAAAAAATTGCTGCGTCCATCCAGCTTCCCCAGATTGTATTCTGGGTTGCACTGAATTTTTTTTAAGGGACATTTAACATCCAATACATTTTTAATTATAAGGATCAACAACCTTCTGACGATGATCTAACCTACGCCATGTCTTTCTAAGCGTACCAACAACAAAGCTAGACAATGTCATTTTATTAACATTTTGTAAAAAATATTTTCCACATTTATAGTTTAATGTAAATAGTTAATTTTTTTTTAAAAAAAATACTAATTTTTTTTTTTTACGCAATACGTTTTATAAACATAGTGAACAATTAAAAACTTCTGCTACCCAAAATGGTTTCCTGTACTTTGAATTGATTTAGATAGTAAACTGTGCAAACATGAAGGGTTTTAAAATACGATGTAGTTAGTGTTAAAATCTGAAAACGGTTGTAATGTTTTTTAATATGCATCAATTCAGAAAGTTCTTTGGAGAACGTGGCCGTATGTCATGCTATAAAAATAATGAAGACTCCCAATCACGCATTCTGGCACAGACACATGTGTTTTATTAAAGGCCCACGCATCCCCTATTGTTTTAAAGTGGGTAACATTGAGTAGAAAGAACTAGAAATCGGCATCTCATTCAATGAACACAAAATTAGTTTTCCTCACCCATCTCGGGAATCGATCCCGTCTCGTTCCAAAATAAGGAAACACCTTAGAAATACATTTATAAATGATGCTTATAAATGTCCATACAATCTTTCCACCGTTAAAATAACTGAAATAAGGATTTTTAATAAAATTTTTAGGAAATTTTTCTAAAAGAAATGATTTGTAGATGAAGTCGATTTCTTTGTGTCCAAAATGTGACATCATCTTTTATTTAAAAGAAATTCCATTTCTTCTACCAATGAATATCTAAAGCAATACCAAAATTATAAACATGTTCCAGTTTAAAATAGATTAGGTTCCAATAAATGCGGTAACATTTCAATAAGCGCAATATATTGCAAGATGCCAATAAATGAGCGGAGACATAATTAATATGATTTAAATACTGACTTTCTTTGTAAACAACTGGACTTTGACTGATGAAACTTCCGTTAGATGATATTGGATTCAATTCCAAGCAACTTGAAATATAATTAAATAACAAATAAAAGCGAAAAAAAATCCATTAAGCGAGAAGGTATTAATTTGAAATTTATTAATTTCGAGAGTTCAGTACTCACTATTGATGAAAGTGATTTTATACCCACTTTTAAATTGGAAAATAACAATACAGCAACATGCCGAATTAGTTATATTCGCTAAATGCTAGTTAAGACAGTTCAGATCAAAAGCTTGTTGGTTCGATCCCAGCTACAGTTCAATAGCCGGACATAGATGTTACGTGTCAACTTTATCCATTTACGTATGTTGGGATGGTTACTTAAGAGTTTTCCAAGTATCTACAACTGCGACATGAAAGTACCTATGAAAAACGGAAGACAATTACGCGGTTAAGCGCCGAACGAAAACCTCAGGCCAGTCCAAAAAATTTCAGTGTGAGAATGTATGCAGAACAGAAAATCTTGTACTTACATATGTTCCCTATCCAATACGTTTTCTTATGGATGTCGGTTTTCAAAATTGAAAAATGTATCAAACAACTTTTCTCTTGAAACTATTCATTTCGGAAAAGCTTGGCACAGTTAAAGTTATATTAGTGTTTCAGGTTTATAATTGTTAACGGTCTAGCAATAATCTTGATACACACACACACACACACACACACATATATATATATATAAAGCATGATTAAGCATAATTTGAAATTAATGGATAAATTAAATAAATGTTAAAATAAAAACAAAAATCAAAAATGATACGTTTGGCAATGCATTCAAAGCGAAAGTATAGCTTAAATAGAATTACCAAAATATATAAGTAATTGAAATTTTTTTAAATGTTGAACAAATACTAGAAGAACAATAAAACGAAAAGACAACATTATTTACTTACAGTGAACCGATGGAACATATAACCAATCAATAATTTAAAATTTAGAAATACATTTAGAAAAGAAAGAGGGAAATAAAAACATATAATAAATGATATGAAATACCAATGTGGCCAACTTTTTCAGGGGGTGATGACCACATTGGCACAAAGAGTGGCTTCTATGCAATGGCTCCAAAGTAAAGTCTTAATAAAACAACTATATTCCGAAGTCACACTAAAATCTTTTTTAGTATGTCTTCTTCAGGATATATATATATATATATATATATATATATATATATATATATATATATATATATATATATATATATATATATATATATATATATATATATATATATATATATATATATATATATATATATACACACACATAATGTTTGTGTTTCGGAGGTTTCAACGTAGCCTTGTGGTAGGATAGTAATCTTCGGAGCATATGATTCCAAGTTCGATACCAGTTTCTGTTGAATTAGGGAAATTTATCCTCTGCATGCACCTCTGACGGGGTGGTGCTTGAGAGATTTCTGGATCTCCTCATTGCGTCATATGAATTCAACCTGCTATTCATGAAGCGTCCTTTGGGAACAACAGAGCTTCAACAGTTGGGTGAAGTCCATTGGGAGGTCCACAACGCTTTGTCAAAATTATTCATCATAGACAAAAATAACAAATCTATTTTAGTAAATATCTATAAGCATTGCATGCCACAATACTTAAAAAAAATAATTTTTCAAGGCATTCGGTAAATGAATAGTTTGTGGTTTGATGATTTGATAAGTGAGCTTGTGAACGCGTGAACGGGCACACTTTTCTTACTTAGCGCCGCATTGGATTCTACAAGTTAGGTGGAACCTGCTGTGTGGGATTCAAATTTAGAAGAAGCAATTAGAATCATTTAGAATCATGGAGGAAGCAGAAGACCACAAATATCTACCTGCCCTAGAAGTATCATTTCATTGGGAGGACACTGCGACAAGGACGCAGCCATTTTACTGAACACGACGGATGACTAGGTAAGTTGAGATTTGAACTCTCACCACCTTTTGATAATAATAGCACTTAGCAGCAGTCAAAGCTGCTGAGATAAGAAGAAGCAGGAGCATTTTATTGTTTCGAATCACACTAGAAGCCTTATTAAAGACATAAGCCTTATTATACACATATATGAAATGCGCGCGAAAAATGATTCGAATAGATCGGATCTTAATAAATCGCTCTAAGCGTACTGAACATTTTAAGCATTTCTGACATTCATGAGCAGGTTGTTCGTGGATGAATGAGTATCGAACTCGTAGTACCTGTAACAAGGACAACAACTTGTATGATAGGGAACCGTAAATGGCATCATTTTTATCACAACTTAATAATCTCTTTTAAAAACATAAAAAAAATTTTTAATTTCATTTAATATAGCATTTTGTTACGTTCTAGGTGGCTTTAAATAAAAATTTTTTATTCAAGGTTGAAGAAAAATGTGTTATGCTATAATGATTCATAATTTAAATTTTTCCAAAAAGAAAAAAATAAGAAGCAGACAAATATATAAATTAAATCTTAATTCACTCTTTTGTACATAGCATAGATACATAATTTTGTACACAGCGATGCATTCATGCATGGAATGGACTATATTTTAAGGTTAAGTGGTTTCTAATACTTGCCTATCACCAAGCACAACTCATTTTGAAATATGATCAGGTAGCGAGATCATACCTGAGCTGGCACTCTCCTCTACATAACTACGTCACACAATTGAAAGGATGTTGGACATCACTGATGAACGAGGACACGTCTCCAGCACCCAGTGAATGAGAATGTTACACCCGACCCATTCTAATCTGCCCGTGACAAGTGATGCTTCACTTTGGTGATCTTATGGGAAGCGGCGTCAAGCGATTGAGCCGATGGGACTCTTTTAACCATAGATACATATATAGTCAACTAAAGTATTTTTCAAATCGGGTTATTAACTTTGTTTATCACATTTATTTCCGACAAAATGATAACTTAAAGAGCTCACCAATGACGGAAGAGGTTAGCATCCATAACTTCGAAGCAGTAGGTCCCAAGTTCGAATCCTGGTTCGTTCATGGATATATCTTTCTTTCTTTGTGTTTGTCTTTCATCACTTTACTTTGTCCATTATGGAATTGAATAAGACAAAGGCCTAAGGGCTGACGGGCATTAGAAAATAAATGATAACTTAAAAGCCTTCGTTCATTAATTATTAATTTTATTTACTAGTGCATATATTTTAAGTATGAACTACTGAGCAATTTTCCTTTTCTGCCTTAAAGCTATGTATATCATTTCTTTAAGTAATTTTTACCGCGTAAATTGACTTCTGGGACGACTTTTCCGCAGTTGGTGAACTGAATTCATATGACACAAGAAATTTCCAAGTACTCACCCTGAGAGGCATGGATACTGAAGGAGCAACATCCATCTTCCCTTGTTCAACAATGTATGAACTCAAACCCAAAACTCTGTACTCCGAAGAGCAATGTCCTGCCACTAAGCCATGGTGAGTCTACAATAGATTTATTAAAAATGATCCACACACAATTCATATCGTATTTAGTGATATAAAATAGCGATTTTTTCTTCTTAAATGGCCACACCGCCGAGGATAGGTCTTTGATTTCCTCAGAATCGAATTCCAAGCTCTTCTATCCTTGGCCATGAACATCCAATTAACTATTTTTAAAATTCCTAAGTCTGTTTCCGAACAGTCGAGTCACCTAAGAGAGAGTTTAGGTCTCTCACTTTTTTTTAGGAACTGAATGGTCTGTTAGAGAAGATCTTTAGTGTTACACGATTTTCATCCATTTTGCGCAGGTATCCTGTCCACTTAATTCTCTGAATCCTTAAATATTTCTATACCTAGTTCTTTCAAAGATTAATAGAGTTCAGAGTTAATTCTTCAAAACAGCGTTTTAAACGAAGTAAATATGTTCTATTTTATAAATTGCGATTCTTCTTCACAAATTGGGTACATGTTTTCCTTCAAGGACTGTTACCATAATAGATAACTGTCAGCCTGTTAGCTTATCTCGTCTCTTGTATTGATTTTCACCCGTTGAAAGAGAGGAATGCTGAAATTATCTGTGGGCCGTACCTAGAGCAGCAGCAACTGAGTGACTTCCTGACGGTTTCCGTAAGACCAGCAAGAGAAGCATCACTTGCAGCGATCAGTGGTTGAATGGAGGGTTGACCACATTCGCCCTCAAAGGGTTGCTGGAATCCTGTAGGTTAGGGTCGGTTCATCAGTAACGTCCAACATCTTTCTAATGGTTTGGCGTGGCTCCCGAGAGGAGAATGCCAGCTCAGGCGTCAGCTCGTCAGCTGAACGTGATTCAAAATGACAAGGCATTGTGATAAGCAAATTTATTCCTAACCCGTAAACTCTAAGGTGCAGTGCAGTGCGGGGGCTCGCGTGCACCGATCTATATGCATGTAATATCACTGCGGATACGCTTCCATTGGACGTAGTCATCATATGGTTATGAGTCCATTAGTTTTGCCCATACAAAACTGGAAAAATAAATATGTTTGCATTATCGGTGCCATTATACCACCTGAAATAAGACCCATCAGCAGCTGTAGAAAGAACGGAACGCAGAGGGTGAAATGCAGTCAGAAATAGGGATATTGTGCACAAATGTACAGAATGAATGCAGAATAGTGAAATTTACTTTGAATAATGAAAATTTACAATCGAAAGACATCACGTATTTTCCTTTATTTACCTCAAGTCTTTAACAGTACTGTTATTCATGGGGTTGTGCTCTTTTTTTTCTTTAAACATACGTACTCGTACGTGTGTCCAATGGACACGTGTGCTTATAAACGCATCTATAATATATATATATATATATATATATATATATATATATATATATATATATATATATATATATATATATATATATATATATATATATATATATATAACCATGGAGTTAAGAGAATAAAGACAATGCAATGAATTCCCTTGGTATAATATATTGAAAAATTATGCTATTCAAGCTGACTCAATGAGAACACTATAAAAGCGATTTCAGTCAGTATCTGTTAGACATTTAAAAAGCTGAACCAATGCTGAAAGTTTCCTCAAACATTGGAGATTAAGCGTTTTCACACATTTTTTAAATGCAATGTTTTTATATCTGTTCTTGTTTATTCAAAAAAAAAAAAAAAAAAAACATTTTTATTTAACATAAAAAACTTTTTTACACATCAAATAATGTTTTTCCTAATTATGCGATTAAAAAGTCTTTTTCAGTGTATTGTTGCCTATAAAATAATTCTTCGACACTTTAGTACATAGTTATCATCAAGTTACATGGGTTAGTTATGTATTTTTGTAACAATTTCATGCGAAAAGTCGTGGTGACTTGAATGATGAGGCCGACATTCTTCTGATGGGAAGCTAATAAGTTCGAATACCGGCTTAATTAAAGATGCATCGGGTTCACCGGAAGTGGTTATGGCACATTTAATAGGTTGTGGGTCCCAATGTTCGCCCAATGACCTGATGTCTCTGGGGTGGCTGATCAAGAACTCGGGGGGTCATCAGCTTGATCCCTGCTTCGAAACTCCCCCTACTACTTTCACGTAACAGGTAGAAAACAACTTTGGGCTAGATTCCGAGAAAAATGCAGGTTGACCGAAAAGGATTTGTTTCGCATCATCTAAAAGGTTAGCAACTATCGCTATGAAGGGCATCACGTCGAATTGAAAAGGTAAGAACCACAAAATAAAGATACGCATTCAATAGTAGTTGATTAATATGTGCTGTGTGTGTATATATATATATAAGTGACGTCATCAATATTTAATTATAACTTTTGACTGGATAATCGTTCATTCTATTTATAATCTCCCAAAGTCGCATCATTTCTTTTAGAGAAAAATAATTTCAAATATGAATTTGAGGAAAATAGCATAATTCTATTTAAAAGAAATTGTATCAAAAGTTAATGGTCGTAAATCACTGTCCCAAAGAATTCTTGAGAATGCCAAATTTTGTTGCAGGTGAAATCGTCTGTTTTTATCCATGAAAAAGACAATGTCAGATTTTTACGCTGGACTCAATAACTTGGAAAATGTGACGTCACACAATTCACCTGGGCATTTTTTAATTTGACATTATCTGGTAAAAAAACAGTAGACAATTCATAACAAAATTATTTTTGAAAAACCTGAATATTTCTCAGTTTAGATTGATAGTAGGAGTACTTTCCCAGGTTATTAAGAAAAGATGCCTTGAAAGTTCTCCCGTATTTTCTTTAGCAGGTGCATCCAATGGATGCGCCGCTAGACTTTCAGAGACAGAAATCTAGCCTTCTATGAAAAAACTCAAACTTTTTTTCTTCAGTGCAGTTGTTTTGAAAGTAAAATCGTCCCATTTCCTTTCAAATCAAATCTTTGACCCTGATAGCTATTAAAAATGATCAATTATTAAAAATTTCTGTCTGTTGCTGATTTAGGTTTGCCATGGAGGGAGTTATGGTTACAAATAATCATTCCCACATAAAGGATAGTTTCTTTGGAAAAAATAATAAAATACTAGACTTCTTACGTACCTTCATCAATACCTTTTATAAACATTAAGAAAGTCAATTTTCTAATGTTGAGAAACATTTTCACACCATTTTCAGAAAAGCACGCATTTCTTATTCTTAACAGATTAAATCTTGGAGCAGCTACGGATGTGGTAGTTCAATACATTATTTAAGAAAAAAAGTTTTTTTTATTTTAAAAAGCAAGCAGATTTTGAATTTATTGAGAAAGATATGCACATTAGTAATTAACACTATTTTAAGTTATTGGATGAAATCGAGATTCGAATTAAAAAGCGAGCATTCAACAATTCATGCCTCCTGTGAAACTATAAAAATTGAAAATCCATAATCGTGTAACGTAAAAAATAAGCGTAAATTTTGATATGCTCCCCCAACCACATGATTATTATTGATAAAAACAATTCTTCCATATGCTGAGTAGAATAATAATTTGCTAGTCTATCAGATCTAATTGTTTATACATACAACTTGCTGAATGTGGAACACTTTCTTTTCTTTGAGTTAAGGTAGCTTATTAATTTCCCAAATATATACGTTATCTTTGTTCAACTGCTATGCAATATAGATATATATATATATATATGTGTGTGTGTGTGGATTCGAACTCTCTAGCTTTCAATAATGAGAATGACACTCAAACCAACCAGGCCACCATTGGCTGATACCGCATTGTAGGTTAAAGGTTGTAAAGCATTCTAACGTTTACCCCAATATTGTCTTCCCGGAGAACTTTTCTTAGATAGGCGGCCATATACATGTGTCACAAAGGAGGAAACCCGAAAAACTCACGTCAGCAGCAGAGGTGCATACAGAAAGCAGAAGCGCAATATTCACCTCTCGTCATTCATTAATGGTCGGAATTTATCGAATCCGGTATATATATATATATATATATATATATATATATATATATATATTTATATATATATATATATATATATATATATATATATATATATATATATATATATATATATATATATATATATATATATATATAGTTCTGTCCATTGATCATTGGGGATGTTTTTAAAACCATAATAGAGATAGATCTTGTCTTAAGCATATGCGATCACAGAAAGCTAATTCAGTTCAGCAAACCATTTCGGACCATATTCGAAAGATTGGATTGGTCAAAATGGGTGCCATATGAATAAAGTCAGCATCGAAAGGAAAAGGGTAGATTGTGCAGAAAACCTAGCCTTTGAAACTCCAAAACAAATTTGACTGTGAAGAAGAGAATGTATATGGTAAGACATTTGAAAACCAATACATAATCAGCATTAAAAATTGAATGCAAGGCTCATTTTGGCAAAGTAAGGTCAGCAAATGGATAATTTAAATGAAGCAGTCCCAGAAAAGTGGCTGGAGATGTTCCAAGAATAGAGCTCATCGAAAAATTGCACTACTAAGCTGGGAAATTCTGTCCCATACACCATAGTCTCCGGGCTTATCTCCCTCTAAATACCACTTGTCTGTCCTTACGAAATCTTTTAAAGGGCAAGATATTCAAAAAAAAAATAAAAGAAGAAATCATTCAATCCTTAATGAAACATCGTTCAAAAATGGGGCACACTAACTGCCATCCTACTGGGAAGAAGTCATAAATAATAATGATAACTACATTATTTAATAAAGTTTATTGACATTACGAAAACTTTGCATTTTGTTTTATTCCAAAAATTTACAGAACTTTCCAACAGACCCAATATATTGTTTTCATTTCTTTAAAGTTTACCAAAGCTACTGGATAATTAAACTGCGCGATTAGGACAATCTCCACCAATAAAATAATGTGTAATACTTTATTTCACATAGATTTAAATATCCGAAAACACTTTCACTGGTAGTATTCACCGCTGCTGAGTTTGATAACATTTAAAAAACGCCCCTAGCATCGGAATACTTATACAATACTTTTGTGCATTTGTCGTACATTTTTTTGCAAGGAGACTTTATTCACACTCCCTCAAAAGACACCCCATGGAAAATATTGAAGAACCCATTTCATGAGATGTGCCTGGAGTAAGTATCTTCCGTTGTTCAGCTGTGTCTGGGTTCGATTCCAGTAACTTTTGCATTCCAAACAGCCCAGTCTTAGTACAAGTCACAGAAGAGCCATCATTATTCAGTTAAACACTAAGTAGAGAGTTGACAGCTAAATATATTATAAAGTACTCGAAAATTAGCCGAGTACAGTTTTTCCAGACTTTATTCGACAGTGAGTAATATTTTCTTTCCGTAAAGAAGAAAATACGGAACAAAAAAATAAGTATGCAAAGAAGAAGAATCTTCACCTGTAATTTTACTGTGACTGGTTTCAATCCCGAGACTTACAGCTGTAAAGAAGAAGACCCTACCAAGAGGTCACACACACACGCGCGCGCGCGCGCGTTGAGCATCTATTCAAATATACAGAAGTCTTAACTTCGACAAAGTATAAAAACGATGTCCCTGCATGCTCAAGCACTCATACATAGTACCGGTTTTATGTCATATCTAGTACTCGTCATCCTTTAGTACCGGTCCTGTACCAATGTTTCTGTAATTGTGATGTGTAGCTTCTCTCACAATTTAAGAATTATAATATATAAGAATTTTCAATCTTCGTTTTGCAATAAATAAATAATTTCTATCTTATCATATACATGTCTACATAGATTTTTTAGCAAAATAAAAGCAAATGTTTTATGTAATTGGACTTACTATTATATCGCGCGCGAATATACCTTCAGAATTTTTTTAAAAATAAATATAGAATGCAACAGAACATAATATTATAAAAAGTTATTATATTATATAATTGTAATATAATAACTTTTCTAAAAGTTGTTTTTATTAAAATCATAAAAGAATTAGACAAAAAAAGAAAGAATAAAAATAAAAATAAGTTAACAAAAAATAATAAAAATGATAAATAATTTGGAATAGAAAGGTATTCAAAGTATCCCACGTTAATCAAAATTAATAAATAAAATGTTTTATAATGACTATAAACAAATAAAACAGTTAGTTATTTTTGTTTTATTAACATAAGGCAATTTGACAAAAATAAAAGCTTTTTAAATGGAGAAGATATTAGCAATAAGCAAAAGATTAAAATCATTTAGAATACAAAGGTATTCAGAATATAGTACCATAATCGAAATAAATAAATAAAATATTTTCAATAAGAATATGCAAAAAGACAAAAAGAAAAAGAAAAACGTGATATTTTTAAATGTAAGATACAAATATTCCAAAAGAGTTTATTTGCTCATATCGGCGTTCTTAGAATTTTTGCGATTTGCATTACCTAACTACTAATTGTTCTTAATCAGAATTGAAATATACTTTGAACAAAATGAAATTGAATTCAAGTGAAACAGCATATTTCATCAAGTTCGATTCCAGCTATTCCTAGTTATTTTAGAAGTGTGCGCTTCCAGTTACAGTGAGAACTATATCATTCTCTTACCCAAATATGCAAAATGAATAAATGCGCATTATATAATTTAAAGTTTCGGCAAAGAACCATTCATAAAAAAAAGTTGCATTCATTTGTATAATCAGAGATTTCCGGTAAGAGGCATATTCAAATTTTTGAATCGCGTTGAGCAAGGAGAAAGGAGTGGGGGAGAAGTAGATCTTCAGGTGCGCTTATGATAGTGATTGGCGTTCAACTTCATCTGCACTGCCAGCACAGGAATGCGCACTTTTATGATTGTTTTTTAATTTAATTTTTTCTGTGTTCTTGTTATCGTTTCTTTTTATGCATTTGGACTTTCAGCGTTGTCTCTTTTTCTTAAAGTTGTGCAGCCGAAAGCTTTACGCTCGCTTAGGGTAGAATATTTTTATGATAAAATTCCTACAAGTTGGTATTGTAATTGAAACTACTTAATTGGAAAAATAATTCATAACTTCATACGTAATTGATTAATTTTATTACATAACTTTATATGTAATTGAAAGAGCACAAATAATTGATAACTTTAGAAACGAATTCAACTTTTTACCTTAACGTTCGTGAGGGCTTCTCTGCATTTTACAAACGAATTTAAATAATAAAAGAGAAAAAAGAAGAAAAAAAGATATGGGGAAATAATTTCGAAAATTGGGAAAAATTCACACAGTTTTAAACCTGCGAAGTTTTTCCCGAGATATTTAACACATATATACATTTATTCAAAGTAATGAAATATTACTCATTTTCTATTTGGAATAATCTTCAGTTCTTAGAGGTGGGATGAACATAAAATGATACAAATATATGACATTATATAATAAATTGAATTAAAAGATCGCGAGGAGAATTTAGATTTAAAAAAATCATACTATTTTTATTTCTTTATTTTTTTACTAAAAATATTTTAGAGAATAATTTTCCAGTGAAATATATTTTACATTAAATTTTTTTTGCAATTTAGATGTAATTCTATGAAGAAATATAGGTATTTTTTTTATAAAGTATTACTTATAAAAAACGTCTTGATTTGCAAAGGAATTACGAATTATAATGACATGATAATTATAAAGAAAATAAATATTTATTAAAAAAAAAACAACTACGCAATTCTTATATAGGTATACACGAAAAAGAAAGATGAAAAAAATTGGGATATGAAACGAGGGAAATTATCCCATTTAATACTGATCTACAGAGTAAATAAATGGTCATCGAGATAAAACTGAATAAAATTTTAATGATGATTATACAGAATCTACAAAAAAAGGTTGAATTTTAAAGTTCACTTCAAATTTAAAGAGAAAATTGAATAAATTAAAAAAAAGTGTTTATTATGTTTTTAAATTGTTTATTCAGATTAGAAAATTCATTAGTTTAATTCTTTCATTTATATCTTTGAGTGAACTTGTAGATATATAAGAAACATTTTTATATTAAGTACTAATATATTATATAGAAAACTGATAAAATTGGAAATTTTCTTCTTTCACGACACTCTATAAATTACATTCAAAGGAGTATTTCATTATTCTTTTATTTAGAGTATTTAATGTATGCGGAGTAAAAAATATTATGTCAATTTAAACATGGAATTATTTTCTGCCCAAATGAATACAGAAAAAAAATATGTTAAAAAATTTGAGCCTTTTACCTTGAGCAGTGGAAATGAGGGAACCGATGAGGACCGCAGAGAATAGCAGGTGGAGGAGCGCCGTAGGCGATGGGCTGAGCATGGTCTTGGCACGTAAAAGGACAAACTTTCTTTCCCGAAGAAGCACGCTCGCTCTTGTGTGTGACTACTCTCTCTCGGAGGAGGACATCCCGGCCGCCGCCAACGGCGCCAGCTCGCCAAGGTACTCTTTCATCATTTCTTCGCGACACAAGGCTCACAATAATAAGGTATAAGTACTTACATATATGCATGTTTATTGGTCAAAATAAAATTTAAATATAAACTAAATAAAGTAAAAGGCGATTTAAAATCTTTAAGAAATTTTTTAACATGCGTGAAAAAAATAAAGAAACTTGAATTTTTCAAATCACAAAAGATCTTTTAGCAGAACAGAAGAACGTTTCTAATAAGAAAAAGATGAATAAATAAACAATATATATCGATTAAAATAAGTTTTTTTGGAATAACTGCATTATTTTATCTACATTATAAACAATGTAAAAAATTTAGGAAATTATTTAATGAATTAGAGAAAAAAATATAGTAACTTCACTATACTCATTGTAGAAAACATTTTTTAGAAAATACGCAAACGTGTCTTATAAGATCAAAATTAATTATTTAGAAAACAAAGGAAAACAGTTTATTATAGAATAAATAAAAAAAAGTTACGTATATCTCTATCTGTCTACGATAATTAAATTTATTAAAAAAAGAAATGTAAAATACTTAAGAAATATTTTTAAAATAACTATTAAATAACTAAATTAACTTAAATTACTAAGATTAGAAAATAAATTTTATAAAACAGAAAAATGTTTATTATAAGAAAACAAGATGAGAGAGAGAACCATTTAGAAAATAAAAAAGCCATTAAAAAAGTAAAATAAGTAGAAGTAGACATTAAAAATGAGAATTGCAAAGAAAGAAAAGAATATTGAGAAATGAAAGAAATAAAACTCGCCCCTTCTCACCAAGGCAACACAGGATAAGGGTAAGGATTTCAGATTAATTTGTATTAAATTTCGGAGTAATAAATACACAAACGAACTTTTCCAGATGTATTCGAACGAAAATTTATTAATAATTTTTAAAAAGAAGGCAAAAGTTGAAAAAAAAATTCTCAAATGAGATTACAAAAATATTATCGTATTTAAAGAGAAATAGAACTATATATATATATATATATATATATATATATATATATATATATATATATATATATATATATATATATATATATATATATATATATATATATATATATATATATATATATATAAGGAATTGAATACTGAGTTACCAGGAGACGCAGATCTTGCTCAGGATATTTCTTTGAGTTCACTCCTGGTATGGAAAACATTTTTATTGAGGTGTAAGTGTGTTTAATGTCATTCGTTTCCCCACCCTTATCGATTTAATAAACCTTCCCTCCTCATGAGCAGCTGATTCACAGTTCACGAAACGGAAACCTCGGTGACCAAGAGATATGATGCTACTAAAATAGCTTTATTTTCACTGTTACTTTTTACCCAACGGTTAGCCCTTGAGTCACGAACCCTCTGCTACAACAAGCCCAGAAAGTGCTACTCATTTGACGTTACCCAGCGGGCACTTGTGAATCAAGTCACGGAGGTGAGTAGCGTTGCCTGCGCTGTACCACCACGAACCCGTTTATAGGTTGAGCCACATCATTCATGCATCATCGCAGAAGAAAAGACAGAGAAACACAGAGAGAACAGAGAAAGACAGTAACATCCATGCCTAGACCGGGATTTGAACGTGGGGCCTACAGCTCAGGAATCAGGAGCGCTAAACACTCAGCCATCGATCAGCATTTTCACTACTATATCATCTGAAATTTATTTTTCTAGAAAATAGGATATCGTTCAAATGCACTGAAGCAAACATATTCCTGGCATTTATAACTCCTATAAGATGTTTGCTTGTGTTCATTGTGGTTCCTTTAAAATATAATTGTTAAAATCTAAAAAAGGAAGATGCCTGCTTGTGTTCAGTGGTTCATTTAAAATATTATAGTTAAAATCTAAAAAAAGGGAGATATTTTACTTGCGTTCATTGATTCATTTAAAATATAATTGTTAAAATTTAAATAAAGAAAGATATTTGCTTGTGTTCAGTGGTTCATTTAAAATATAACTGTTAAAATCTAAGAAATGGAAGATGTTTGCTTGTGTTCAGTGGTTCATTTAAAATATAATTCTCAAAATCTAAGAAAAGAAAGAAGTTTACTTGTGTTCAGTGGTTCCTCTAAAATATAATTCTTAAAATCTAAAAAATGGAAGATATTTGCTTGTGTTCAGTGGTTTATTTAAATTATAATTGTTAAAATCTAAAAAATGGAAGATGTTTGCTTGTGTTCAGTGGTTCATTTAAAATATAATTCTCAAAATCTAAGAAAAGAAAGAAGTTTACTTGTGTTCAGTGGTTCCTCTAAAATATAATTCTTAAAATCTAAAAAATGGAAGATATTTGCTTGTGTTCAGTGGTTTATTTAAATTATAATTGTTAAAATCTAAAAAATGGAAGATGTTTACTTGTGTTCAGTGGTTCCTCTAAAATATAATTCTTAATATTGCTATGAGATGATGTGATTTTGATCCTTTGAGAAGAGCAGATTTATCGAGCAGAAATAAGTTTATTGCATGAAATCACAATTGCAACTGCTTGGCTGAATCCAGTTCACAAAGTGAAGGTTCTTTTTAAATTTAACTTTAACTTCTCTATAACTAAAGTGAATTATTAAATAGATCAACATTTTATAATTTTCTTATTTTGTGGAATTTTTTATTCTAACAAATAATTTAATAGAAAGCATTTTTTGTTGCAACACTGTGTAAAGTTGCTTATTTTTATTAAAATTAAGTTTATAAAAATTTTTTGATTTCATTTAAGAAGTTAATATAGTTTAAATGTCTAACGAATATTATACATGAAAGGAAATTAAAAAAAATAAGAGTTAATTTTTTTATTTGAAATTAAAAAATATCCTATGATTTATATAACGTAATTAATATTAAATTATTAGTTAAAATATATTATTAACTAAATTATTAGTTAAAATAAAAATGTTCATTGCGAATAGAAATTCTGAAGTAAATTATGCAATTTAATGTAATTTGCAATTATTTATTTATTTGTAAAATTGATTAATACTACGGATATACGAGGGAAGTTTAGAAAACAGAGACAGAAACGCCCATCAACATTAAAATTATTATAATTTCTTACATTTATTTTTGCGAAAATGTGTTTCAAAGTAATTAAAAGTAATTTTGCATTGTAAATAAAATATTTAAGAATTTATAGATGTGTTGCGTTAGTTTTGCGGTAAGAGAATACACATTATTTGCAAATAACATTGAAAGTTAATTCAAAACGAGAGAAAAATTCCAAAAGATGTCCGAATTTTTAAAATAGCCTTATTTGTTGTAAGTGCATTATTTTTCCGAAGAAAAAAAAAACAATTTAAATATGAATTTATCACCCATTTGATGTATTGAATTCAAAGTATTTTATTATGTATTCAAATTTATAACATTAACATAAATTTAATTTCAAATAATGAGAAATACTTTAAACTTTATCAATAACTTATTTTAACATTCACTAGCAATTGGAATGAAGTGGAATGGACTAATGAAGTGGTTTTCTATAAAAAAAGACAATGTGAAATAAATATCTGAATAAAGTCATCGCCTATTTTTGTGGAATAAATTTTTAATTTAAAATCCTTTTCTTCATTTATATTTCTCGAGAAATTTTGGAGTTTCACAGTCCATATCTCTTGAGCGATTAAGCAATTTTTTTAAGGAATTTGAAAATTTGCACAAATATACAAATATATAGTATGTAGAAAGACATTTGTTGGAGCAGAAAGTGTTCTAGTGATAAGAGAATTCTTCACAATGAAAAGTTTTGTATTTGATACCAACAATTGCTGTACAACTGGAGATGAATGTCCTGGCATGACTTTTGTTTTTTCTGTCTGCGTGGGTACTTGAAATGTATATAATTTCTTTTTTTAAGAACGGGACCATGACATCTACAAACATTTCTTTTAAATGTACTTATTTTACAATTCTACTTGCCAGCTTTGGCAAGTATTAGTGACACGACGTAATCTCCGAAACGGAAGGTCTTAAGTTCGATATGACTATGATAAACAGGTGCTGCTGTTTCTAAATGCACTTCTATTAGGATGAGCCCTTGGAGTTTTTACAAAGTTCTTTCCTGTAAACAATCATATCATAAACAAATAAATAATGATAAGACCAAAATCTGATAACAGCTTCCAATGCTATACTATCTAGTATGCGTCTAGTATATTTTCATTTACATTTGAAACTTAGTTTAAAAAGGAAAGACTTTGCTCTCGAGGAAACAGCTACTTTAAACTGAACTGCACCATTTCTTTTTCCGTATTCAATGTAGTAATGATGCAATAGCAAATTAATCCAGGTTAGGAACATTTTTTTTAGTTTTAATGCAAGTTTTACTCTTTTCTGAAATGCATGCTTAGATAAGCATATTAAATGCACAGTCTTTCCAAACGAATAAATATAGATTCGTACTAGACAATTTTAAAGTTATATGAGCAATGTTTCACGCACTTCTGAATCTTATAGTTAAATTGAAGAAATATTTGGCGCATTTTTTGAAAACGATTTATAAATGACTGGAAGACAAACTGCATTTTTATTATAAAATTCACACAATGGTATTCGCAGAGGATGAAAAAAAACATTACTTTTCAATTTCGCCAGTCATTTCTAGTGACAACAGTATTCAAATGATTTGAAAATGAAAAAAGATAATAATGTAGTAGAAAAAAATACTTTGAAAGGCATATTGATATCGATTATAATTAGGGTTAAAATATTGTAACTCGTTGTATTTTGTTTACTGTCGATGTTACCATTTGGCGACTTTATCGTTAAGGGAAAAATTATCAAAATAATTTATATTAAAATTTTAATTTCGGTACTCAAGGAATTGATTATTAGTTTGTTTAAAAAGTTCTTATAAAATTTTAAAAAAAACATTTTTTACCTAATAAAGAAGAAAAAATATAAGCAATGGCATAATTAAATTATTTCAATATTAAAAAAAAAAAACTGAAAAATATTGTTTTAACATCTAAAATAAAAACACTAATATTGCATCATACTTTATTTCAGAAACAATAAAGCTAGTTATCCTTTTCTAGTTTCAAAAGTTTTATATAAGCATTTTACCTGCTAAATTATACAACAATTAATTTTTCAGAATTTAAAATTTAATCAATCATCTCAATTATGGAAAGAAAAATATTCTCTAAATATATTTAAAAAAAAATATTAAGTGAGAGATCAAAATATTAAATATTCCACTTTTGATGGATGATGTTAGAATTTTAATTACTTTAATGTTATCAGATAAACAATCCCCCCTTTTTTAAGTGATTTTGACATTTCAAATACGTATCAATTCACACAGATAATTATAACATGAAATAATTTTCTTGGCAAAAGAAAGCGATTGTCGCCAGATTCTGGCACTCGAAGATGGAATCACCGAAAACGTAGTAAAATCCGAAGAGTTTGTGAGTGAATTTGCTCATCGCCTGCGCAGACAGACCACGTGACAGGGGGGCGGGATCTCACTCATTGAAGACGAAAAATTCACTTCGATTCACAGGAACACGTGACGTAATGTTTCCGCGCCAACCTCCAAAGCGTGCATGTTCACAGGCACGACTCCGTTTAGTGGGGAGCGCGGAGCAAAGCTCCCTCTAAGATTCCTCGAGGCACCTGAAACAGAAAACTATCTGCACCTCAGACGATATCTTCGCTTAAATTACTTGATCGGTCTTGACGTTCGATATAAGGTAGATGATCGTTTTCATGAACTCGGAAGGAACGATTAAATAATACATAAAATCATAAATTCATAAAACAGAAAACAAAGTATTTGATCTTAAAAGTAATTTTTTTAACCAAGCTTTTTTTTTATAAATTAAGAATTATTAGAAAACAAATTATTTAATATGCTTTACATAAGAAACACATGACAAAATAAAATTCATATTTCATTTCTTATAAATCAGACAAAGTAATTGTTATTTTTTTTCCATATTTAGCATCCTAGATAACGCCCTGCTGGTGCCTTGCATTTTGAGGGAACTAGAGACCAACAGACTTTTATTTCACGCTTCGCCAGTGGTCACATAAGGGGCCTCAAATATGTGCAAGATCAAAATACTTTTAGTCTGAGCACAAAATGTAAAACTGAACATTCATCGCTTGAAAAGCTTGAGCTGCTTGAATTTTGAATTGTGGAAGAGGCTTTTTCAAAACCCCTTGTATTTTTGGATTTCCTGGCTGTTTATGGACTTGTGGAGTTGATCTAGTATTGGAATCAAACCATCTGGAAATAACAACAACATTTTTTCCCTGTTTCTAAACCATATTTTTTAAAATCGCATTTTTCCATTTGTTCGTTTTCTACGTTCTTAATCATTGAATCAACTGATTCCTTTTAGGCACATCTGAGTCCGCTTATAAAAAGCTTTAAGCTGAAGTTTTAGTAATCAGTGAGTTTCGTTGTTCCATCTTCTTTGAAGAGGTCAGATAAACGTGCTCTGATATCTACAGTTGCGGTGTTTTTTAAATGCAACCCTGCCTGTCAGAATGGTCATTCACAAGTCCATTTCACCTGACTCTTTTCTGTGTCATCAAAACAACCATTTACAGTAAATTGAAACCTAATAGATGCAGCTGTAGATAACAAACACAGTGTTTTGCCAAACAAAAATAATTGTATTTGCACCAGCATGCTTCCCTGTACCTAACCCTAAATTGGGCCCTATCAGTTAAATAGAAACAGCCGGGTGGAGTCTTCGTGATTTTGAAGCAAGGACCAAGCAGAAGATTACCAGTACTTGGCTTGCTATACCAAGAGGTGTCATTTCACTTGGAAGACATTGCGACAAGTCCCAGTTTTAATGTTCACCAGCCGAAATTAGCGAACACGAGGGATCTTCAGCTAAGCCGGGATTCGTACTCACTATTTTCCGATCATGAGAACGTAAGCTCCAGTGGCTCAGTAACTTCACGTCTCTTCCCGTTAAGATAAGTAAAGTGAAGCCTCATTTTCTATGGGTAGTGATTGAGAGGATGACCACCGTACTCTCCCTCACTGGGTTGCTGGATCTCCGTGGGTTGGAGACGTGTTCACGTTAATATGTGAAGTCCTTCCGCTGGTGTGGCGTGGGATGCGGAGAGAAGGGCTCCAGCTCAGTTGTGAACTCATCACCTGACAGTGGTTCAAAATGACGAGGCATTTGGTGATGGGAGGGTATTTCAAACCCGTTAACCTAGAGGTACAGTCCGGAGCTCGCCTGCACCGCAATCTATGTATGATTATGAGAACGTCAACCTAACCAAACAGGCCCCCGCGGGCCCTACGAAAGTAATAGAATCCTAAATTCCCTGCCAACCCTTTTAGTTCCTTACACCTTAATACCTTAAATCATCGAGAGGAAACGAACATTTAAAATATCAGCTGACGGTTCCTATACCGTCGGTGATTGCACAAAGCAGAATACGATACACAATGGAATTTTTTCGATAGTTATACTTCCTGTGCTTTTAATTTAGTTCTTTTTCAATTAAACTTTGAATACCCTTCTACACACCGACAGATAAAACTTTATTGTGGTATAACAGCACTGTTAAATGAAATTAAAACCAAACTCTGATGAAGAATGCTGAAAATAACTCGAAAAATTTTGTACGAAAAAAAATTTTTTTCGTCCGTTCCGAGACGGAAACAAAATTTAGGTACGACCATTAAAATATTTCTAGGAGAGAATTGGGTTGTTTTTATAATTATTATAAAATATAAAGCAAAGTATGTAAAATAGCACAACTAAAAGTATATACAGACATTTAATCATTCATCACAAAAACTGACAACAAATAACAATAAATAAAAACTTATTTTAACACATTGATTCAATAAATCAAAATAAATGACTATTGATAAAATTTTCAAGAATAAGTCTTTCTGTATTTAGAAGATTACTGAAACACATAATTTTCGACAAATTTGAATAAATGAGATGAGATTAACAATTGCTAAAATAAACCTTTCTGTACGTTAGTCTTTCTAATATGAGTAAACATTGACACGTCATTGCTTTAACTTATACAATGTAAACACTGTTACATACAATTGCAAACAATCAAACTAAATGACAATTAGTTTGATTGTTTGCAATTGTATAAATTTTCTTTACTTTAGAAATTTTCTGAAACGCACTGTTTTAACTGTTATACACTGTTACTATAATTCAAATGGGAATGGGTTACCATTTTAAGCGAAAATCTTTCTGTATTGTAGAAATAGTTTGAATAACTTTTTTCAAATGTGTAACAAAGTAAACTGAAAGAGGAAGACTTATTTTAAAAGCAAAGAAAAATTCTTCACATGACTCTATTCCTAAGAAAATTACTGCAAAGTAAAAAATAAATTTAAAGCAAATACAAAAACCGTTGAGCGAAATTACATTCCTTTCATAAATTATCTTAATCATTTCCTGTATTTCTTCGAATAAGACAATTAATTGCTAATCAATTACGGCATTAACTTTTAAATATGGATATGTTTTAGGGAATTTAGGCGATATGGAATTAGTAGGGTATACCTTCCCGACTGGCAAACTTTGCAATGTCTTTCATCGCCAAGCAATTCAAACGCTGTTGCCACTTAAAAAAAACGGTAAAAGTTTACAATTCGGTATTTTTTGATTCTTTGGTGCCAAGATGTGACTAACAAGATGGTCGCTACATTAAAGCTATACAGATATAGGACTCTCCGAAATTAAAGTTTATCGTTGAAATGTATCTTCAAACCACACACACAAGTTGTAACCGATTATTTTCGGAACTCAAAATACGATATATAAGACGGAAAAATGATGTAAAACACGAGAAAAAAATTCAAACCGTGAAACAAAAAATCCAAAAGGCAACATCAATTGAAACTTGAAATACCAAAAGGAAAACTGGCAACACTAAAATTAAAACGATGGAATCCAGATTTGGCGATAACTCTCTAGAGTAGATATATCATACTTATACCAGAGGTAAAAATTAAAATGCCTAACATCAGCCTTAGATAATTCATATTTAAAGGAAGGCAGTATAAAAACAAATAAAAATGTAGGTAAAAATTTCCATTATCATAAATCCTGATTTTAAATAATTAAATAAAAATAAAATCCTTTTTGTTATTATAACACATAAACCTAATATGTTCGCTAATATGAAGTACAATAACGTATACAATAGCAAAAGACCATCAAAAAATGTATAAAATTTAAGATGAAATAAATGAATGAAAATAATAGCAAGGAAGTGATGATAAATACTCATCATTTAGTAAAAAAAATGAGAAATCTGTTTCGTTAATCTTCAAAGTAAAATCAAGTAAAATTGAAAAGAAAATTATTGAAAAAAAATATAATACCGAAAATACTCCAATAGAACCTGAGCCATTGAGTTATTGAAAAACAATGCCGAAGAAGTTATCCAAGATTGTCAATGAGTCTGCAGTAGTTGAAATTCTAATTTGTTATAATAAGAAAAATGTTACAAAACAATTCACCACCAGCTACAATAGATATATTATACGATATCTATAACAATATTGATATACAAAGTATTTTTCTTGTTTCCCAAAATGCAAAATTGGGGAGATTTGGATAAAATATTAAGTTGATTAAAAAGGATATCTAAACTAAACCATGATCGGCAATACTTATATTTTCTAGTATTTCAATATTTTTCTCTTTTTCCAAATTTATATGAAAATGACTTGATTCTCTCCAAATTCCGAGATAATCATTGCCACAAATTTTAACGAGTTTCAGAAATCTTATTTTTTTAGAAAGATTAAAATATTAAAAAAAAGTGCATGCGCATTATGGAAACAGATTATGTCGGAAAGTGTAATGCATTTTGGCACTTTTCATTTCAATGTCGCGACTTAACATTCAACTACCCTCGTACTTAATCATCTCGCACATTGAAAAACTTAACTATCCGGTGCGTTCACATAAGAGTTTCCTGCCACCACTTCTTAATGGTAACTAGTCCCAGCATTTTATTTAGAAAACAATCGATTTCAATTTTTATTGCGAGACCCGGACGAGGGATCCAAAACAGGAAGTTTTCCTGAAAAAATAATTCTCGTATGTTGCTGGTGTTACTGAAGAAATGTTGGATTACTTCTGGAGGAAAATTGCTTGATGGTGCAAACTTCTTAATGCCTTTTGCGTTAGAAAAACTTTTGGTAGACGTTTAACAATTTAAACTTAAATCGAAAGATTTTTGGGCGACTCACATTTTAAATGATAAAAACTGGATTCTTGATTTTTTTTGTCACCGGGAATTGCTCAACTTAATGACCAAATACCTTTGTTAGTAGTTTTAGCATTTACCACGTAAATTACCATCTGAAAGATACTTCATAGAAAATAGGACGCATCCTCTTATCGTCAGGGAGTAAACCTGAAAAATACCCAAGCACCCACCTCAACGGGCATGCATTCTGAAGATAGAAGCGCGATGTCCATCGTCAGTTGTCAACAAAGACTAGGCGACAACGAGCTTCTGGTTTGGAGTTTGGGTGCCACAGCGGACAACCTACTCGTGAACCCAGTTTAAGGCAGTAAAATGTCAGATGCATGGAAAAACCCAACACAGGGTGATCACTTAAACCTCCTACTGTCTGGCCGAGAAAGCATAACTATTCCAGCAACAACACCATGGACTAGACAAGTTTTTGCTCTGATCAACTGATGGTATGGTCAAGTACCACTAGGAAAATGGTTGGCTCTATACCGAAATAGACCAGGCAATCCCAAACTACTAACCCAAATTTGAGACACCATTCCCCATCTATTAATAGACACATTCCCATGACAAAGCCGGAATGTGTAGTAACATTAGGATCTCGTGTCCTCTAAGGAGATTTTGAGGGAAATTTGGCTGTATTCACGTGTACCTAGAGGAAAACCTAGAAAACCTCTAGAACCCACCCCGAACAGACTTTTAACTCTACTGCTGTTACAGAGTGAGCCGCAGTTCACCCATTGAAGGTTGTCGTCACCAATGATGAAGTTAGTTCTTCCGGAGAATTCCCTGGTCAGTAGCTTCTCTAGCATGTCTGTAGTTATTGGTCATGGTGGTGTGGTTGATAAGAGGGGATGTTTCATTATCAGAAGCTAATGACTTCCAATCCCGAGTTAATCAAAACACACAGTGTTCATGAATGCAACTAGGACACACAAAATAGGTCTCAATGTCCTCTAAGTGACTATTGGCGGTTCCAGGTCAAGTATTGGGTGTCTTCTCCTTGGTCTTTAGTTCTAAATGAAAAAGACAACCACCTGTCTGCTTCCAGCTAAATTGTAGAGCCCAGTTTTGGGCAAGTATAGGAAAGTGCGTAATCACAATGTTATGATCAGAGCATTGGAACTTGGAGATATGGAAGAGAGCCATCTTGTATGCGACATCGTCTTACCATCTCGAGTGATAATGCGGAGATTGTTTGTATACACGTCTTGATTATATATTGTTTTTATAACATGGAACACATTTTATACAACGGTTGTTAAATTTCTACAAAGTTTAAGTCCGTGATTCTATTTTTTTCTGAAGCCCGGAGAAATTCTCACTTTCAGTAGGATAATACAGGTCACATGATGTCTGCATTGTACATGCCTTCCTTATCGTTGCAACATACATAATTATTTGCATCATGAGAAGAAAATATTGCTTCAGTATCATACTTCCCTGTACCTAGCCCAGAGATGGGCTCTGTCAGTGAAGCGGGAGAAGAAATTAGCAGTAGGGAGCAAGCAAAAGAACCCCAATACTTGACCTGCCACCCTCAAGTAAAAAAAAAATGAGAAATCTGTAAATGAGACTGAAAAATGAAAAATCAACAAAACAATTAGACTTCGCTTGGAGGGTATCACAACCACTCACCTGTTGAATGTCATCTAGCCACCTTTAGAGAACAGGGTAGATTTTCGGTGAAGCCTGTAGATCATTCGTTTTCCAGATTTCTCCCTGCTAAAAACATGTAGTCAGCCCCTACACAGGTACATGCTTGTCATATTATACTCGTACTAGTTACTCACAGAGCCAAGGTGGCCTGCTTAGTTAGGGCGTCGTTCTCATTATCGGTAAGTAGTGATTTCGAATCCCGGACAACCGAAAATCTTTCGTGTTCGCAAATGGCGGCTGGAGCACGTTAAAACTGGGCTTGGTCGCAACGTCCACTAAGTTAAATGATACCTCTGGGGATGGCAAGCCAAATATTGAGGTTCTTTTGCTTGCTCCCTGCTTCAAAATGACGAAGATTCCGCCCGGCTGTTTCTGTTTGACTGGAAGAGCCCAACTCACTGCTAGGTACAACAACAACACAGCTACCCACATTGCATGATAAGGTTGACCACTGGATTGATACCCTACTCTGCAAGCGTCAACAAAATTATATTGCATTTTTTTGGGCTTTACAAAATGCAGTGTGTTTAGAATTTCTTAGATCGACAGTCTTCGCCACTCTCAGATATCTTTTCCTCTAACTTCTGTAGCTGGAAACAATATTTTTCCACCAGGCTGCTAATAAACATTTCTTCAAAACTCGTATTAGGAATTTTTTTATATCCTTACTAAATAAGTAAAATAAACTTTGAAACTAAAATCCTAAAGTCTATTCTTAATTTCTTATATTCTAGCTACAGCGTGATTTAGTGGTAGGGCAGCGCTCTTCAGAGATTCGAATTTAATTCTATCTACTGCGAAACAAAGGGAAATAGATATTGATCTTCTGCCTTTTGAACCGTAAAAATTGCACTTCCGAAGGGAAGGGGACTTTCTCGGGTTTTCTCCCTTGTGGCATTGGCCTATAATCCATGAAAAGTCTTACCGTAAATTGATGAACTAAGTAGAATATTCAAATGCTCTGTCTTCGGTCATTTTGTTGTGCAATACGCGACGCCTCAAATTTTAATATATAATACATTATACGAGATGTATTTATTATTTGAGCATAAATTCAAAGAAAGAAATCACCAGGTATTTTATAGATGTATTTCTTCTATTAGAGTAGAATCAATGAAATGAAAATATAGCTCATTATATAATATATAAAATCATGTAGTTGCTCATTGCATTGTACGGATATTAATAAGTACTAATTATTTCTGATAATTCTGAATGAAATTGGGTTTAATTATTTATGATATATATTCAGGAACTCGTTAAATTTTCTAAATGTAGAGCATCCAGTAAAACTGCCTTAATGATAAAGCCCTGAGGCAAGCTGCTTAAAATCTTACAAGTGTACAACTCAATTAGAAGAATATGTTTGTTTGCACACATAGTTGATTTAACCATTAATGAAAGTCTAATAATAAAACGTGCGTAGGAGGCGCTTCAATGAGTATAGCTAGCAAATATTTAAATGCGTTATTATTGGTAATGAATAATTAAGATTGAACGCTGAAAATAGAACTTTGAAAGCATTAAGTAGTTTTTACAAATGTGGCACGTGGAGGAGATACACCATCACTACCTTAAGTAAATACTGCTTCCAACTGTATTTTTGCCCATTCCCTGTGTGTTTAATTCACCAGAAAACTATTTTTAAACATTTCTACAAGATTCGCTGCAGTCACAGAATGTAAGCAATCAATTTATCTCATTTGAATAAATATTTTAAGATGCATCGAAACATGACACGTTAGCCAACAGAAATTAATTACAATAGTATTTGAGTGTAAATATTTAATTAACTGTTGCTATACATATTTAAACTAAGATAATTTAACTATTGTAATTAATAGCTTAATTTTATGTATTATGCGGTGATGGTACTTTAATATGTAATTACACACACACACACACACATATATATATATATATATATACTCTTCACGAAGGAAAATAATGTAATTTTCCAATTAGTTCCATTGTTTTATAGAATTTAGTAGCAAAATTTTAAGAATGTATTTTTTGAAATATAATACTTAAAAGATTGCAAGAGAAAATATTAGAGCATTCAAAGGACAAAAGAGGGCAGAAGACGATCTCTACAAACTGTCGAATTTTCCATCCAGAATGTGAAAAAATATTGTTTTCTGAAAATCTAAGAATATCACAGAACACACACCAAAACTAGGGAAATCGAGGGGGGTTCCTTCTAAAAACTGTTATCTTAAAATTCCCTCAATGGGAACTATATGCTATTTTTAGAAATAGAATAACAATGCAGCAATTTGTGAAGCTGACATTAGCAAAATCAAGAATATAAGTATTACAGATAACACTTGCCATGATGCCACCAGTAAATTATAAGTATCGCGTTAAAGCCGTCAAATTCTCCATCCACATTTTGAAAGATTGAGATCTTAAGTGTTGCATTTGTTATACTTACTGTGCGTATAATGTATATTAGACATAATTTTTTCCAGCTGTTTCTGTGACTTTCAGAAAAAGAAAGGGTTTAAAATATGATTATTAGCTAAAAGATTTTCTTAAAAATAATTTCAGATTTTGAGAATGTATAGACCACACTCTTTGCAAATGCGATGGTTGATTATGCAGTAACATGACAAAATCAGATATTTAATTAACTATATCTGATTTTGTTTATATATATATATATATATATATATATATTGATATATATATATATATATATATATATATATATATATATATATATATATATACATATATATATATATATATATATATATATATATATATATATATATATATATATATATATATATATATATATATATATATATATATATATATATATATATATATATATATATATATATATATATATATATATATATATATATATATATATATATATATATATACATATACATAGTTCATTTATATTTATGCCATAATGCATCATTATAGAGATTACCGAGTTGAAAGATATATTATAACAAATGATCAACTAACCTAGTATTGAATAATGGCACTATCGAATCCCTAATTTATCCTATTTTGGAAACAATATTTCTTAGGGTTATAGTACAGTCTCTAGTTTGATATTGTAAGTTAATTTATCTCTCAATGCCAATCTTATTTATAAGAACAAAAATTGTAAGTGTTTATCTGTCCGAATGTACAGCTGGGAGAGATGATTGTTACAAATTTTGATATATATATATATATATATATATATATATATATATATATATATATATACTCCTCTATGTCAAAAACAACTGAAAAACTGGACGTGCCTAAATTTTATAATTCAATTATTGGTGCCATTTTTCGCCTTTTATATTAAAATTGTATATAAACTGAGAACATTTTTTCAAATAGTTGGTTGAAAGGATCTACATTGTCTTACTGCAAGAGAGACAGTGAACGCGGTGACTTGGTTAGTTAGATCGTCGTTTCCTTTATCACAAGGTGGTAAGCCGATTTAACAGAAGATCTGTCAAGCTCACTAATGGTGGCTGGAACACGTTAAAACTAGGCATGATCTCAATATTCTCCAAGTGAAATGATACCTGTTTGGATAGCAGGCCAAGTAGTAGGGGTCTTTTGCTTGGTCCTTGATTCAAAATTGCCAAGAATCTACGCAACTACTTCTATCTAAGTGGTAGAGCCCAACTCTAGGATGGATATAAAAAATCATGGTGGTACAACAACTACAAGGGTCGGAAGTAGAGGCACTTTTATAATAGTAGAACACCCAGTGAGCACTGCTCTCATGACCCCGAAATTAAAATATCGTTAAGTTAAAGCAGAGAGCCATCAGAAGACCAAACGTGCTCTGACACTTCCAGAAGTATGCTTTAACATGCCACAACATGTTGTTCCGTGAACAACATGTTCCATGAATGCCAAAACTATGGTTCTACAAGTCAATTCAAGTTGATTTTAAACACGTGTACATTGATAGAAGCAGAAAATTGTATAATCATCATCGTCAAATGGCTTCAGATTTGACATCGGTAGGATTTAGTATCAATGACTGGTTCGGTTGGTAACATAAAATTTGTCGAGGTCCACTTTGTTCGAATACGTAAATCCTTTCATGTACACCAAAACCATGGTTCGAAAAATGTGGGTCCAAGCCATATATTAACATGTTGACAATAAAGAGAAAAAAACTTCTTGGATAAATTTCTATTGGCAAAGAGTTTCAAATTGAAAGGAGTTCGAAAATTTAAATTTTCTCCAAATTTTGTTGTTTATCTCGAAGAAAAGGTGGATAAGTAGCAATGAAATCGCTATAAATAATTATTACGGAGCATTTTTACACATCAAATGCTTATTTAAAAATACGAATGGTGGTAACTAGGATTCGAAATGTCTTCCATTAAAATTATAAATAAAATTTCCCACCAACAAAATATATCCATCTACATTTAGTAATTAATTGCTTTCGGTAAATTTCTCTAACAACGAATACAGCATAGTTTTTGTACAGTTTAGTTTTCTTTTATCTTTTGCTACCTGCGACCATAATATTCCCTTTAGCAGAAACTCCTATTAAGTACAAAAATGACATCTTATGTTATGATTTGGAACTTGCTAAAAGTTACGGCAATATCGATATAGGCTTTGTATGCTATAATAGCCACAATTCTGATAAAGATCAGACTTTAATCCTAAGGATTTAAAGTAATCTTACAATCTTCTGGTGTTAAAATATTTTGAAAATAATTATCATTTATTATTAAGTAACTTTTTTTATTCAACTTACAATTTTTTTTTTCATTTTTCCTTATGATACATATTTTTTGTATACAGGAATCCTTAAAATGATTTTTAGTTTTTTAGGATTAATACGCATCATATTTTAGTTTCGCAGTTATCTGCTCCTTCTTTAAGAAACCGAACAAGTGATGAAATTGATACCTGAGCTGAGTATGTGGGTATTTGCATACATCCTGGTACATTGCTTAGAGTTGAGCATTACCAGACAGATGGAAAGGGTTGTGTAGGGGTCTTCCTGATTTAGAAATAGTGACCTAGCAGAAGACCTCTCAATACTTGATCAGTTACCCCCAAAAGTACTATTTTCCTTGGAGGGCATTGCAATAAGGACCTAGTCAACGTGTCTCTGCTACTTTCAGTAAATAGGACGGATCTTCGATTAAGTCAGGTTTCAAACTCATTACCTTCCAAAACTACGACGCCCTGACCAACCAGGACACACTGATCTCATTTTTAATATGTTGTTGTTACAATTGAATACTTCCCTACACTTAGCCTAGATTTGGGACATACTATTAGGTGGAAGGGACTAAGTGGGTTATTTAGATGAATAGGCTAAGTAGAAAACCCCTAATGCTTGACTTGCCACTTCTTGAGGTTTTCAAGTTTCACTTAAAGAACAATATGATCACAATTTCATTCTCACCTACAAATCATTAATTTCAGGGGTTTTGCAGTGTTTTTATGTTGACAGGTTTGCTAGGCAGGGCAATTTTCTTCTGGTTTAAGTATGTCCAACAAAGAGAACATTGATTTTCACCATCAGAGTATGGCAATTTTCCAGGAAATTTTAAGACTCTTACAGAGAGAAAAAAAGAAAGGTTACGATATTAAATTTTTACAAGTTGCACATTTGCATATTTTAACGATTTTACTTGTTCTCGAGCTAGTTTTTCAGTTAACATGGCTGAGTGGGAAGTAAAATCAGATATTGCTCTCCTCTTTTATATATATAGAACGTAGGTATTTTTTTAAAATTATTAACAATGTTATAATATATGATTGATAAGATTCGTTTATCACATATTCAGCTCTACAAGGGATAACGTGATGGTACTTTGTCCATTAGGGAACTCACAGTATATGCCATCTTCCGTCCCTAAATGGGATGAGTCTTCTTAATTTAGAAACCTAACAGATCTTCACCTACCACTTTCAGAGGCATGATTTCGCAGGAAGGACATTGGGACCACGACACGTTACGAGTCGCTTGAATGTCAGAATATGACTGATGTTCGATTTGTGAAGAATTCAAAATCACTGCCTACCGTAAATGAGATCGGCACTCTAACCAACAAGGCTACCTCTGTCTTCTTAAAACGATTATGAATATAAATAGACCCTTTCTTTCTTTCTATAAAATATATACATTTTATTACATATAAGCTTCAAAAATTCAACAAATTTGAATGCTTTCCTCCATTACATGTAGACTTGTTTATGATAGTCATACTGATAAAGTTGCTGCTCCAAAATGCGTCATGATACCTAACTCTGATTTGGTCATTATCAGTTAGGAAGAAGCAGCCAGGTGGAGTCATTGTGGTTTTGAAGACCTTCAATATTTGGCTTCCATCCCTAGAGTTATTATTTCCCTTGGAGGATATTGCGACCAAGCCTAGTTTTAACTTGGCCCAGTCACCATTAGTAAATACGACGGACTTTTGGTTCAATTAAGATTTGAACTGACTACCTTCTGTGATAATGTATTGATAGAGTAAAACTTTATTGCTTTTTTTGATACAATGTTTTCAATTTTTGAATTTGTAAACGATACTTACTATTTCTGTCTACGTTTGCCCGAGAGACATAGCTTTATTTATTTTATTATTTTATGTCTCTTTAGTGTATTTTAATTATAAATTTTTATGATATAAATAAATGTTTTAAAATAAATTTAGGAAAATATTTAAAAATATTTCGCAAAATATTAATTGCAATAATATTGAGGTCGAGTGACATGCTAGGTATTACACTTCAATCTCTCGCTCATCATATTTTGATGAACAAGTCACGCTGTAGGGATAGGTACAGTACCATCATAGCGAATTCCATCTCGTACAGGAGTAAATTTTTGCATGATAAGATGAACCTGGTCAGTCAAAAACTCTCTGTACCTCTCCCCTCTAATCCTTCCTTTCAATTACACGATTCGTCCAGCATACAGTTGTTGTTGTTGTACCAGTATGCTTCCCTGTACCTAGCCCTGAAATAGAGCCTACCAGTTAGATAGAAAAGTCTGGGAGGAATCTTCCTGATTTTGAAGCACCAAGCAGAAGATTCCCCAATACTTCCCCTGCCACCCTTGAGGTATAATTTCACTGAATACATATATAGCGGTGCAGGCGAGCCTTGGACTGTACCTTAAGTTTAAAGGGTTTGGAATACTCATCCATTACCAAGCCCCTTGTAGTTTTGAACCACGGTCAGGAGACGATCACATCTGCTCTGGTACTCTCCTCTAAACATCCACACCACACCAGTAGAAAAATTTTGGATGTTATGTATTAACGTGGACACGTCCCCAACCAATGGAATTCCAGCAACCTAGTGACGGAGTGAATGTGGTCACCCTCCCAATCACTGCCCGCGGCACAAATGATGCTTTATTTTGCTGATCTTAATGGGAAGCAGCTTGAGGGTACTGAGCCACTGGAGCTCTGCGACTGGTCCAACAGAAAGCATCACACGGCTGTCTATATCATAATGCATCCATTCCACGCTTGACAATTGTAGGGAGAATACACTTGTTGTATTGATGTACTCCAAACGTGAATCCATTTTACTGAAGGAAAAAAGCGTAAGAAATGATTCCTCACACCATTGGACTTTTTTTCACTTATAATCCTACGAGGTTTTGTGAGTGGCACAACAAAATAGACAGTATTTTACAATAACATCTGGTATGAGAGGCTCAGGAGTACCAGTTCTGCCGTTCTTGCTGGGTTATTAACACAGATGACTCTAGATAATTGTTTCACATTTGTAGCTTGTTCTATTTCTTGCACCATGCAACTTGTTAAAGCCCAGATGCCGAATTCAGAGTTTGGTAAATTTTTTGGCGTATTTTCTTGTTTATCTGGCAACCTGGCTTTTATTACTTCACAAAGATAGAGATATTTAAAAATTGTGTGAGAAATTCTATTTTGGAAACACTAATATGTACGTCATCGCGATACTTCACAATACTTCATCTTGGCAACATTTCTCCATAGTCAAAAAATTCAGAATTGGGCATGCTGGATTATACGACATCTGTGCTTTCCCTTCAATACCCTTGGTTCTCTTTCGTTCTTTCTTTCTGCCTATAGTTTGATTTCCCGAGCTTGTCTGATTTTTTAAATAATATCTCCAAAAACATTGTAAATCGAGAAATGATAGGCATATAATACTGAAACTCCGATTAATATCATTCAAAAAGATTAGTACTCCGCAAAAATTATACGGTTTTTTAGAAAAGTAATAGCATTTATGTCACTATTTACGATCACTTGTCACACGCACGTATATATATATATATTGTAAATATATATATATTGTGTGTGTGTATATATATATATATATATATATATATATATATATATATATATATATATATATATATATATATATATATATATATATATATATATACAATATACATGTGTGTGCGTGTGACAAGTGATCGTAAATAGTGATATATATATTGTACGCTTTTATATATATATAGTATATATATATATATATATATATATATATATTAAATATTTAACAATGATTATGTGCTTAGACAGATTTTATTTCAATTGACTTATGAAGATTAAATATATTTTAAAAAGTAAAGTACATAGAAATAAAAATTGCTGGAAATAAAAATATCAATTATGCTTTCAATTGGTACAGATTGGTAGGACACGTCGTTTCTAAAAGACTCAATACAATTCAGAAAAGCTTGACTTTCACTGCTTCATTTAGCATGCATCATTTACTGTACATGAACTCATTTCTTGGTAATTGCTCTTTTGTTCTTTTAAAATGAGAAATTAGGGAATTATTTATCGAGAATCATAATCATATTTGTTATCCGCTGTAATTGAAAACCCCGCCAAGTCTAATCGAAAAGGTAGCCGCTGTAAATCACTCCTTGACAAAAGTCAATGAATTGAAACTACCATCTAGGAGAATATTTCCTAATCCTTTTAATACTGGAGTAATAAAACTTAATTTTCTGTTTTTTGTTTATTTTCATTAAATATCCTATATAATATTGAATTGTCTTAGCAGCGGTAAATAACCTTATTACTTTCTTTTTGTAAACATATTTTTGCCTAATTAATAATGTCTGTTAAAAAAAAAAGATGATGCGAATATTTCTAGTTTTCTTGCATAACAAAATCATCCTTCATATAAGAAACTTACATTAATTTCACATGCTGTGTAAAAAATTTTTCGACTTTATTTTTAGATGATGAAAAATAATTTGTATCTAAATATACATTCCATTAAAACATCCGTAATACTCCCACGAAACAGCTTATTAAAAGTCAGCATATGAAGATTTCTACATTTAGAAGCATATTAGTATTTTCCTTAAAGTAAAATCTTTTCGAAGCAGCGATGAACTTATTCTATTTTTGTTTAATATCCTTTGGAATAAATTGCTGTGAAACATCGGATCGTATATTTTTCTTCCTCTGGACTTTATTGGTAATATACGGTTTTTACTCTCAATTATAATTATAGCTTTAAAAAGAAAATTTTCTTAAGCTAAACTAATATCGAAAGAAACCAAGTATTCTGTGTTTGCTATATATCTTTACTCTGTCACGTTTTAGTTGATTAATTTCTTACTCATAAATTTTCTGCCAAATTTCGACCAATATGATCGTGATAACTAGTGATATATATATATATATATATATATATATATATATATATATATATATATATATATATATATATATATATATAAATATATATATATATATATATATATATATACATATATACATATATATATATATATACATACATACATACATATATATATATATATATATATACATACATACATACATATATATATATATATATATACATACATATATATATATATATATATATATATATATATATATATATATATATATATATATATATATATATATATATATATATATATATATATATATATATATATATATATATATATATATATATATATATATATATATAAATTTCTGAATTCAAAATACTTATTGATACACAAATTACACAAAGGCTGCTTTGATAATTTCGAAAGCATGGCTTTTATAATTCAGTATTAGCCTCTTATATGATTGCGTGGATTCAAAAATAAAATTAAAAATGAAGAAAACTCTAAAAGTCATAAATCTTTTAATGCTTTGTGCTTAGGTTTCCTAGAATTTCCTTCCAGCGAGGATCTCGAATCTTCAGGAATAGGATGCACTTACGCACTGACAATCTAAGGTAAGAGATGTTTTCATGGAAAATTAGATCAAATTTTCTCTTAATGAAAAAAATTGACGTCAGTCCTTACGTCGATCTCTATTCCTGGAGGATTTCTTCCCCTTCTCAGAAGCTATGAACAATGAATGTTTTTGATTCGGAAAACGGGGTGAAAGAGAGGACTTGAACTTGGTGTCACTTTCCGAACACAACCTATTGAAGAATGTGTTCAAGAATAATACTTAGGAAGAAATGCTTGTTGTTTTGTGTCAATGTCCCTGGGAGAAATTTCCCTTATCAGGGTTTATTCGCAAACTATTTATAATCAGAAGTTAATACGTAAAAAACGATATATATATATATATATATATATATATATATATATATATATATATATATATATATATATATAGTATAGATTTAGGTTATTTTTATTTGAAGTAATGCCAAGAAATATTCTAAAAATTGTCATGATTGACATTATTTTCATCACGTTTTATCCTGTTAACTTCGCTCATATTTAATATATGCTCCCCTAAAATAAAAATATTATTTTACATATTCGTTCAAAATTCATCTTATATTTCTTAAATGTCTAAAGTAACAAGGAAAAGTAAATAAATAATGCATCTAATTAATGATAGGGAGTTTAAAGAGATGGGACAGTGTATCTTTCTGTAGCATATAATGTTCTTATGAATAAAGCACATAATGTTCTTATGAATGTAGCACATAATGTTCTTATGAATGTAGCACATAATGTTCTTATGAATGTAGTATATAAGGTTCGTATGAATGTAGCACATAAAGTTCTTATGAATGTAACATATAAGGTTCTTTTATTAATGTAGCATATAATATTCTTACAAAATATAATATTCTCATGTAGCATACAATGTTCTTATGAATGTAGCATATAATGCTCTTATGAATGTAACATATAAATTTCTTATGAATGTAGCATATAATGTTCTTATGAATGTAACATATAAGGTTCTTATGAATGTAGCATGTAAGGTTATTATGAAAAAGTGCGTCTGCAAAATCTTTTGGGAAAGAGAAAATAATTATTAAAATTTTTTATTCGCTTTTTTTCTTAATTTATTAATATAGGATACAGAGAGCTTAATTCTATATTTTTAAGGTATTTTATTGTGAAGTCGTCTGCATGAAGAATTTTATTTTAACATTTATATTTTTGGAATTTTATTTATTGTATACTGTTTAGAAATTTTACATAAAAATGATGTTTTACAAAAGTAAGGAATGAAATTATGTGCTTCTACGCTATTTTTGAAGAGGGTTTTTTCCCCCATTTAGTAATTCAAAAACACTGAAAATGTATGGCATTTTAACACATACGTTTAATATTTCTAAATTTTTTTGTTAGTAGAATTAAATTCATTTTGTCTTACCATTATTTTTTCTTTTGTTTTATTTTATATTTCTAATATTGAGATAAAAATGTTTCATTATCGAGACAACTATAAATGAAACATCTGTTTCACAAATAAAGCAACATGTTTAACATTTTAAAGAAAATACTGCATTAGTTCAATAGAGAACGAGCTAAGTTTAAGCTCTTTTCCAAATTTTTTTAATAATTAAATGAAACATTTCTAAATTAAAATTTCTGGTAAAGACTTCAATAGAACTAATTACTAAATTTCCGAATATTTCTTATCTATTTGGAGATTTAACTTAAATTTTATGGAGACTTTAATTTACTATCTTTTTCACAATAAAAATACATTTTTTAAGAACATTTATAATATTAAATTTTGACAAAAACAAGAGAATATTTTGCGAAGGTATTTATATTGATTGACAAGGGTCTCAGTTAAGCGTGCATTTTCGTTCAAGTACTGTTATTTACTGAACTAATTTTCGAAAATGTTTGCACATTGTAAAAAACTGTCGTTTTTACTGTTATAGAGAAATGAATTGTTATATCGAAAAATCTCAAATTTTAAACGCAGAAAAATTATTTTCTCCCAGGGAAAATTATATTTTTGTACGAAAAAAACTACGTAAAGTTTAAAAGAAGAACAACGTCTTACTTTCTTTTGGAAAATATATAAACTTTTCTTGAAATTAGTTTCCCCGGAAGTGTTTCAAATTATATTTCATCGTTTTATAAATAATGAAATATCATTTAAATTTGGTTTCGAGTCCAAATTAATACTCATGATTACAACAAAATTTCAGTGTCATGTTTTTAGCATTAGTGATGAAATGATTTTATGTTAAATGATTTTTCATATTTATAGAATAAAAATATTTTAACTGATAGCTAAACTCAGTGGCATTTTAGTAATCAGATATAAATGAGATCCAATTTAATTTTTTAGCTGTAAATTCTTATTTAATTCTAAGCAAATTCTTAACTGCAAAATTAAGTATTGAATTTCATCAGGTTTAGCAAATTGAAATATAATTAAAATATTTTCTTGGAAAAAAATGAAGTCAAACTTCGAATAAAAAGTTCTTTTTAATAAATGTTATTGTTGTTGTGTGACAAGCGCAGAGAGGAAAAAAATGGTAAAAAAAAGACAAGTTATATGGGACCAAGGGCATGGAGCACTGCCCTGGACACATCTTCAGCTTTTTTCGGTATAGAGGGTGTCATAGCAGCAGTTGGGATCGAAGCTGAAGAGGGTCGAGGCAACAGAGATGTTTCGGATCCAGCGGAACTCCTGTGCAGTGCCTGCATTCTGCGTAGGTTCTAGATCCGTCGGGCATGATTTTCATACCCCTCATGTGCCCAGTCCGCATTCTGCTGATGCTAGAGATGATACCACGGTCAGAATTAAGTTCCGGTAGGCACCATTTTTTCCGTAGTCCCCCGCAGAGCTTATATATATATATATAGTCTTTTGCTCTAGCCAAAACTGAATATTTTATGAAACACCTTTTAATGTAACTTTTTTCATTATTTACTTTCACTTTATATTATACATTATCTTATGTTATATGTCTAAGGCACCTGGAACAGAAGGTGTTAACAACATTATTATTTAACTGACTTATCAGATTCACCCAACACCCTTTATCACCTTTTTCAATAATTGTCTTATTTTTCATCGGTTACTAACTTAATTTAAATCCGTAGAAATTATCTTCTTCCACAAGAAACGCAAAAAGACCTAAGGAACGTCATACGGACCAATACTCTTCCTGTCACTGTTAGAGAACTTGTGGAGAAACTTAGCATAGGTTGTCTGAGATACCACATTTACATCACTAGTTACACCAATAGCTGACAAGTCAATTTCCATGGAACACATTAACAGAACATGTCATTAATTTTGTAATAAATTAAATAGAACAAATCAAAAATGGTAATGAGAACACGATTTTGGTAAGTTTGGATATTTAAAATGCTTTTGACACCCTCGGATGGTCTGAAGTCAAGCAAATCATGCGATAAACGCAATGCCCTGCAAATATAATCCAGTTAAACTTCAGATTTTGTTTAAGAAAATGAGAAATTAAGGTCAGTTATGATGGTGTATCAGTGATAAGAAAATCCAACTAAGACTGTTCACTGTTATTCCATGGCTTTATAATACCTTCTTTACCAAATTCTTCAATGATGAATGTTCAAGCCACAGTAAAATCTTTGTCTTGCAGATGATGCCTTATTTATAGCAAAGGGTGATGTCAGTTGAGAAATGAAAAACAAGAATGACGTTACACAGCAGATGTTCAGCACACTATGCTGTGAAAACAAACTCATTTTCTCGTCAGAGAAAATCCATGCCATTTTCATCAGAAAGCCAAGAAACATCTTAAATCCAACCCAAAGATCACAATGAGCAATAGCAGTATCAAATTTACCAGTAACCTCGAATTCTGGAGAGCTGTTAATGGCAAGAAATTCTTCTTCACGACACATTTAAGAAGCCTTAAAGCAATAAAAATTCCAATCACACAGTTTCAGGAAAACAGCAGATAGATAATATGATTTAAATAGCAATACAAAGTTTAAAGACAATCTACTTAACATTTTTTGCTTCTATGAACGCAACTTAAGAACATCAGAAAGGCAAAAAAATTCTACTAAGCATTTAAAGACACTTCCTCTTAATTCTCACTAAATCTTTCAAAACAATATCTTAAGTAGCTAGTTTAACTTACAGAAGAATACTTGCACTCATTAGAAACTCTCAGAGAAAATCTCAGCACCCAGAAAATATCACCATTTTAACAAAAACCTTATAGGTACGAATATCCACTAATTATAATAATTGCATATCAGATCTGTACAAATATGAACAGCATGTAACTAAATATTAAATCCATCCATCAAAAAAGGAGCACGCATATACTTAATGAAGATAGGAATAGCATTGAAGATAGGCCTCCAACCAGAAATCCATAATGTGAGGCGATCGCATAATTTTTGCATACAACTGTTATTTTTTGCTCGTAGCCCAATTTTTTTCACTGTATTTCTTTTCCCACCTTCTTACCTGGGCATTCAGATTCAAGGATGCAATTGCCGTAACTTTTCTTTCACCCGGTACTTTCGAAAAATTTGGACTTAGTTGGTGTTTTCTACCCTCCCCCTTGTGTATACATTAGTTAGTGTTTTATTTTTGACGACTTTTGGAGGATTGAAAATGATTGCCATCCGACTGTAGAGTTCAAGACAGTAAGGTGGAGGGACAACGCCCGGCAAAGTGTCTCTTAAAAGAAATAATAATGCAACAAGGACATAACTTTGGAACATTTTGTGAAAATAAATATATTCAAGATATTTGGATTATTATATAAGAAAACCAGCTGTTGAATCCACAAGAATTTGATCCAGTATTATCGCCTATGAAATATGGATGTTATCTTAAGAGGACCAAAGAGTCGCCAATTTTTTTCTTGGGGGCGGGGGACATAAATTTTTACATGAACCTAGAAGTCAAATATTAAATGAATAAAAGCACACATTGGAACACAAGGAACGAAAGAGTCGATATTCTAGCAAGTGACGCAACAGAATTTCACCATAAAACTATTGATACCTGTTGGTTCATATAAAAGGTGTCCATAATTCAAACTGCATGGACCATTGGCAAGAATTCTGGTACAGATGTGAGCAAGGACGATGGGCATATTTAAAAATCTCCACTGATCAGTGTAACACAAATACTTTCTTAAATTTCTATATTGCCATCTATGAGTAATTCGCCACATGTTATAATAAATTTGGAAAAACTCTGTCTTGTGGCAAGAAATAGCAATCAAATATTTTATTAGTTACCATACCAAACAACCATTTACCAAGTACCGCAAATTTCGCATCACTCACAAATCTTCAGTACATCGAATTGTCCAAATTGCCCAGCTCCTGATGTCTATTGAATTAAAAGTTTGTTTTCTTTTGTCCCAGCCCAACCACCTCCAAAAAAATGTTGAATGTTGAAAATAATAAGAAAAATCCCTTAATAGACATTCATAAATAAATATATACCGCACAACCTCTCCAGAAGTAACATTTATTGCATCCCATTAGCTTAGAGTAAGTCAGAGACAGGGCAAAATCCATTAGGAGAAATCCGGAGAATGAAAGGAATAAAACAAATGTAATGGCGCCAACAAGAGGCTATCAACCACCATAACTTTATGCTTTGACAGTCTGCACATCCTAGTTAACCTTCGGTATGTTCCAATCGTCTCCTTCCTCCATCCACTGTCTACTATAGGTCTGTTGTTGTTACTTATGTGACTTGACAAGCCGAGCTCGCTATATTTAGTTAAACACGGAAGCCGGCCAACTTGTCTAGTGGTCAGCGTGCTTGACTACAAATAGGAAGGTCATGGGTTCGAATCCTGGTTCGGGCATGGATGTGCTTTCTCTCTCTCTATCCTGTCTTTATCCTTTCCTTGAGTGTGAATGGTTGCTTACCCTATAAACGGGTCCCTATGGCATGTGTGTGTACTGAAGAATCGGACTCCACACCAAATACGGTTCAGTTGGAAAAGCGGTGCAGCGCATCCCAATTTGCCAGCCTAGCTGGCACACGGGAACAACAACGACAGAAATTAACTGGAAAAACTTGTTTTGTAATAAAGGTTTGATTTTAAAAAGTTTGTAAAATAAAAGTTTTTACACGAACAAATATAAATATAATATGCATTATATTCTAAAGCAAAATCTCTTAATTATTCGTAAAAAATTAAAGCTGCAAGGAATCAGATATCTACATAATTATATTCTGTATTAAAATTATATTTAGCCTAAAAATTACTATCATCCTGAATTTCCACATATTTATTCCATGTTATAGGACAAGTTTTTGAATATATGATAATATTCTAGGAGCATAGAATGCAGGATATTTATTGACAAAAGAGCCAGCCTCTGGATATCAAATTCCAAATCCATCTGTAATAAAAAGAATAATCATTTATATTAAATTAATAGAACTTTTTATTGTAATTTAAAGCAAGAGTAATTTGTTGAAAATTTTGGTATTCTCATTAATTAATTAAAGCTTAGTGATTGAAGTTTGTAGATAAATTATTATCTAGTAGTTTTTGAAAAATTTTATAAGAATGTAGCATAATTGATAAATTATTGATATATAATGAAACAAATATAAAATAATTTTGGATTTTTTCTTTGTTAGGAAACAGATACAGCCCCTATCATAGTTTACAAAATGGGTTGTCAACCATTAAATAAAAGTATATACATGCTTACATAAATTTATTTATAAAGTTAAAGCATTTTTGAATCAATCAACTTTAACTGAAAAACAGATAATTTTTTTTAATAAATGAATAATTTTTTTTTACAAATTACAACAAAAGAAATTAAACTGTGATTTTGTATCTCATATACTAACATTCAAATACATTGCAAGTGAAAGGATTTTTAAAAATACAAGATAAAAAACTACAATATAATAAAAGACATAAGTAATACTACATACTTTGTAAAATATAGATTTAATTATTTTCTTTTGTATCATGCAATCATTAAAGAAATATCAAAATAACAATGAGATTTTTCCTCCATTTTTTATTATAAAAACACTTTCTTTATAAAATTTCAACTAAATTTTTTGGCATTGAAGTAATTTAAAACATATTATTCATATGCAATCAAAAAACTTGGAAATGATTGCACAGTAGGTTTCATATTATACAATTAAAAATCCAGATACATAAATTATGTAAGGAATTCTAAATTTTGGTGTGCTTAAGTCATTGTTAGAAAATAATGTTGACATAAAAGTTAAGAACATTCATATTTTCAAATATACAAAAAATACAGATTTTATATTACCAATGCTTCATTGAAAGCAACCAATTTTGGATACTTAGAGAAATATAAATTCTGCAATAGAATAGAACAATGGATGGCCTAATTTTCATCGCAAAATGTTAATTAGTTTTAGACATTTTCTTCATAAGTTCAAATATTTTTTCTCAATGAATTTCACTAGGCATTTCTAATTGTAATCATTTTATCTGTAAGGAAATATACATACATATACACATATAAGTTAACTCAATAATATCATACATGTAAAATCTAGTCATGGTCAAGTGCTGGATATTTTTTTCAACAATTAAATTCAAATTAAAAATTTTGAAAATTTTGAATAAATTATAAATTTACTATAACGTTTATTGGAATTAGGTTTAACAGTAAAAATAAACAAAACCTTATTTCAAAATAGATTTAAAAACTTTATTAAAATTTCTTAAGCTGATTACCAAGAAATGTTAATTTTTAATATACAATTTAATGAATACTTTTCCTTATTTTAAAATCAACTTTAAAAACCAAAAATTTTACTAAGCGATTTTAGCTGAAAGTATTGATTGGAAATTTCATATCATTTAATTAAGTTACCGCGTTCTTACATTGAACATAGAATATTATTTCAAACTTTAAAAATAAATTTTACAAGCAAAATGAAATAATATTTGTAGTAATAACAATAGTTAACATTTTCTTAGTCTCCATAAGGCTTGCTTTGATTATACATTATTCAGAATATACCTGATCGGCCATTTCTTCCTTATTGCATTGCATTTCATCATCTTCAAAATAACTCCATGTTTCAGATTTGCTTTTGCTAATTTTTTTTTCTTCGCTGATGACAATAACAACCATAAAATACGAATATAAGTTATATTTCCATCGACAAATTTTTAATTGGCAAATCTAAAATATTATACAAATTAATAGTTGACATACAATTTTCGTTTTATCTACGAATGCTTTTACTTAGTAACAATCAAATCAAAAATTGTCAGTGAAATTTTAAAAAACAAAATACATATTGTCAAGTAATATTCTGAAGATTAACATTTGCTTTGTATTGATATTTAAAATAAAAAGCTTCGAATTTTGTTTATGAAAAAATTAATTTTTATTTATTGGTAAAATGTTGTATTTGATATTAATCGCACTTTTAATTCAGTACAATAAACTATATTAAATAATAGTTCCATAATATACATTGGATATTTAAGTCAATGAGAAAATTAATGGTCATATTTACGTAGTTTCGGTAGTAAAAGAATTCAAAAATGCGCATTCATTATAATTTACTATTAATTCATAATAAATTAAATTTTGGCAGAAAATAGTATTTTGAAATAAAAAATAAAATTTCCAAACACTTTTTTATATTATTAAACATTATCAATTAATCTGAAACCTCAAATATTATAAATATTACATAAATATGAATTCAATAGAATTCATTCAATCACACTTTCGAATACGAAATTTTATATAATAGTGAAAAATCAAAAATATGAAGATTTGATTTAGTCATTCTATTAATTATAAGAAATAAAGACTTAGCGTATATAATATTTCTGCGCTCCTTCTTATCCAAATGATATATATATTTAATTCAAATAGATCTCTTCTACAAAATGATGTTTTAAATTCCTCCATTTTTAGCGAAACTTAACTGAAATCATAGAGCCACGTGATGATTTAAGCCAATCAGAGCACATTTTCTTTGTGTCATAAACACGTCAAAAAGAAAAGAGTAAAAATTGCTTTGAACTGAGGAGGGAATGAGTGAAAGAGAACTTCTCTCCCAAATTAAGTACAAAAGGATTAATTTTATATCTTTACCGAGTAAAAAATACCCGTCACCCATCGAGGGGTGAAAAACCACTGGATTTTTTTTAGAGTCCACATGGTCAAAACTAATTTTATCAAAATCTTGTGAAGTAGAAGTTTAGTTCTTTGCTTCATTAGATGGGGTTTCAAGAAAGGTCTTAAACCTAAAATTAGCGATTTGCACCAGTGATCGTTTTGCCAATTTAATATTAATATCATTTCCACTGTTTCGCCAAGAATCCAACTAAGAAAATTTCAGTATAGAAGGAGTCCAATTTGTAAGGCATTTGCATCGTTTTACTGACACAACATTTTTTTTTCTTCATATTTAGCATGAGTTTCAATTTTCTAACTGGATTCTCCCAGCTCGATATTTTCATTGATTAAATATCTCTATTGATAAATAAGTTATTAACATTCTTTCAATTACCTAATAATTTTTTGGTTACGTAGTAGATATTATTTGACTGCCAGCTCAAGTGTGACTTCGACATCTAACCGTAGTTTAAAATGAAGAGGCACTTGGTGATGGGCGTGTATTCCAAATCCGTTGACCTAAAGGTATAGTCCGGAGCTGACCTGCACTGCTGTGTACGTATAGATAAAAATTCAGTTGGAATTATTTGGATTTTTCTGCAGTTCCAAAAAATATTTCTCTCTCTCTCTCTTAGCTGTTCCATAAATAGAATAACAGTAAAATAACCAGAATAGTAAGAAAGCACTCTGCTGAGCGGAAGACTCAGCTTTTCTCAAAAAAAGACTCAGCTCTCCGGGTTTGATCCTGGTCTCTGTAGAAGATGGATGCTACGCTTGCAGGCTTCCAGGACGGATGATTCATATGTTCTCACGTTTCCGCCCTTGTTCGTTTGCCCCAAAGTAAACTTATCAACACAGATTCACCATACTGAATACAAAGAAACATTTCCCTGCATGCAAACAAAGAAACATTTCCCATGGACACTTTTTCTAAAAAGCCCTTTGTACACACCAAAACATAGGATTCAGGTTTCTGCGCGGCTAGGAAATTCTAATATTTTTCTATTATTCCATTAACAACCTATTTATATTAAATTAATAGGCACAATCATTATATAAAGTATGGCACTAATCCTGTTACAGCTATTTATATTTTATTATGAAATAAAAATTTTTTGCGAAAAACTGGATTTAGTAATTCTTATAAGCGGTCTATGCTAAAAGCGTGTACCCCTATTTAAAAAAAAATATTTTAAAATATTATAAAATTCGTACAGTAATCTAGAAAAGTCTTCCTAGTATAAATTTAACCCTCCCACGTGTCTACCGGTACTTCGGAGAGCATTTCTTGATGAATTGTATAATATTCCTCAAGATCAGATCGATAATTTGATACTCAGTATGGGTAGGCGTTGTACGGCCTGTATTACATCGCCTGGGGGGCATACTATCTATTAACCATGTTATATTGATTTCTGTAAATAGGTTCTTTTTTGAAATTTGCTCCAGGGAGTAAAAATTCCAATTTTTATTAATGATGTCAAATATATAGCATCTTCTTTGCTCTTTACCTTTTGTTTACAAATAGGTCACATTTGTACTGCTTTTGTCACATTTGTTTTCTTTGCCTGAACTTACATTGTACTTAATTTATGGACACGAGTGTAATTAGCAACAAATAAAGTTAGAAGTGACGATCAGGAGAACCATCCAATTAACAAGAGTTATGTGAAACCATCTAATGATGAACACTGTGCGCTTCCTTATCAATCAAATATTTTACTATGAAAAATAAATATAGCATTAAAGAAGTTTCGTTTGTCTCTGACGCGACACTGATTCTTCGCTCATGTATACTTTTCAGTATACATGAGCGTAAATACTCGTAAAGTGTATTCTCAACCAACGCAAACTAAACACAAACAAATCCGTGGGCTTCAGAACTGAAATTCCCGAGTTTGATCATTGTTGAAATAAAACAACTCTCAAGCATTAAGTAGTACATAACTTTGTGTCCGTTATATGCCCCATTTAGTCCTGATTTAGCTCTGATAGGGTACTATTTATATTGTTTGCATTAGTTTACACCATATATTACTTGCATTAGTTGGCACATGTTGAATGAAATATGAGTATTTTTTTATGTAATTCAAATAATATGAAACATTCTTGCAGAAATATTTGCATATTACTAGCTTTTCGGTACTTAATATACGCAAGCAAAGAATATATAATTCAAATAAATTTAAAAGCAAAACATTTTTCATTATATTGAAAATAACAAAAGACTAACATGCTGAATTTAATATTCTAACATTTAAAAATATATTAAGAAATAAGAAATTTTATCATTTTACTTCGTGAAGGTTTGCATCTAATCTATAGAATTAAACCAACGATTTATTTGCTTCCTACCTTTGTGATTTTGTCACTGTATAATATTGTTCTTGTTGTTGTTTATCCTATCTGATTTGCCAATAGGCTAAACTAGATCCATGAGACCGTAAAAAAATAAAAAGTCCAAAATAAAATGAGGACTTCGAAACACGCAAGTTGTCTTTTTTTAATCCTATTTAAGTAGATAAACAAGGGTAAAATGGTGTTGCATTTCCTGCACATGCGGAAGATCTTCTTTCCCGGATCAGTTTTAAGACATTTCAAGTGTCCACACATCAGTCTTGAAAATACAGTCTGCTACAAATAACTATCTTTAAAAGGGACCTAACCTTTAGATGTCACTGTATGTATAATGAAAAGAATAACAGCCAGGGCCAATTTACGGCATTTTAATATTAAACTCATATTATCTTCCGGGAAAATGTTTCATGGATAGTGGACAATATTCACATGTTGCAAAAAGAAATCCCGGAAAACTCCCAAACACCCACCTCATCAGACATGCATGCTTAAAGTAGAAGATCAACATCTATCATTTGTTGTTCATTAGTGGCTGGGATAGAACCCAGGATTCTATAACCCAAAGAACAGTATCTTACTACTTAATATTATTGTACAAATTAAACTGCTTATAATTCTATACTTTTACGGGTATCTATTTCTATCGTCATTTATCTATATCACCATTGCTGTAGAGTGAATATTCAAAAATTTATGATTTACTTATAAACTAGTAAGATTTTATGGTTTAACTTATGTTTGTACTCTCAATTAAAGTTAAATTAATTGAATTCTTGTGCCGATAACTGAATGATGATTAATTATAAATTGTTAAGTTAATTAAATTTCAACAAAATATTAATAATTCTCGATTTCAGACATCTTTATTGATAGCTATTTAATTAAAAACAGAAAATGGTGTATTATTATACTTTTCTCATTACAATATTTTTTATAATTCCCATATCTAATAATTAATATTTAAGCTGTTATTTATTTTGTATAGTTCTTCACAAATTAGTGGGGGGAATTTTTAACTTTGGGGGGGGGGATTTCTCAAAAGTCTTGTTCTTACAGAATTCGAAAGGACAAGATTTATCGCGTGTGTGCTGCTACCCCTTAACAACTCCAAATCTAAAATCCTACCGTATATTTGCATGAGTTGAGGAAACACATCTAGTTGCAGAAGTTACTTTTAAGGATGTCATTTTTCAATAATTATTGCTTTTGGCTTAAAAGGGATTCGTTGCAAAATGAAAACAAAAAACACCCCCAATATCATAATTTAAAAAGTATTAAGTCAGTTTTAAGACTTGATGTACTTACAAAAGTCTTTTTAGTATTTATATCTTCACTCACTTGTCTGCTTGTAATATCATTTATTAATTTTTATTTTATGATACATTTTAAGCTGCTACTCTGGATTGTGAAGATGCAGGAAAATCTCTTTCCCATCTTAATTTGATGAAGGAAATACACTCAGAATATAAGAATTTCTCAGAATATAAGGAATATTACGAGAGATGAGGAGTCGTAGAAAGTTGGTTGGATAAGTGCGGCGCATTTAATTATAAAAAACGAACTGATTCAATTGACGTTTTCTTTCAACTGGGAAACGTATGAAGATTTTGAATTTACAACAAATAAATATTTAACAAATAGAAGAAAAATCCTAACTTTGCTACAGGTAATACGCAAAACATGAGTCAATTATAAAATTTTCTATAAGAAATATTTAAAAGTGAAAGTAATTCTTAAAATCACTCCTTGATTTGTTAAACTATGGCAAATGATTTAAAACTCTAAATTGTATTAAATGGATTAATTTTAATTTTTTGCATATTTATTTTTTATTTATTTAAAACAAAACAAGATGATAACCACTTAGTTTAAACGGAATTAACAATGGAAAAATTTTATACAACTCATTAACTGAAATATAATACTTTACGCTTTAATACAAGGAAAATCAAATAGTTTTAAGCGTTTATTATATTTCTTAGTAATATTTCATTGAATGAACATATAGTAAACATGGTATGAGCATACACCTTTTTTTTTTCGTTCACAGTTGCAAATTTTCATCAACTTATAAGTATGTCATAGTTTTTCATACTTTCTTTTTATTTGATTCGCATAGTCAGTGCTCAAAACTTAAACCATATCAATTAGACTCCTCTTAGCATGTTCTGTGAATTTTTGTAGTATTTGTGTTGTAGACATTTTAACAAATAAAATAGAAACTAGGAAGTTTCAGTAAACATTATTTTTCCCAAATGTCGCCAAGAATACATCGCAATCCAATGATAAGAAACATGCCTCAGTAGGAAGCTAATGTTTACTTCCTACAATTAGCTCCATGTTAAAAGAAAAATAAGAACTTGTTTGAACTTTTTCAACCCGTCAAATTATCCCCACACACGGTACGATTTTAAAGTGTCATACAGATACAAACGCCAAATCGTATCGCTTATAGCGAACTTTAATTAATTCCACTATAACATAGTGGTTCACCCAGTGATCGTATCATGACTGTCTCCAAAAAGGTTTTCGTAATTCAGAAACAGTGATCAACTAGGAAACCCCATACTTGGTCTGCCAACTCCAGAGGTATCATTTCATTTTGGAGAATATTGCCACTACGACCTATTTTAGGTACCTTAGCTTCCTTGAGTGAACATGACGGATTTTCGATTAGGTCAGTATTTGAACTGACTACCTTCCAATAACGAGCAGGAACGCCCTAACTAGCCATGTCATTTCGGTCACGAAGTGTTAATACCTGTTTTTTGTTATTTAACAGAAGGTGAAGTTACAAGCGATTGATTCCAAAGCCGGTATCTTTCGCTCATGGTTAGAAGTTTTTATTGAACAATCGTAAATGATTTGAATAACTAACAAGATTGCTGATATTGAAATTTAAGATTTTTTTTTAAACAATTTGTGTGAAATTTTTACCAACTCACTTAATTTCTGCTTCACAGCTCAATGCATCAGAGTATAATCAACAACTTTAAATATTATTTAAAAGGTACTTTCATACCTTAAAAAGATACTTTCGTGCCTTAGGAAGGTACTTCCATGCCTTAGAATTGCTTTTAAAAAGTACTTTCATGTCTTCGAAGAAAATACTTTCATGCCTTAGAAAAAGTATTTTCATGCCTCAGAAAGGTACTTTCATGCCTTAGAAAATTGCTTTTAAAAGGCATTTTCTTGTCTTAGAATCACCATTCTACGAGTAACGCACTTGTCAACAAAGGCTTGGAAAGAAGTGGCAGAGAACAACAATATCTAGGTCATTCTGACTCGCCCACAAAGCAGCAAAAAACATTTTCCTGGCGACTTGAAGGGGAATGATATACTCGTCTGTGAACTTCCGGGAGAGAAATTTACCGTGTAAGACTTTGTTTCCAAATTGGAGGATTCAGATAAAATATCCACGTAAGAATTATTTCATTTTTTATAACAAATTAAAAAGAATGAAAATGAATTTCAGAGGAAATAGAATTGGTTTCGGATTTAATACTTATTTTTTCTCTTCTATGAATTTTCAGTTTCAAGAACTATTTTGCCAATCCTAAGGAGTTTGTAAAAATGAATATCTATTGTAGATTCCTCTTTTTACCCAATCATTATCAATTTGCACTCGTGGAGGTTTTGAGAGAAAAGAAAAGTAAAATCTTTTCATATACAAAGGAAATTTCAAGATCTGCACATATACAAAGGATTATCAAGATCTGCACAAACTGAAACACCTCTACATCTGCGTAGATGAATTCAAAGTCAAATGCAAAACAGGAGTAGCAGTTGAATTTTCAGCTTTGTTAAGTTAGGTTGTGATATATCAAGAATATAGCCATAACACATGCAAAACAGTTGACACATCATAATATGTTTGTTTCAATCACAATTTGGAAGATTATTTGTCAGAACATGTCTTTCAAAAGAACATATTCCGCATCATATATCTTTATGATAAACGGAAATCAGTAAGAATAAATGGCAACCACCATCTGAATCCATGCCCATCAGCTTCGAGCAGATCACTGACCACAGGGAACAGGATCGCTAACGAAAATTGCGATCTGATTGGCCGATTGGAAAGAGCAACTAATATCCAGAAACCGAAACTCGATGGGAATATTAAAGACTTGTCTCTAACTACCAAAAAGCCTTGAATAGAACGGATCAAAGAAGACACGTACAGACATAGCGAAGCAGACGGGCCCTAGGTTGTACCTTAAAGTTAGCATATTTGGAGTACCAATAGATCAGCCCACGCTATATACGTTTGAACAGCAGTCAAGTGACTTCAAGTCACTTGACTGCGCTGGTTTACCATGGATAAGGAGAGCTGGCACTCACCTCTCCTTAACCACGGTAAACCAGAGGAAGAACTTTGAAAGTCACAAGTTAGCATGGTCACGTCCTCAACTAACGGAGATCCACCAACTCAGTGAGGGAGAATGTGGCAATTCTCCCAATCGCAATCAACAAAGTGGTATTCACTTTGTTGATCTTAAGGGAAGAATGGCTGCTACGATCTTTACCCTTCAGAACTAAAAGGAGTGGTATTGATAGCACTTTCAAAGAATGTGGCACCCAGTGGGCGTGTTATAGTGACTTCGAAAGGAGGTGGGTTTTCGTCTTTTAGGAGGAGGGAACAAAAAGATGATTCCAGATTTTATTTGTCACGCTCAGAGGTATCATTTCACATGGAAGATACTGTGATCACGAAATATTTTGCGTGCCTCAGCTGTCTTTAATGAGTGCGATGGATATTGAATTCGGTCCGGATTTGAATTTATTACCTTTTGATAACGTGGATACTCCCCAAATGAATCGTACGAGAAGCAGCTTAAAACTACAGAGCCACTAGAGTTCCAAAGAATATTACTTTTTAAAATCCTACCTGCTGTAATCATCGACAACTCATTTAAAAACTACAAATTGACTTTTTTCCCGTTCAATAGATTTAAAAAAAGTATCACTATTCCATTATGAATCACTTAAGTATTCCCCTCTATTAAATTACAAGCTCTCCAAATAATACCGTGTTCTCAAGCTTTCAATACAAATAGAGGAATAGTATCTGACTTCCTTGTGAAAGACAATATTAGGAATTATCAACCACCAATAGACTTCAGTTAACAAGACCCTAGATATATGTCAAAACCAGAAAAAAGACTTAATGACTACACATCCTTATTTAGACTCCCATTTGGATTAGAACTAGATATAAAGTTTTTGCAGCTTCTTTTTTCACAACAAATAACTTTCGTTTACTCATCATTTTTCCATAATATCTCAAAATGTTTTGCACATTTCACTCAAACTTTTTCTTTTTTAATAGTATTAGAGAATTGATACTCCATAACAACATGCATAAAAAAAGCTTATCTGTAAAGCTTCATGTGTATGGTTATCTTTTTATTTATTCAGTATCAGTTTATCCCCTCTGAATATTTCTTTTCTGATTGTGTTATGCTTTGTAAAATCAAGTCAATTTGAGTAATTTATTTCGCCAAAAATGAGGAATGAACAATGAATACGAATTCACTAAGAACATGCTCAATAGTTTAGTGTATATAAATGGAAATTCAGTGAAAGAATTTCTATCGTCCAGCAATTTTCAATGCACATGTACTACAATGTAATTAATCTTTAATTTCTTATTCAAAGGAAAATTTACTGAAAATCTGCAATTAATAAAAGAATTCATACTTACATCAGCAACTTTTCAAAAACTGAGGTTTACTTATAAATGCCGAAATGAGGACCACGGCTGTGATTATTTAGCCACCTATTATGTACTTTACTATAAAATTGAGATTTAATCGTAAATTTTTGTAACTGTAATCGTTCATGCTGTCAAATTCATTAAAAAAATTTTTTTAAAGCAGTCCCTGATCCATCGAAATATATGTCAAGAGATTACAGCCATCAATTGCAAAGAAAGTCATATATATCTATATTTATCTATCTATATTTTATATATATATATATATATATATATATATATATATATATATATATATATATATATATATATATATGTTTGTGTATGTGTGTGTGTGTACATAGGTAGACAGATAAATAGATACACACACAGAGTGATGAGATGGGGAGTAGAAGTAGCCAGCTCAGGCATCGACCTCCTCTGGACCAGTGGTCAAAATAATGAAACAATTTGCTGCATTTAGCGCATTTTCACTTGACAGAAAAAGGCAGACTAAAATATTTAGCAAACAAGCAAATCATATTTCAAATTAATAAACAAAATGCGCTAACTGTTTGAAACTTGTGAAACTGCCTATTTATCACTTAAAATATCTAGAGTATGTATTATATTAATATCATATAAATTTTACATAGTTTTGTTCAGGTCTAAACATTTAATAATTTTTCCTGAACTATTTCTTTTTTCTAAATTTTTCATGCGAAAGTGTGTATTAAGCTTATCAAATTTTAACAGAAATGTTTGTGCATTTTTAAAGAATATGGCACAAAAATTACAATTAGAATTCAAACAAACGTTTAACAATACTGTTGCCATCGCTTTTGTATGTTAAAGGAAAATGTATTGTAAGGGAAACGAGTTTGGAATGATCAAGAAAGGAAAAAACAAAAAACTGATGATTTCAACCCACGCAAGGAAACGTGGTTACAGTTACGAATTCATTAATAATGCCACAATTTCAAAGTAATTGTCATGATTTATGACTTTCAGTAAAGCGTTTTCAAGAAAAAGAGATATTTTACTAAACATCCAATGTAGAAATGTCTAGACCAGCTCATTATTCACCAAGAAAAAGATGTGACATAGAGTTCTTTCTTGTGAGGTGGGACACAATAGTAGCTCTTGTGGGCAAGTGGGTGCTTGAACTTCTTCAGTCTAGCCAGAAGCACTCGTCCCACCTGTTCGAAGAATCCGCAATAAGATAATTGTGCGGCTTGATGCCTAAAAGAAGTGAACATTTTCTTAGCTCATGACCGCAATTCATGGAACCAGGAATTTTATTTTGGAGCTTTCTCGTTAAATTGCAGAAGACTATCGAAGGATTTGCTCCTTTTTTGTCTACCATGCCAACCACTTACCCATTTTATTTTCAGGGGAAAATCTGAAAGAAATGTGTTTTTCAATGGTAATTAAATTTTTCTCGCAATGGTTTGCTTAAGGAAAGAAAATTTTTTTTATAAATTTGGTAATATATTCCTCACTATTACTGCTAATTGAGGGCAAATAAAAATTAATAATTTTGATACAACTTTTCATGCATGATTTTGCATGTATTCTTTCTCTTTCAATAGTAAATTATTATTCCTATATTAAATTGCTGGCGATCATGTGCAGTGGTCAGGGTGCTTGAATGCGGATTGGGAGGTCCTGGGTTTGAACCTTGGTTCGGGCATGGATGTATTTTCTCTCTCTCTTGCATTTATCATTTCCTTGCATGAATGGGTTGTGAAGGGTTGCCTACTCTAGGAACGGGCTCCTATGGCATGTGTGTACTGACGAAGTCGGACTCCATACAAAATTACGGTTCAGTTGAAAAAGTGGAACAGCACACTCCATATTCCAAGCCTAGCTGGCACAAGACTACAACAACAATAATTATTCTAATGATAATGCAACAACATTTCCTATACTTATATTCTTAGTATAAAAAGTACTGTAACTGCAATACACACAATACTGTAAATACATTTTTCAATTCTCTTGTTAATAACAGCTACTGATGAAATGCACTATTCAAATATTACTGATGTAACATTCACTATACATGTTTTAAGAATTGAGCTATCTAAATACATTGATTTATGTATATATATATATATATATATATATGCACATTTCTTGCATGGAAAAATTGCAATTTGTTTATTGTGGAAATCGATTTCAAGATAAAATGATGCTTAGTATACTAATTATTTAGTAGATATGTAGGTATTTTTAACGTTAAAAATTTAAGTAGATAAATACAAATTCGTATAAAACACTTCTATTTTCAATCGGGATACGTTGCTTTGATAAGAACTGCTCTTAGTGGATGCTGTGCTCTATGGGAAATGCTCGAGTCCTTTCCTTGCATGCATTTATTGTATCAGCACGTATCCGAAAAATGCGATCAAAGCACACAAGCAGATTTTGTGAGCCTGACCTATTAGTTCAGGCCCGAAAAATCTGTTTGTGTACTTTGATCGCAATCAGCGGCCATCTTTTGCAAGCAAAGGGGGGCTTATTAGTCTAAGAACAACAGTTTAAAGTGGATACTAAGCCACTGTCATCATCCAGCCCCAAGTAGAGATTCGAATGCACGAACAGTTGAACTGATGACACTCACTATACTGCGTCCTGTCATGCTAATTCAAGAGCGTAAAAAATGATCTTCACAAAAATTATTACAAAAAGCACTTTTTAGTATATAAAGCAGAAAGGAATCGCAAATAATTCAAAAAGCAAGCACTATACAGAGGGCATTCGCTTTTACTAACTCTTACGGATTAGTAATAAAGTTCTTTGAATTTAAAGTTCGTAAAATCGGAAAATATATGTCGTTATAAAAAACTAATTTGTTTCACTAAGCTACTCCCTTTGTATAATATTTTATGAGTACTTTATAAACAGATTAATTTCTAATTTTTATATTTATAATTTTATTATAATATTTAGTACATATTATTGATAAACTTTATATAACTGCATTACGTAAAAAAACTCATACAAAATAAAAAAAGAATTCATATTTAATAATTAGTCTTACTTTCATTTTATTGGTAAAAAATCTTTGGCAACGTCATCTCAATATTAAAACAACATTTCGAAGAACGCATCTGTTCGATGTGGAAAAGCATTGTATTGTTGTTTTCCTCGACACAGAACTGTCATTTTCTTGCTTCGTAGCTGTGGAACATTCATCTCGTTTTCTATCGCCTGATTCCTTTGACTGAAAATAATAAAAACTGATTTAAAAAGTTCTCAAGTGCAATTACAGGCAGCAGTTGTTTGCTTTGTTGAAGTTTGGGAATGAATAATTCATGTTTTCAAAATCGTCACCTAGATTTTCTTGACTTTCTACATTTTAGTTAACAAAATATGCGCGTTTGAGTGACATAGATATCTTTTCGTTTATGCAAAATCATTCCAAAAATAGTCAATTCTGAAACATGAACACTCCTTCCAAAATTATCTTACGATATTTGCATTCGAAACTACAAATATTTCTTTGACATTGGGGAACTGTAGGAGTTGAGTTAGAGGAGAGTGGGAAAAACGTACCACGAATTTCTTTAAAAAATCCGGGGTTTTTACATTAACAGTGCAATCAATTATCCACAATTTCAAGGAATCGCAATTCTCTATTGAAAACGTCGATCCACGTTTCTCAAATATAAAATGAAAAATATTAAATGCTGAAAAAAGCATGCGATAAAAAATAAATGTTAGGAAAAATTTCATGAAAGTGAGTCCGCAAAACAAAAATCTTTCAAAACTTTCGTTCATAAATGAGAATTAAAATTATCATTGCGTTTATGACACTATATTAAGAACCACTTGTTTATATTAATTCATCAAAGGTTTGTAAAAACAAGAATTACTGTATTTATTAGCATACTTTATGAACAACAAAAAACATGCTTTGATTGCTTAGGTATTAATATTCATAATGAATTAAGCGACAAATGAATATGTAATTAAATATGCCCAAATATCATTTATATATTAAAAATACTTATCTTATCTGGAAATAAGAAAATAGTTTGTTGATTGTTTAAATGTGTTTCTTTTGCTTATCCCAACTGGTGTGACAGTAGCATCACACCAGCTCCATGAATCCATGAGTTTTCAGCCTTTCCAGAACCACCCGTGGACTTAATTCCACATCAACCCTTTCACAACCGACACACTGAAGAATATTTGAAGGAGAGGTCTGTGCCTCTTGACATTTGGGGCAGAGAGGGTAAATCTTGACACCAGAAACATGACTCTGAGCAAGCAGGTGGCCGCGTCTTTTGTGCGCACCTGATAAAGCGGAACCAGGATATTTGCCTTGGTACCATTCGCGGGCAGGTTTGGCATCTCTTAAAAGAGCATTGATGAACATCCTGATACGAGAGGTCAGCTCCGATGCCGACAAGCAGTCTCCAATAACGTTATTCTGCAGGCTGCCCTCCTTGGCCAATTGGTCCGCAACCTCCTTACCATACACATTGACATGGGATGGTACCCACTGGAGAAGATTATGGTATTGGTCTGCACATCAATGAGATGTTTTGTTTAAATGTAATTTTGCTTATTTACAGAAACACAATCGTTAAAGATTTACTGTTCATGGTGTGTTTTAAATCTCTGCAAACATCTTCGCCTAAGATAGTAGTTGGTTCAAATAGTTGTTGAACGTTTGCCCAGTGTTTTTGTACCACCGGTCCACGAAATATTCGGCTATCAGTACAAAATCTAAAGTGCCATCAGCCGACAACCGATATTAAATCAGCAACTACAATACAATAATAATAGTTTTCTAGTTTAGAAAATAATATTAGTAAATAATGTGAGTGATAGTGAAAAATATAACAAACTGGCAACTGTGTACCTAATTGCCTTTCATAAACTGCCGTGCCGTACACTTAGTACACCAATTAGTGTACCTCTGTCTGCCTTGAGTATCGCTGATTATTTGAACGCTGAATATTTATGGCAATAATTTTTATAATTTATTTTTATTCTTTAATTATTATTTAAAAATCATTTTGGTCTCCATGATTTATTCATGTGAAAAAATTATGCCAGTGGAATTATTAAACTTACTGGCCCGAGAGAACGTACCAAAATATTTTACTGGTCCTTGGAATCAACTAAGTAGAGAAACACTGCTGTAGGCAAAAAAGTCAGTCATTCAAAATGATGAGTGATCAATGTTGCTTCTTATTCCTCCTGATAACCCATTAGGCTACACCAGATCCATAAGCTGATAAAAAAATTCAAAAAAAGACTTCGAAACAAACCTTTTTCAAACCTGAGCAGGAAAGCTGATGACCAGGAGTAAAATGCATGACATTGTATTTCCTGCACATAGGAAAAGATCTTGTAACCTTGATCAATTCTGAAACATTTCTGGTGTCCACGTATGAGTTTTGATAAAGTTGTCTGTCATGAGTCGGGGAGAACATCGAGATGAAGCAATGGTGACATTTGACTTTTGAGCACATCCCCAAAAAAGTCCAAGTACTAGATGTTAAGGCAAATAAAGTAGTTTAATGTGGAACTATTAAAAAGACTATTTGAAGCAAAAATGCATCTTCAAAGTAATCAATATAACAATGTAACGTCTCTATCTGGACGTAAGAATTATTATTATTTTTTAAATGTGTTTTCTACAAGGTTTTCACATATCAGCACTACAAGGGGTGGAAGACCTTTTCTTAATGGGGCACTTAATGCCCTCGTGACACCCAAAATGAATGGATCTTCATCGTTTAGAAGCAGAACACCCCAAAAATTAACCTAGCCCAGAGGGATCATTTCACATAGAATAACTGCCAAATACCGGTCCTCATTCGGCGTTGTAACTCGGGGGGGGGGCGACTAGTGCTGCTACGTCTGCTCACATTACCATCATCTTGGAACCGTTGCCAAAGCCTTGAGATGACACTTTGGGAGATTCCAAGTTCCTAAGATACTTCCAGATGGATACATCCACATTCCAGACGGCCGATAATTCCACCACGAAAAGCATAATCCAAATGCTTCCTTTGTGCCATAACTATGCGGCTATTGCACTGAAAGGCTTTTAAAGCACTTGTGAAAAATTTCACTTCGTCGCTTATTAACCCTCTTTTACACTCTCGTCATTGTGACGCACTATCGAAACCATCTGGTGGTTTCTTGTAATTGACATATTATTCTTGAAAATGTGTGTGATAAAAATACATGTGAAAGCTTTATTTTAGAGTTCGATTTCTGTGTAATTCTGAATTATCCTTAATTTATGGACATGAATGTAGATCATGAAAGTTTTGTTTTCTAAGGAAAACGTGATTAGAACTGATAATACTCGACTTCAAGACAAGAGCGACTATTCGAACGTCAACTTTGTTCTTTGATCTCACTAGTACTCAGAATTAGATTTGCGCATATTTACATGTACTAGTCATCATTTTGGAAATCGATGTATCTTCGTGTTACTTCGGGATTCAAACTCAATGACTTCCGATGATGAAAACGAGCTTTTAACTAATAAGGCCACCACGGTCTCAGATTTTTATTTTTGTCACTCTATTCTCCTTTTATATCATTAAAAAAACTCACAGAGCATTTTAGTAAAATTCTTATAAACTAATAGTTTCATTATACATCTACCAAAATATTTTACTAAATACTTAACTTTATTTTTTTAGACCGCACAGTGAAGAAAGTAATACTCAAGATTTTCGTTAAACTTTTTAACATTCATCGCTCATTCTGGGAGGATAGTGGACCAAATTAACACAGGCCTAAAAAGAAATCCGTAAAACTATTCACCCACCCTTTAAGAAGGCCATTCATACGCCTTGGCCATTATTTTTAAACTCGACGTATTTACAGTTGTACGATCCAACAATTCTTTAAATATTAAGCATCTTGTTTTCACGAATAGTATTAACTCTTAGTAAAAAGTATTCTTATTTTTATAATTTTACAGAATAGATTTAAATTAGATATTTAAATGGTAAGATATCTAAAACGAAATATAATGTTTACATATAAAAGAATGCTATTCGCGTAATTTTAACTTTAAACTTAACAGTTTAAAACTTAATGAGAGAGAGATGAATTATGTTATTATTCTCTTTTGTTATATATTTATAGAAAAATTGCTTAAAATTTTAAAATTACATAGAAATGTATTATATAAAATTATGAATTCTGCTTATATAGAGCATCAGCATCTGCAGCTATGGTTTCAGAAATCAAATTTACAAATAAATACTTATTCCCAAATCTGCATGAGTATAAAAAATCATGCTTACACTTCTGTCCACAGTAAATGCAATACAATGAAGAAAGAATGAAAATAATATGAAATTTACAACATGCATTAGCGGAGGTGAGATATGCAAATGATTAGAATTTCTGTGCAAACGCATATTACGCGCGACTGTTGCATTACTTCAAAGCGGTATTTAAGGCTTGGAGATTTCAACGATTTCAAGTTTGGCAATTGTATTTTTCTTATGGTTATTTTCTTCAAAAATACGATCAATTATGCCTCGTAGAAAACAGCAATCATTTTTGATCAAGTATTCGAGTTCGACAGAGGAAGGATAGTGGCCTTCCGAGATTATGAAATGTCTTTCAAGGAAATTGGTAATTGTGTTGCACGAAACCAAACAACTGTAATGGGGATATGTAATTGTTGGAAGCAGGAGGGTACGATAGACCCACTTTTCGATCACATCCACCTCAGTGCATCACTTCAACTGATGACAGGTAAGTGGTGCGCCTGGCAATGACGGATCGCTCAGCCACATCACGAACCATAGCACAGCACATTCAGTCTGTAACGCATCTTCCAGGGTCTGCGCGTACCATTTGACGCCGTTTACAACAGAATGATCTGTCCGCAAGACGTTCATTGTTTCGTCTACTCTTGACCCAGAATCACAGACGTCTCCGCCGCCAAGTGTGTGATGAAAGAAAGATGTGAAAGGCAGGATGGAATACAATTGTCTTTTCTGACGAGTCACATTTCTGTCTGCAACACCACGATGGTCGCATTCGAGTTTGAAGACACCGTGGAGAAAGAATGCTGAACAGCTGAGTTATACACCGCTACACTGGTCTTGCAACGGTTATTATGGTATGGGAAAATTTTGAATATCCCTATCACATTCCTCTAGTATGCATTGTCGGTACTGTAAGCAGCCAGTGCTACATCTCCAAGTTGCTGGAGCTAGTTGTGCTTCTTTGCCTTCAAGGCTTGACCACTGCCGTTTTTCAACAGGATAATGCGTGACCACACGTGGCACTCATTGTTTAAAGGTTCTTCGTCAACCACTAGGTTGAATTACTTCCCAGGCCAGCTCGCTCTTTTACTATCTTCCATTCAAACATTCGTCAGTTCGATTCAGGAGTAGGACACTTATAGTTGTTCGGAAACCAATTGTAGTTGTAGTTCCTCGTTGAATTAATTTTATGTGCAAAACGTGACCGTAGAAGGAAACTCAAAGCAATAGGTTGTGGTTTGTGAGGGTATCTTTCCCAGCATTGGAAGATTGTGAGTTCGAATGGTGACTTAACAGGGTATCCATCTCGTTTATTAAATATGATTAGTGTATCTTAAATAGGTCTTAGTCGCAATGTCCTCCAAATGAAATAACAGCTTTCGAGGTTACCGATTAAGTTCCAGGGGTCTTCTGCATCGTCTCCATTTCTAAATGGCATCTAGGAGCTTCCATCTAACGGGCAGACCACAGCTTTCGGCTACGTAAAAGGAATTATGCCGGGGGAGCTTAAAAACAAATCAATCAACCTGAATTTTAAATATTCATCTACAATATTTGAACCAAAACATCCCTCCACGTATTTATTTATCTCATTAATTATATGTTCTCAAATTATCAAATCCAACTCTGTTTTCGAAAATAGGGAAAATATTCTAGGAAAATTGCTTATGAGACATTTCTAGTTCGAAAAAACAATTATCTCATAGTCTTCACAATGAATTAGATACAAAATGAAGACTCTCTAAAAATGCTGCAAATGCTAAGAATTTCAAAAGAAAAATTTCATGCAGTGTGTGGGATCATTTGTAACAACTCCTAGAACAATTTATCGATTTTTATGCATTCATTAAATTAAAAATTGATCAATGACCGCTGCTTCACAACGGTAAGTTAAAGCCCTTTAGATTGGAAGGTCCCAGGCTTGATGTTAACAACTATTCAACAAAATGGAATAGATGTTGCTTTTCCCCCTTCTGCCGGCAGGAATGATTTGCTTGGAAATTTTCTAGGATGCCTTTCTTGAGATGAAGTATTACGACCCACTTTCTCAAAAAATTCCTCCACAAAAACAAATTAGGCGGTGTATATTAAACAACCTTACCACAGCATTAGTCCGTCAAGCAGTAGGCAACACATTGTAAAAATCAATCACTGGTATCGTCTGCAAACATATCAAAAGAAACGAAGTAACACAACAAAAGACACATTAAAATGACTTTGCACAAACAGATATTTCATCAAAATTTCAGTTTGTAAATGAAAATTAAAACTATCATGGCATCTATAAGAGTATTCTGGTTCGTAAAATCGAGAGTGTTCGTAAATGTGAGGTTCATAGAAACGAGCGTCTACTGCGTAATTATTTCCTTAAAAGGAGGACAGAGTAGATCTCTCGCTAATCGATTGTGATCAGATGGTAAGAAAGGCGCAGAAGGCATTCCTGAAGGTTCAGCAACCTTTGGAGTGGAAGCAATTTCCAAAATCAAAAGTCATAAAAAAGCTTCTGGTGCACCTTCTTCTAAAACGCGTCGTAAAATGGCTCCGATCGCCTCGCACAAAGAATGATTGTTTTTACGGGTGCAAAGTGGGAAAAAAAACCGGGATACGCCTCGCAAATGCTCCCGCAAGCACCCATGAGAATACACTTCTTCAATGATTTTCATTATTGAAAATAAATTATAAAGTACTAAAATCTTTTCCAGCACGACCTTGCTTCTCTTCCGCTTTTAATGATTCTCGAGGAATGCGATGGACTATCTTAGAGGTCATGTTCATAATAACATGTCCGTTGCCACATGCTCCTCGCGCTGCCTGTGAAATATATTACAGCTGCTAGGTATCCGCAAATGTTCCATTATCCGATTCCAACAAAACAATTTCGATTAACTTATTAGTGACGGAATGTCGTTGATGTTTACTTTGAGAGCCTTTTTACGGAGGATTAAATTGAGAAACAGTGAGAGTTTGCAAAGAAAAGAAACGTACCAAAGGATTGGACTTGATTGAAATAAGAATCTATTCTTTAATTTTTATGAAAATTATATATGTATAAGAATATTTCCTTATACTGTAAGGAGAGTGATGTTCAAACCTTTTCAAAAAAAAGAATGAGAAGAAAAACAAAAGAACATCAAAAATGTAACTCGACTGAAATCCAAATATATTTCTCAAATTTAAGGGAAAGTGTTTTTCATAAAATCGTCTTTATATTGCCGATCAGAAGGTAATTGCCAGATTAGTCCTTATACAAATTCTTAGTCAGAAATTTTTTTAAAATAAATTAAATTTTACTCGAAATAATTTCAGATTGAACCAAAAGTTAATATTTTATAAGAATTCTGATGCATAAATGATTCAGAATTCTTTTAAATTCTATTAATTGGCATTTTTAATTTAAATGTTTTTGTATGCAATAGACAATAGACAATATTCGTTAAAATTACATACGTTGCATACATAACATGTTATAATTACAAAGCTGCTATATATTTAATTTTATGATTTAACCTCTTTCTCAGGGTGAAATATATTTTATATCTTTTTAGATAAAGAGAGAGAGTCTTATAAAAAATTAAACACACAATAAACAAGAATTTTTGATTTAGTTCTCTATATCTTTTTATGATTTATTAGTATATGCTACATTTCATTTTTCAGGAATCTATTTATTTATGATACCACAGTTACCCTTAAATTTGAATGAAGTTTCCACAATTTCATAACATATATTATAACTTAGATGATATATTCTTCTAAATATCAGTAATTTACTATTCCTAATCTAATTTTGTTGCTGTATACTTTACTTCAGGAGTTGTCGATAACAATATATATATATATATATATATATATATATATATATATATATATATATATATATATATATATATATATATATATATATATATATATATATATATATATATATATATATATATATATATATTAAAGGTTAAAGCAACCATTTGATTTCCAATGATTTAATTGTGATTATTTCGGAAATGAACATTACTTCGAATTTAGCTTGGCTGTATGATATTAGTAAATTTGTAAATTAAATACGAATAAATATAACATTATAAGCCAACAGTAAAATAATAACTCTAACTATGGTGTCTTTTCGTATGCTGATTGCTAAATATGAATATTACAAACCGAATTTAATTTCATTTATATATGATTATTTTTCAATATGGAGCTATTCGCATGTAAATTGTCAAATACGAATATTTCATACTAAGTGTTCATGTTTCAATAATATATTAATATTTTTAAATTTATTGTGTTATTAGCATTCAAGTTGTTAAATGTTTTCATGTTAAATGTTCATTTTTCAATCATATAATAACATTTTTAATTTTAGAGTTATTCGTATGGAAATTGTTAAATATGAATGTCTTCCACATTTCATATTAATATATTTGCGTATGGAGCTATTTGTGTGTGCACACAAATTATTAAACAGGAATTTTTCAACTTAATATTAGTATTTCAATAACATATTAATATTTTTTAATACAGAGTAATTCCCATGAAAATTATGATCATTTCAAATTAAATATTCATCATGAATGAGATTATGCATCCATTAACTTTCTAATGACCTTAAAGAATGATTAAATAATTTCATTATTAAATTTGAATTTCAACTACCATTATTGAATAAATTTACTTTAACCATTTTATTAAATATTTATAATTATATAACTTTTAAGTTAAAATTCTTTTATATTTCAGATAATGGATATTTCATAAAGTCTTATTCAAATCGTTAAAATGCAATAAATTTACATCAAAGTTTAATGATAGCCCTATCAGTGTGTTTTAATATGAAAAGCACACGCCTTCTATATTAAAACAAAAGTTCCCATTGTCCCTCCAATGGTGTAGCTAGGCCTGGAAAGGAAACTCCAATTCCAAGTGTCAAACTTATCATTTGGCCGTGGCTCAAAAAAAAAAAAGACACTTAGGTGTGTCAAGCGGCTTTTAGGAGGCCGTGTTGCCTCGTGGTTAGGGCATAGGCCTTCCATCTGGAAGGGCTGGGTTCGAATCCTAATGCCGCCGAAGACCTACTGAGTGCGCACGATACACGTGCTTGTTAAATCTGTAGAATCGGAAGTCCCGTGGTCGGTCGTTGAACATTTACCAAGGTGTAATGACTTGTAGAAATTTTCCTCCCATTCCAGATCAAAGTCAAAATTGAGGGAGTGAACCTTCGGGTGGTGCCATCTATCGGAGGAGTTTTAGAGAAAAAACGTACTTTCACCTTCGTGGTTCTCTGGTTAAGGGAAAGACTCACCTTTCTGTCGGCTGGCGAGTTTGATTTGTCCAAGTGCCATGAGTAACAGCAACAGCATGACAGCAACAAGCGATTTTTGAGCTGACAGAAACAGGCAGTTACCTGCATATCCAATAAAAACTGATCATTAACCGTCCATTGTTTAAGCAATACATAGAATCGAAGCCAAGACCTTCCACTTCGAAGAGTGCACAGCTTGGAGGCAATTACTTGAAACTTACGTTTCTGGCACTTACAGAACTCTGTCTGTATTTAAAAATGCAAATATTTCTACTTCCTTCTTAGTCAAGGAGGAGATTGCTCTTAAAACAAAAATCAATTATTTTCCTCGCACAGTTAACACACACCATTGTATAGTTTTCAATTTATTTTGCTTGAGACTTAACTTTAATACTGAAATAGCAGTTTCAGGTAGATCAATTTCTCCTTAAAATGTACATACAAATTTTAAAATATTGACTTTATTTTTTCGGATACTATTCTCGTTTCCAATCTAAAATAAATACATAAATGTACCACAAGTAAATCCCCACTTCGGGTGTGGATGTTTGTAGTGGTTCGGAATCTAAGTGATTTTGACACACTGTTCTAGCCTTCGTGTGCAAATATGAGAGTTAAGTCGCAAACATACCCGACCCAACAAAAGCTTTTCAAATTAAACACCAGCTGAATATGCGAGACACTTATTTTTTACAAGATTCATCAAGAATCCCATACATGATCCAAAAATAAAAATTAGTTTTCTTCAAAGCATACCCTTTATTCGCACAGTCACAATGACTACTCCATTTAAAGCTTTTACTCAGGCTAAATACTTATACAATAACTTTAACAGCAGATGAATGAGGCTGGTTGGTTGGTTGGGTTTTGTATCACGAAGTTCAAACATAGACATGCTGCGCCAAAAGATTTATTTATAAATTTTTTTCTCTAAGAAACCCAAACATTAAAATTAAAAAAAAACAAAAATAAGTGTATATTTTAAGATTAAAATCTATATAAATATTTTTTAAAACATCAAAGAAATATTTTTTTACAAAACTTAAAATTTAATTGTATAAAATATAGAAAAAAAACCATTGCTCTTAAATAAGCAAATAGATTTCGATGGGATGGCTCCCCCAGCAAATCAAACATATTTAAGAGAGGTCTGTTTTGAAAAATTTAAAACGGTAAAGGTTAAAACTGGACCATGAAATTAGAATATGATGCACAGTATAAGGTTCATCATACGCTTCACACCAAGGATTCAATTCGCTCAGAAACAAATGTCTGTGTGTGAAACTTGTTTGTCCGATACGAAGGTGAGTCAAACGAACATCAGTACTCCGTACCGGTAAAACTGCTAATGAGGCGATGTATGGAAATAGGGCTCGCAATTTATTTTTAACTTACGTGTTCCACGACTCCTACCAAAGAAAATAGATTAACATTTCAATATTTCTAATCACATCAGACAAAGGAACTGATGGAAGAGATGGGCCAGATGCAGATTTAGCAGCTGCATCAGACCTCTCATTGCCATCGAGACCTACATGACTTGGGATCCAACAGAAAATAATGTCATATCCCTTGCCAGAAAGGGAGTCTAATGCTCGGAAAATTCTAGACTTAACAGGATGGAAATAAAAACAATTGTTCCACAAAGCTTCCAACACACTCAAACTGTCAGCATACACACAATATTTGAAAGTATCACTTGTATTCATCTGCTGAAGAGCTTGGTAAATAGCTGTTGCTTCAGCAGAGAAGATGGAACAGGATGCATTGTGACTGGAGGTTTGAGTTTTATTTCGATAACTACAGCACAACCAACTTGTCCTGTAGATTTTGATCTATCAGGGAAAACTGGTGTGTACGTGGTATACTGAAAGCGACGTGAAGCATAAAGCTGCTGAAAAACAGTAGCTGGTGTGTCTGATTTTCTAAAACGAGTAAAAGGATTGATGATTTTAATCTGTGGATCATTCTAAAGTGGATGTAATAGAAGGTCCGTTTTGTCAAAACGGACATCACATAGGTCTGAATATAATAAACTAGACTTTGTCCGAGTGAGGAAAGGTGGAATGTTGTAAATACGAGCATCATACAGCCTAATAAGTGCTGGTGTAACAGTCATGGAACGGAATGGATGATGAGGGTCAGACAAAATTTTTGGCCATTAATTGAGAAACAGCAGCATCCGTTTCCTGTCTAATGGTATTTGATAACAAATTGCATTCAAACTCTGGACGGGTGATGTGCTGAATGTGCCCGAATATATTCTCAAATAAGAGTAATGTATTGTATCCAATCTGCATAGAAGAGAAGACCTAGCAGATCCATACCAACACCACAACACACCCATAGTCAATACGAGATAAAAATTAATGACTGATAGACACGAAGTAGTGATATGCAATCAGCAACCTAAGATGTATTAGAAATCACCTAGAGGATATTAAGCTGTCGCTTTTACTACTTCCGCAAATGAAGCACATGCGGAAGGAAGCTTAACTTTCGGTCAAAGATTATGTATCTAGAAATTTTATCTCGTTGACAAAAGGGATAGGTGTATTGTTAATATATATAGTAGGATCATTATGTATGCTAGTCTTCCTGCAGAAATGGATACATTTACTCTTGACAGAAGACAGTGTATGGCCATTCCCTGCACACCATGCAGTGAATTAATTAACAGTTCTTTATATTTGTCTCTCAATAAATGGCATGTTAGAACCCTCATATGGTGTTTGTAGTCAATAACATAAAGCATGCCATAAACAGGAGATGATATTTGATGAAGAATGATATTTATGAAGAGGCTAAAAATCGTGACACTTTAAAATAGAGCCTTGAAGTACACCCTCAGCTTGAATAAACGTATTGGACAAAAGCTGCCCAATACAGACTTTAAAAACAAGGGAAAATGATCGCTGTTGTGCAGTTTCCTACAGTTAAAATTAACAATGGCAGAAGAGATGGTAAGCAAATAGCCAGATCGAGAGAGTGAAATGTTCTTGTGGGTACATGGAAATATGTCTTCTCGTCGGTATTAAGCAGACAAAGACTGTGGTCTGAAATAAACCGCTCTATCTGCCAACTGCGAGAATTAATACCATAACTTCTCCACAAAGAATTATGGCCGTTAAAGTCACCTATTAGCAGAAATGATGTTGGCAACTGATCTATTAATGCATCGAGTTCCTCTTGGTAAATGGAATCGTGTGGTGGTAAATGTAAACTACTGAGACTGTTAATAAGCATGAAGTATGGATTCTTACATCTACAGCCTGTAGAGTAGTATTCAATGAATGGGCAGTGCTGGGATAATTATTTGATGTTAATATACATACACATCCAGACATTGCATGATCGTTACCACAGTCCTTTCTAAAACTTTTAAACCCTCGCATGCAAATTTTATTGTTAGAATTCTGGAAATGTGTTAAACTTCAGTTGATAAACAGCGTCACCGCCCCAATACAAGGCATTACTGGTGAATAAGGAGGGTTGATAAGAACCCTTCTTTGAAGATTTTAAGTTATAAGCCTTCGTGACTCTTGATTGAGTCAAAGCAGCTTTCTTTTTACTTATTGTAGTGGATACAGATTTTGGCTTTGATGTTGATGTTTGGGATAATCTACCAAGGGGTATTGATAAAGATTCTGTTTGTGTATTTATGATTCTGGTGACTTTTTTTACAACGTTGCATAGCTTTACCCAAGCTTTGAACTGCGTGAGGTAATTTGACGTGGAGCCTCAGGGTACGAACAATTTGTAGTAACTTTTATCGTGTTGATTTCCTTCTAGAATTCCCACTGAGGACAAGTTCGAGAATAGGAAGGATTGTCTCCTTTAAAGTTGACGCATTTTTCCTTCGCTTCCTCAGGTTGATCAATCGTGGCCAACTACTGCGCAGCACTGGCAAGTAATTTGGCCCCTGCAAGTGTTTCTCGAATGTCCAAATCATTGGCACTGGAAGCATCACAGCGGATTCGGAATATGTGGCCTAATGGTTAAATTCAGATAAGCAGCTTTAATATGCTGTAGCAGGTGTGGAGACGCAATTGTCAGAATGAGAAGTTTGGCATCAATGATTTTCCCATATCTTTTGACTGTGATGTGTTTTACTTCATAGACTTTCTGATTATATAAATCCTCAAGAATTTCATTCGTCGGCTTATTCAACAAATCTTTTGCGGATACAACACCAAGTGAAAAGTTGAGACTACCATAAGGTGACACAGTACCTCTAAATTTGCTAATATTTTGCAATTTCGATAGTATAGTTGCCTGGGTAGTATTTGAAACCTCAATCATTAAGTCTCCAGATCTCAATTTTCGTACACTTTTTACTTTCCCTGTATTTGCCGGTATTCTTTTTTCGATTAGGAAGGGGGATACCTTTTCAAAAGTTTCCTGCTTCCTTTTAATGACAAAATATTTAGCCTTATTTGCATTAATTTGTTGCTCTCGTGGAAGAAATGAAAATTTTTAAATTCTCCATAAATTGATAGTAAATTTTCTTGACCTGACCACACCACCCACCATCGAGTGCAACAAGGGGATGCAGACCACCTGCAACAATGCTAGCCAGGTCCTATACGCTCACAGTACATCCCTGAGGTGGCCTCCACCTTTAACGAGCTATCCAGTATATGTACCGATCTCTTGATTCATATTGCCGATTGATGTGCTGAGGACCACAGCACGCCTCCCGTTTATCTGTAGCAGAGGCCAAAGTGTTGTGTTGGTCTCTGGAAGTCTCAATTATCAGGACCCTCCTTTCCAGGGAGAAGAGTCCCGAAGAGGAGCTAAGAAACAGAGCGGTGAAAGCTACACAAGGGGAGTCCTCAACCTCTTGAGAGGCAACCACAATGAGGGAGAAGAGGAAGAAAAAGCAGAAGGATAGAGAGGAGAGGAAAAGAGAGAAGAGGACAGATCACTGGGGTACCTCGGGATTGTGACACCCGTGTTTACCGAAAGAAGGTAATCCCCCAAGGGGCTCATCATTGAGGAGTAGTTGCTCACAGCAATGGAAGAGTAACTGGCTCGAAGTACTTCGAAAATCAATTTTCATTTAGTGATGCAATCTGTTTCATGGTATTGCAAAGAAATCGTTTTGTGGAGGGGGGAGCTTCTAATGGAGAACACAGCAATCAATTTTAAGGTGTACTCTCACCAGAGTGATATATTGAGATGATTCACTTAAGCGGAAGTAACAAGAATTAATCTATAGAAAAGGTGTAGTGTTTCACCAGGGTAATGTGAGTTGTTATGAAAATCAATTCTCCAGAAGCTTCTACAGCGGCAACGCCACGATATTCTCCAGGTGGGATACCTTCTGAATATTATTTGTTCTGCTCTTTACAAAGTTCTTTAGACAGTGAAACCTTCACTCAAAAATCACAAGGATCTGCTTTTTGCTTCAAAAAATAATTAAATATTTTATGAGCGTGAAATAATCAAATTGCAGAAAAAAAAATAGCTAGAGGTTTCGGATAAAACAGAGTAATAACTAATTCAATATAATATTTATATGCACTAAGGAAGTCATCTTTTATGCTCAGAGGAAAAGTGAAATTACTTTCTGGGAAAATCAAAATTTGTATATTGACTTATGTTGATGAGTACAGAACTTTTTCAATAATTAAAAAAAAATTAATTCCTTATTTATATTACCCTTTACCATACATAAAAATTGAAAATTGATTATAAATATTGATGCAATTTCGTGTATGTATACAAAGTTTAAAGAAATTTAAATACATTAAAAAATTTACATAAGAGATTCCTGTCCAAGCAGCAGTTTAAAGAGTATCAAATAAATTACAAACTAATCGCTAACCCACCTTCTTAATTGCATTCCAATTTCTAGATGTCTAAATTAGAATAAACTGTAAAATTAAATAGACATCGCGTCAGCACCGAATTATATTTAATCTTCATATCGCTTATTACTAGTCAAAAATATAGAAAAATTAACCAACATAAATTTCCTTAAAGTATTATTATTTTTATATTTCAGTTTATTTTTTTATATTTATCATTTTTTTTAAAAATTTCAAAAATGAAAAATGTTACTTAGTTAAAAATATACACTTAATAGAAGTTAAATATTAAATAAAACTATAATATGCATACTCAAGATATAATAAGTGGCCAAGTGATAATATTGGTTGCTTAGTAAGTTTGTCACAACTGTCATTTTTGACAGATTGGAAGTAATTAGACATGAATATACAATCTAAAATGGACCCTGAACTACCATAATGATCCAATCCCTTAGTGGGATTCCAACCCACGAACTATTGAGCCAAAAAGCTAGACTGATAATCATTTCCAAGTGATCAAAGCGTGCGTAGTTATGGAAGGCCCAAGATTCAAACTTATAAACTTTATTGAACAAGAAAAGAAACACGAAAAGTTTGCGTCTTCTCATACATATTTTAAAGCAACGTAGTAGTAATGCCAATGTAAGGCACGACAATGTTCTCCGAGTATATTATTAATATTTCCAGGAGAACTTTTTATAGATATAGTTGGTAGTATTTGCTTGTCGCAGGAAAAAAATAAGGAAAATTTCCAAGCATCTGCTGATAGGTATGCATGCAGAAAGCAGAAACGTGACATTCATCTCCCGTTGCTTAACAATGACCATGATCGAACTCGAGATCTTCCGTTCTATGAAGCGGTGGCATACCACTAACCACGGTATGCCTCTCATGCGCATTTTAACTAGTAGATGCTTAGAAGTTTTCTAAAATTCCTTCATGGCGAATTAATATCCATGAAATGTGTTCTCTCAAAAATCATAATGCTTAAAAGAAATTTGAAAGAGCTGGAAGATTCATTTCATGTTATATTCTGAATACGATTTATTTTTAATGTTGATGTTTATGTTGACAAAAACTTCCGCGTGCACGCTTTTCTTAAAGGAAAGCGTTATTATTCACAGAACTCATATTTTTTATAAAAATATTAAAAAATTATTTCAATTTCCTTCTGTATGCAGCAAACGCTTTTTGTGAACTTTTTTTCATTATATATTCGTCCGAGTAAGTTTTATTCAGTACGCGTGAATTGAGGTGATATTAAAATTCCTTATCTTTCAGGTGTCAAAAAATGACGTTTTCTGCATCCACGAGTGCTCAGTCCTTAAATTATCATAATAACCTCAATTAATGTTGTTTAGAAATTAATTTCATTCAATCATACATTTCTTGCAATTAGAATGAAAATATAAGCAAATTAATTTGTGTGGAGCTTCTCTTCTAAGTTTCTTTTTTTAAATAAATTCAGCAATTTCTTTTTAGGTCCAGTAAGTAGATTTGTTTGGACATGGCTGCTCATGAATTATGCATGCGCGCTTCATCTCCTTCATGTATGCACTTCATGTAATTTATGCAAATAATAAATCAGATCCTGTTCCAGGTGATAACGACATCTTCGAGAAATGCATTCGTACGGTTCCCGATCAGGCAAGTAAATGCGAAATGTTACTTCAATGAAACCATACGCTTCATCACTTGAAATTTAGCTTCTCTGGCAGTCTGGTTCTGTTCATTTTTCACATGCTGTCCTTCATTTGTCTATTCGGATGTTGTTGGCTAAATTATAATCGAAAGTCAGATAATTAATTTGTGACTACATTTAAAAAAATGTGGAGAGATTCCGTTTACTTTCTGCAAAAGGAACTATATTTTTAACTGACGAAGTGATCAGCTGACTAGCTGCACTAAAAGCCAATTTTTGAGCAAGAAAGCCCATTTTCTGCGAATTTTTTTTAATGTACATTGTATCATGCAGACATTCACACCTGTAGCATAAGACGCGGTGGCCTGGTTGGTTAGGGTCTCTCTCTCATTATCGAATGGTAGTGAGTTCGATTCCCTGCCGACTGAAGACCCATTATGTTCGCTTATAACGACTGGGGTATTTTTTGTCCTGTTTTTTCTCATTTTGCTTTTTCTTCTGCTCTATTGTCAACGTGTTCAATTTTGTAAGCAATGTTGCTAGGATTTGAAAGCTAATTATTTAGAACAACAAGTAAGTTTAATGATTATGAAAACTTTTTCAAGTGAAAAAAATAAATATTAAAAAAATACTTCTTTATTACTGGTAAAAATTAGGTGACTTAGTTGGTTAGGGCGTCGTTCTCATTATCGGAAGGTAGTGAGTTTGAATCCCTGCCGACCGAAGATACGGTATGGCGGCTGATTCATGACACTAAAGGCAATGGAGGACGTTAAACCTAGGTGTGGTCGCAATGTCTTCTAAGTGAAATGATACCTCTGGGGTTGGCAGGCCAAAAATTGTGGTCTTCTGATTGATCCCTGTTTCAAAATTCGAACTCTACCCGGCTGCTTCTGTTTAAATGGTATAGCCCAACTCACCGGGCTATGTACAGGGGAGGATGCTGTTGCAACAACACCTGTAAGATAAAAAAAAAAAAAAAGACCCGTTGAAATGAAAGCCAAAACAGAAACCATTTAACTACCCTCATCAGCAATGAATTAATAGTTCTTCAGATCATAAATTCCCTCGTTGGATTACAGTTCAACAGATTGATTTTCCCTTTCAGCTTTCTTTATGTATGTGAGTACTTCGGAGTGTTCAAAGCACTTGACTAGGGACCACTATCTATGAAAAATAGTTCCGTATAGAAATTTATGCAATAAATTATAAAATGGATTGGTATGTTCTTGGACAGTAAGGTTGTACAGTACGTAGTATCAAAATATTTTCTTCAAGCCTCACCATAGCCTAGTGATAGGATAGCCTTTTTGAATCAAAAGGTCTCAAGTTTAATCCCAGCCATTATTCTACAACAAGAGATGGATGTTACATTTCTAGTTTCCGCATGCACGTCTGTTGGCGATGGTGCTTGGGAGTCTTCCAGGTTTTCTTCCGTTCGACGCGTGAAAATGTTTCATTATTTTTGAATTCAAGCGATCGATATTACATCTCTCTCTTCATTTCAACGCGGTATCACAACAATAATTTATTAAGTAGTAATATAAAAAACATTTTTAACAATAATTTCTTTATTAAATTCCTTTGTTATAAAAACCACCTATTCAATAAAATTTTAAAAAAAATGATTTTAATGCGTTTTAATGTCCTTGAGTCAGGTTCAGCAAAATAAAAATTTAAAAGTTCACAATTTTTCTAAACTCCTAATTTAAATATTCCTCATAATTCTAGTCTTTTGCTTTCTAAAAATGTTACACGCATAAATTGTGAGGCTTTTATTAAAACTTCATTTGCATTTATTTGCACACAGGGTAATTGATAATCTCTTGACTGGGATTTTGAATCTGCTCTGCTTTGTTAATGAAGAAAATAATCCCAGACGATTATGATTGGCCTTCTTCTTCCCGGTTAATCAATACGCAAATTGTCAAAGAATGAAGAACAAATGTTTGGTTTAAAGCAAAAGAACCGAATCTATTTGATGTTCCAAAGAGCTCCTATTAAATCACCAGCGGACGACTCTTAAGAGGGAGATAATTTTATGCACCAGCCAGCTTGAAATGCAGGAAAACTTTAACTGTGATCGAAAGTTTTGTTTTAATCAAGTGGAATGTTATTTAAATATCCTAAATGGGAAAGTCAATTAATCATAATGTCGGCGCTGTCTGCTGACGAAAGCGTCGACAATGCCCTGCTAAAAAGAAAAGCATCTTTCCTTTATTAAAGGTTCATAAAATCTTGTAAGAGAGTTTTTTTTTTTTTTTTTTTACCTACTTACTTGCTCTTAACTTTTTTGAACTTGTTAAATTTCAATAAAACATGAAATCACTACAGTTACATTTAAATCTTCTAAATGAAATATTATTTCTATCCCGAAAAAAAAATTGCTTGAATAAAAAATTTTTCTCTTTTTATTTCTGCATTGTATAAAATCTTGTAAGAGTTTCTTTTTTTACCTACTGATTTTCCCTAACTTCTAAGAACTTGTTAAATTTCAATAAAACATAAAACCACGCTACAATTACAGTTAAGTCTTCTAAATGAAATATTATTTCTATCCGGAGCAAAATTACCTATATTAAAAATTTCTCCCTTCTTATTATATTTTTGCTCTGTATAAAATCTTATAGGAAATGTTTTTACCATCTAATTTCCAAGAACTTGTAAAAAATTTCAATAAAATATAAAATCGCGCACTACAATTGCATTTACGTCTGCTAAATGAAATATTATTTCTATCCAAAGCAGTTTTCTGTCGCATATTTTAATCATATTTCTGTGCTGTATAAACCCTTATAAGACAATTTTTTTAACTGTTTAATTTGGTCTCCTAACTTCTTCAAACTTGTTCAGCTTCAATAAAATTGAAAGTCGCTACAGTGGTAGTTAAATTTGCTAAATATGAAATAGTTTTTTTCTATCCAAAGCAAAATCTCCCGTCTCATTAGCTTTGAATTTTACTATCTTTTTCTGTTGTATACGAGTTTAATAACTTAATTACTCCGGTTTAGATATCAATTTTCGAAGTTAAGCAAGGAATTTGAGTCACAGAGAAACCGACAGTTGAAAAATGCAGAAAAGAAAACCTATATTTAAAAAGTTGCTTTCAAAATACAGACATAATGAAGTGGCGGAAACATCGATTCGTATATAACCTAGAAAAATCCATGTATAATAAAGCGTTTTAGTTGCTGGTAGTATTTTTAAATGAATTCTTAATCTAGACTGAGAGAGAGAGAGAAAAGTGAGGCGATTTACAATAGAAATCAAAATCTAATTTCGATTAATTGATATATAACTCATTTTGTAATAGCGAGATGGCAATAACTTTAAAATTAAAAATGATTTTAAAAAATGAGAAGTCAGTTTATTGACAAATGCAAGTTACTTTATATCGTCAGGTTCTTAAAATTTGTGTTTGATTTGTAATCTTTGACAAATATTCAATATAATGGAGTTTAGCATTTAAAATCTCATTATTATTATTATTATCCATTTAAAAACTTCAAAAAAAATCAATTTAAAATTTTCGAAACATAAAATGAAAAATAATTATAATTTATGAATTGAAAATTTCCTTTTCAATTCATAAATTATTCTGATTATCTATCGCTTCATTTTTTCTGCACCAACGCAGGTACATACTTTAGCTGTGCAGGTGAGGTCTAGACGTAATTTTAAGGTTAACGGGTTTGGAATATTCGCCCATTACCAAGTGCCTGGTCGTTTTGAATCACGGTCAGGTAAAGAGGTCACATCTAAACTTGCCATTCTCCTTTTTAACATACACACCACTCCAGGGGAAGGACTTTGGACGTCCCATTCTCCCAAGCAATGGTGTTTCGGCAAACAATTGAGAGAGAATGTGGTCACCCACCCTATGGCTGACTGAGGTGAGCGATATTTCATGCTATTACGGGAAGCGTCGTAAAGCTGCTGAGCCTCTCATTCAACAACCGCGGCACATCATTGGTTGGGATTTCTTGTTTGCGAAATTAGATGATCATGTGTACGCATGTACTAGATCTCATTAGTGTTTTACACCAACACACATGTACAAAGGACATGTACATGCCTTAGTAAATATATCCTGAAATCATATTTTATCATTTTTTAAAAGTAAGGACGAGAAAGGAACATATTTTGTATCAAACCCACCTTATTCACCAACGAGTTACGAAAGATTAAAATATTTATGTTAATCGTTGATATATATATGCGTAAAATTAATGAATATGTGACATTCTAAGCTTGTTTTCAAGGGAATGTTTATCTAGTTAACAGCCGAATGGATAGCACTCTTGCCTTCGGTTCAACTGTTCGAAAGTTCAAATCCCACCTTGGGATTATATATTTTCAAAGGCTCAGTATCTACTTCAAACTGTTGACGAATTAGTTCTAGTGTGTAAACATTTTATAATTTGGGAGACATAAAAACGAAAAACTATTCAAGGGAATGTTACCTAAACATATTTTGCTCACATATTGCGAGCACGTATTGTGTTCTAATAAAATATTATCAAACTAATCAAAAGTCGGTAATAAAGGAACAAGTATCAAAGAAAAAACATCTGAAGAACGGGTTGCATTCTAAAAAAGAATTAAGTTCTTCCCCAGTCTGTAATAAAAGAACAATTAATGTTGTCGTAAAATGCCCATTATGGATTTTCCCCTTTCATCCCCACCAGAGGCGGAAATGATGGCTTTTTCTATAGGGGGGCATCCTGTGCTTTCGTGTCTCCGAAAAGGGTCGTCGTAATTTAGAAGTAGGGATTCAGCGAAAGTCCCCAAACATGGCTTGCCTCCTATAGAAGTATCATTTCAATGAAGGACATTGCGACCATGACATCTTTAACGTACGCCATTACTTTTTCTAATTTTCCTCTATGCCACGCTGGTAGGATTTTCACTTTTCAGCACTAAAAGGTGAGAAAGTGTTCGCCCCTTTCTTTTTATTGTGGGTCATCTATTGCTTATACCATAGTATCCTCGAAAGTGGGTGGGTTTCCTTATTTTAAAAGCAGATCTCAATCATAAGATATAATTCAGACTTCATCTAATACAAAAATAACATTACAAAGTTTTCAATTAGAAAGGAGTTAGGTATTGAGTTTTGGAGTTTCGTGAACACTATTTTCTTGACCATATATATTTTTGTTTGCAATATAAAAAATAAAATTAATAAACTTGAATGCATTTAAGATGAAATGCTAGAACGAATTTAAATTTTAAAAAATGTTTGCGTAGTAAAATTGTTTTACAATTTTGCTACGCATATACTGCGGGCTTTTGAAATTATTACCCAAAAGGTGGCAGGGCACGCTGCGTGCGTCTTATTTATGAGACAGGAAAGATGCTTTGATGTACATGTGATTAGCTTCTGAAAGCATTCATGTAAAATCAGTAACACCCGCATGGCATTTAAATACCGAAATTGCACAGCTGGTTTTATTCTCAAACTAAGCGTTTTTGCTTGTGGTAATACGATGTTTCAAAAACGCAGATAGAAGCACAGCAATTTACAGAGATTCCAGGGGTTCTTGATTCAATCTCAACTCACATACTGCTTGGCTGAGGCAGATGAAGGAGGAGGAGAGATCCGGGAAATTTCTAGACTATTCCTCTAATATGCCTGTAGCAACTTGGATCTCATTTGTCCTTTTGACTCGAAATTTCGATAATGTTGGCTTATGTTTTGTCACTAAACGTTGCTAAGTCGCTAAACATACTGCAAATTTCGAAAAACGACCACAGATTTTACAGACAACTTTTCCAGCTCTGCAAATAGTTATTTTTTTTAAAGAAAGCATTATTTAAATAATAATTTCACGAATTAAACAATAATATCATACTAAAATAGCTAATTTAAGGTACCCGTACACGTTGAAAACGTCAATGTCGACCAAAAATGATAAATTTATTTTATTCTTTCGTTAAATAAGGAAGTTAAATAGCTTTACAAAACAGGTTTGTTTTTGTCTCTACGTTAAATAGATTCCGAGATATAAAAGATTTCGTAAAGATTAGGAAACCAAAAGTGGACATATTTAAAGCACCGGAAGTGGACGTTTAAAGATCCAGAATGATGTTAAAAATTAGTTTAAACAGTGTTTAATTTTGAAACATAAATTAAGTAAGCTTTTAAAAGATACACAAAATAATATTGTTCCGGAAGTCAATCAGCAAATCAAATAAAAAAATTAATCAATAAATATGAGAATTTTTTATAGAGACACAAAACTATAATCTTTAAATGCGATTTTCTCAGAACTTGCTTTTGCCTATAATTTGCACGTTTAAAAAATGATAACTCAAAATAATTTTATAATATCACTATGGAATTTCATAAGCTTGATCTGTATATTGTTTTCTAGAGAATGTACTAAAAGTATTTTATTCACTTAAATATTTCCCAAATTATGACCTGTAATTTGAATAATAGCATAGAAAATTTAGCTAAAATTTCAGTATAAATATTGAACTAGCCGTAATTATTTTTTATTTTAACAAAAACTTAAAATTTTAGTACATGCTCTAGATAACAACATATAGATTATTTGGTATTAATTTTTTTCAAATATGTTTAATAGTTTTGATGCAGCATTTTTTAAATTTTTTTAAAAAAATGCTTAAAATTGTAAACATATTTAACATTTCCGAAGAATAATATTGGCATATATCAAATATTAGTAGCTCAATATTAATGTTTTCTAAAGTTAAATAAGAAAAAAATGGTTACATTGTATACATGAGGTGTATTTAAAAAGAATGCCCGGAACGTGTTCGGGTACCTTAACTGAAATATAAGAAAATCATATTTACATTTTTCGTACTTGGTACCAATGCTTAGCATAGCATGGTGGTGCGTAATGAAGTCGGACATAAAAAGTACGGATTTCAATACCATTTATATATGAAACGCAAATGGCACGAGTTTGACTGCATCCTATCTATAACGTAATCCTACTACGAATTCTTGCCACTATTCATCATTGATCACAAATCACTTTATTGGCTTTGGTATTTTTTCTGGTGATCAAAATAAAAACTTGCCAATCTACGCCACATTTGACATTTTTCACTCTGACGGCTTTTTACCGTACTGCTCATCTTATAAGAAAGTGATTAATGAAGGCTGCTATGTAAACTATGAATATTTTATAGCATTTGTACATTGGTTAAAATAAGAATCGCTATGATTCATGCATCCTGTTTGAAAAGTAAAAGATATTTCAGAAGTAAAAAAAATTTAGGTGTTTTCTGGTCGAAATTCAAAATGTGTTCCATTAAGTGGCATCCTTTCTTTACTTGAGAAATAGATAATAATTTTGTAAATTTAGCTTGTAAAATCCCCGATTTCTATCTATTATTGGTTGAAATTTCTTGGCCATTGCTTTTTTTTAAGCATAAAGTGGTGGTTTCTTCTATTACAACTGCGATCGTGAATACACCATTTTATCACGAATCCCATTGGCTTATAATATCCATGACATCAGACAACATTTTACGTAAGTCACATCATATTGAGATGGCGTTGTAAATCCGTCTTGTCGACGAATTTGTTGCCTGCCTTCAAATAATATTCTTCGAACGATAACAAAAAGGCGAAATTCACCATCCTATATCTGAAAATACAGTTGAAGTTCATTATATTAATAAAGCGATTTCTTACATAAAGACCAAAAGCTTTGGTTTGAGTAGCCGTTTTCCTGTGATTTAAGCCATTGACACATGAATAATGGAAAAGAAGAAAAGTAAAATGAAAAAGACAAGGCAAAACATCCCCTTTATGGTTAGATTAAATCGTCAAGGATGATTTAAATTCTTTAAAATTTAATTATGGAATTTTAAATAAATAATTGCAATATTTGTAGACAATGCCTTTTGAACTTTAAGACTATTGCCTTGCTTACGCCAATATTATAATTTTTTAAAGTTCCTATTATGGAGTAATATTGAGAACACTTAACAATAAATATAAGGGTGATCAAATAAAAAGGTACGAAACGACGTAAAAATGTAATAGTTAAATATTTGTATATTACATCATGAGAGAACGTAGCAAGGCATCTCTGGATGTGATTGGAGTTTCTGACTGGGATCGGAGCATGCCCGGGGAACTGCGGGCGCAGGAGAAAGCAAAGGCTCTTATCGAAAGAGGCGTCCAAATGATGCTACAGTCCGTAGGAAGACAAGATTTCATTCGCGTTGCAGTATTCGACGATTGAAGAGCAGCGAGGTGTTATCCGATTTCTGACAGTGGAAGGTGAGAAACCAGTGGAAGCATGAGTCTTCAATTCCCTCTAAAATATTCAAAACCCTACCCTCAGCAGGAAAGGTGTTTGCTCATCGTCTTTTTCGACGTTTAAAGTCCGATACTTGTGAAATTCCAAGAGCACAAAAAACATAAACTCCGATGTGTACTGTGAGGCACTCCAACGCCTGCGCAAGAACAAAAATCGGATGCTGCCCACGAAGAGTGTGGTTCTGCTCCATGATAACGCGTGGAACTGGCCAAGTTCAAGTGGTAGACGTTGGACCATCCGACCTACAGACCGGACATATCGCCCTGCCATTTCCATGTGTTTGGTCCACTGAAGAAACACCTGAAAGGGAAACGCTTCAATTCGGACGACGTACTCAAGGACGCTGTGAAGAACTGGGTGTCATCACGGCCACAGGAATTCTGGGAACAAGGAATCCTGCGGCTTGTGTTCATCAGTGAGATCGTTGTGCTCAAGCCTATGGTGTATATTTTGAATAAAGTCTACATTTGTACCTACCGTGTCATTTCTTACCTTTTCATTTGATCATCCCTTATATTATGATTTCATTGAACAAAACTCAATTCCAGAACCCCAGTGGTTTGATAAACTTCTGTACTTTTAAGTTTTCTTTATATTTATAAATTGCATAGGTACTGAACTCGCATGCATGAGACTAAAACGGCAACGGGTTTGAAAAACCACCGTTTAATATCGTTGGCATTAATATTTGCGACGTCATTATGTAAAATTATGCAGTTTAAACATTTCCACAGTATAGGTAATTAATCTTTTGCAACTTTATTTCGTAGGTTTGATTTCATCTGAAAAATTTTATTCCATTGTTAAACTATCCTTACTTTTTTTTTCTGAGACTTTTATTCAAAGAATTTCTGTTTGCAAATTTTTTTACGAAACGTATCTTCATTGCATACTGCTGTTATATCTAAACATCAAAATAAAGTTTATATTTAACTGTTTCTACAGTAGAAGCTCGTTTTTACGAACATTCATTATTTTATGAACTTGTGCTTGATTCCATTGACGCAATGATATTTTATTTCAAATTAACGAACAAAAATTTTGAAACATCTCTCTTTAACGAACTTATTTCCATGGATGATTTATCTGCATTTATTTTTTTTTCTCAATTTTATTTCATTTATTATTAAATCCTTCAAATTGTAGGTAACTGTCTCCACGACCGATGTCGAATTGCTGAATAATTTTAGTGACAGTAATGTGGAATTTTTTTCTTTTCTAATATAACTAACAGAATACAATAAGCAGCTTCAAGTGCAAACATCGAGAGTAGTTTTTGTGCAAAGAGTGATCTTGGTTTGGAATCACCTTTGAAATTGATATCCTAGGCGCTTGCAATAAATTTGTAAATTTATACTTGGAATAATGTTTCCAAGAAAACAATATCACTGCTATTTTGTCATGCAGGCTTCGTTGAAGAGACGACAGTAACCTGATGAAGTACTTTTTCATCAACAAAGAAATTCATTGCTGTTTTAAATATCATAAGTGCCAAAGCACTTTATTCAAAAATATAGAGAATTTGGAAAAAATAGTTTTAAAATCTAACACTTATTTTTCCAGCTAGCGAACTTTCAATTTTAAGAAATGTTTTACCAGTTCGTTGGAACAAACGTCTACAGTGTCTCCATCATTTATGTGTTCCATAAAGTTAAAAATTTTCTTTCTATGGAAAGCTTGAACCCATTCCGAAGCCATCGTTTGGTGCGATGGTCAGTTTGGAAAAAGAAGAAGCTTTTCAAGTTAAAAAGTGAGCATCGAACTTTTTCTCTAGAAAAACGTTTTGTTCTTTATTTCCTTTTCACGGAATTCACGTTAAGTAATTCTCAAGAAAAGTTACATTTTTCCGACATTTTTTTATTTGTTGCTGAGGTTCAGAGAATATATTCGTACGAGAGCAATACTTGTACGAGAGAGAAGATATGCCGCTACGGAAGGGGGAAGGCAAACCACTTGTGGAACGCAGCCGGCCACTTAATTGCGAAAGATGTATCATGCGAGATACGCCCTTCGCGCCTAAGAAAAGAACTAACAGGTAGAGGAAGAGCAAAAAAAGGGGGGAGGTGAAAATTCGGAGATAATTTAAAATAGCATTTTTTTCCCTCACAAGTGAGTAAAAAAGAACAAGCGACAAACAGTGTGAGAAAAAAATTATGTTCCGATCGTAAAATAGAACAGAAAAGAGAACTGACACGAGAAAAAAAATAAAACATCTTTTTTCCCCTCCCTTTTCCTTCAGGTTTTTCTTTTTCTTTTCTTTTTCCATTTACAATCCGACAACATTTCTCAAAGTGTTGCCAAGCGTTAGTTTTAGTAGCCATGTTTAGTAGCCACATCTTTCTAACGAAATCTTAACAGCATCGGAATTATATGTATGTCGAACAAGGTAATGGATAGTCAAAATTTCACGTTTATATATATTATAAATTAGTTTCAGAAAATGGTGCTTGTTATATTTTAATAAATCATTGTTTAAAATGTGGGGCTTTATTTATTATGTGCCGATTCTTTTTGTATTTTTGACCGCAAAATCATCCCATTCTTGATCTTATAATAATTTGCAGCTTAATATATTTAATATACAAACAATATTAAAAAAACTAGACGTTGATTTCATAAAACCTCCCTGAAAAGTATTTGCTTTAAATTTGTCTTACAATTATAAAGTGCAATCTTTAAATTAATAAAACCCCTTGCAAATGTGAACAGTTAAATGCGTAGTCATTCGTAATCCAAATCAATAGTTACTAAATAAGTCATTTTGACACACACACACATTCTAATTTTTTTTTATCTTTTACGAACATGACAAATATTGATTGCATTATCCTTCGTATTGACTTTTATCCGTTAAACGAGATAAATGTACACAGATAACGATGTATGCAAGCCTCTACCTAAAGGTACTGGAGGAGAGGTAAAGAGAGGTAAATTTTAGAACTTTACCTAAAGGTTATTGGGTTTGGAATACTCCCTCGTTACAGAGCACTTGGTCATTTTGAACCAGGGTCAGGTGACGATCTAACATCTGAGCTAGCAGCTATTCTATACATCTGAGCCAGGAAAGCGGAGAGACTTTGCATTTTGCGCACGAAAATAGTCACTTCCCCAACCCAGTAAATTAATACTCGCCCACTACCGAGTGCTTCGTCATTCTGAACCATGGTCAGGTGTCGACTTAGTAACCCAATCAGTCCATATGTGTAGAAGAGTGGTCAGCTAAGATATCAGATCGTCACCTAAGCCTGGCTCAGAATGACGAAGCTTTCGGTGACGGGTAAATATTCCCTCACTGAGTTGTTGGAGCTCCCTTGTCCTGCCATTCTCAGAGGTATCATTTCACTTGAAGGACATTGCGACCACAACCTATTTAACGTGCCTCAGCTGCCTTTAGCAAACTCAACGGATCTTTGGTTAAGCCAGGATTTGGACTCACTATTTCCAATAATAAGAACGACCCCAAACCTACCAAGTCACCACGGCCTTTGTATTTGTAGGTAATTATTAAAGTTATTGGATGGGAGTCATTTAGATGGCAGGACTTAGCAGAGCCCAATATACTTGACTGGCCACCCCAGAGGTCCTTCCACATGGAGGGCATTGTGACCACCACCAAGTGAACGTATTCCAGTGGCCTACGTGTGTGAACACGAAGGATTTTCAGTCAAATAAGAAGTTGAATTCTTTACCCTCTGATGATTAGAATAATGCCCTCACCAACCGACCACCACAGTATTTTGATAGCTTGATCCCCGGTGACTTTCCTGGCAGCATTTGGGAATCTCTTTTCTACCGCAGGATAATGTAACCAAAATTGCAGAAAGTGATTGAAAAACAAAAATAGAATATTGCAGCATATAAAAACATTAAAATCAAATCTCCAAAATTAAAAATTTAACATAAAGGGGAAGCTTTGTCTTGTCTTTTTTCATTTTGCTTTTTACTTCTGCTCTATTGTCAACATGTTCAATTTTAAAAGGAATATCGCTAAAAATTTGAAAGCTAATTGTTTAGAACAACGGGTAAATTTTATGATTTTGAAAACTTTTACAAACGAAAAAAATAACAATTAAAAAATACTATTTTATTACTGGTAAAAATCAGAGACTGCGGTGATCTCGTTGGATCATTAGACCGTATTCACGTACTACAAAGGAAAAAAAAAAACCCTGAATACCTCCATTCCGACAGTCTTCCATGCAGAAGACAAAAGCGCAATATTCATCTCCCGTTACATAACAGTGGCCGGAATCAAAACTGTGGCTCCATGCTCTAAAGAGCGATGCCGTCAAGTGCTTTTGTCTAAAGGTCTGATTGGATTTCAGCATCTCCGATTGTCATGAAAATCCTCTTGCATGTGAGTGAAGAACCATCCATTTACTTAAATTGCTTCTTTCTTTTTATTGTACTTTACTAAACTTTTAACACATTTTTTTCATATTTTAAGACATTTTATCATACCTAATTGTTTTATAAACTTTACATTATTGGAAAAATAAAATTGTTAAAATTTTAATTTCATGGAAAATTCAATTATTTTTGAGATTTTTAGACTCTATTAAGATAAAAATTAATTATATCAATTTTACTAACTTTAAATTTGCCTTCTATTCGTCATCGTGTCTGACTGCGGATAGGGAGGTCTTGAGTTCGAATTTTATTTCGGGCGTGTATGTAGTTTCTCTCTCTATCTATCCTGTCTTTGTCCTTTCCTTGTATGAATGGTTACTTACCCTTTGAACTAGTACTTATGGCATGTGTGTACGGAGGAAGTCGGACTACATACCAAAATATGGTTCAGTTGGAAAAGTGGAGCAGCACACCCCATAATACCAGCTTCGAAACAAAAACAGCAATTAATTATCCATTTAATTATAATGATTATCAATACATAATAAAATCTATTCTTGTCATATTAGAATACAATTTATGAAACAAAAGCTGATATCTTTTACCACCATTGTGTTGCAATAATTTGAATGATTTTTAAGCTTATGCGTTAAATTTTCTAGTTTTCCTTTTTTAATAGACTGTATAATGTTTGTTTCGTGAAACACAAACAAAAGATACAACAATTATTCTTTCATTAAATACGATTGATAATCACAAGTAGTACTTATGAGGTCAAATCATATTTAATAATATTTCACACTTTTTGACATGAGTAAATTGAACCCACAAATCTTCAGCCAAAGTTGAATGGCTACGAACTTCAGTTCATTTGTTTGTCAGTTCGATACAC